>JAPMOR010038815.1:2085274-2177786 GCA_026543865.1 Argiope aurantia | reverse complement strand
ATATATATATATATATATATATATATATATATAATATATTATATAATTTGAAAAGGAAGTATTTAAAGGTAAATTTCTGCTCTTGCTCGCGTTACAAAAGGTACTTATATATATAAGCAGAAGTTCCAGAAGAAATCTTCTTTAACTTTTGTAGTAGTACGTGTGAAGTAGATACGAATAACACTGGACAAGTTTTATATTTAAACGAAAAAAAATCGCCACAAATAGTATTTAAATTCAATTTGAAAAATTTATTAAAATTAGAGACATAGTCTTGATGATATAAGTTTTGTATTATGCAAAAGCTTTTTTTTATGGTGTTACCTCCTAATGACGGGAAAATGTAAAATCGTTTTAGTTCCATTTCACCCCTTTATAAAATTCTTGTCCTTACTAAGGAAGATAAGCCGCATATTTCGCTCGACTCAGTCGAAAAGTGTTGAAAGTTATATAAAGAGAGACAGTTATTAAATAATTGATATATTGAGTAAAAAGTTACAGGTATATATATATTAAATTAGGGAGAAGGAGATTACCCTTACTATACAATTTCCTGCAACATACTAATACAACGCGTCACTTTTTAACCGCATTGCATGAAAATATATTATACTTAAAAATAATGTTTATATTGAGAATGACAAATCATGGGGTAGTAATATGCAAAAATGCAGATTTAAGTAGTATCGCGTATAAAATCTGTAAGTGGCAATGCATTCATTCGTATTTAAGTGATTCACGTGAAAAGGTTTTTGAAGTGATTATGGCAGCACGACGAGAATTAACAGATTTTGAACGTGGAATGATAGTTGTAATGTCTCATGTTTCTAGCTCCATTTTGGAAATTGTTAAGGAATTGAACATTCAGAGATTCACAATGCCAAGAGTGTGCTGAGAATACTTAATCTCGGGCATAACCTTCCACCATGAACAAAGCATCAGTCGACCGCCTGCACTTAATGACCGAGATCAGCGACGTGTACGTATAATTTACAGTGTTAACAGACAAGCAACACTGCATGAAATATTCGCAGTGGGGTGTATGAGGAACATGTCCGTTAGAACAATGTGGCGAAATTTGACTTTAATGGGCTATGGAAGCAGACGACCGACTCGAGTGCCTTTACTAGCCGAATGACATCGCCTCTCCTGGGCTCGTGCCTATACTCTACATGATTGGGAAACCGTGGCTCAATTGGGTCAATGCGCCACGATTTCAATTCGCTAAGACCAAGAGCTGATGGTAGAGTTCGAGTGTGGCGCAGATTTCAGGAAACCACGGAATCAAGTTGTCAACAAGGCAATGTGCAAACTCGTGGTGGCTCCATATGGTATGGACTGGGTCCTCTGGTCCAACTGAATCGACCACTGACTGGCAATGAGTATGAACAGCTTCTTGGACACCCCTTCATATGCCTAAACAATGATAGAATTTTTATGAATGACAATATATTATAATTGTTCGCAATTTGTTTGAAAAGCATTCTGGGCACTTTCAGGGAATGATTTGACCACCTAGACCGCCCCACAAGAATCGCATCGAGAGGACATTTTGTGCATAAAATCCTGAAACTGCAACACTTTCGTAATTATGGACGTCTATTGAGGCAGCATGGCTTGATATTCCTGCAGGAGACTTTCAATGATTTGTTAAGCCCATACCATGCCGAGTTGCTGTACTTCGACAGGGAAAAGGAGCTCTGATACGTTATTAGGAGGTATCCCATAGCTTTTCTCATCTCAGTAAAGGTTATATGAAATATAAGTATCACAAAATAATTTTCTCACCTCCCAAGACATTCCGTTATACTTATTCTCGGATGTCGGACCATCTTAGACATATTAGAAATTTTATTTTAAATCAAGTACTTTTCTCATATCAAAAAAAAAATTCTGCTGGATTAAATAATATTCGATAGTTGTACATAAATTTTTTCGTAAAAATAAAGGATAAATAAGAATGCTGCCTTAAATCCATTTGTACCCATATTTTTGGAGAATATAAAATATCTTGTGTTGGGTATCTCATTCTTTGTGAATACAACAAAAATCTTCTGTAGGAAACAATCTCCTAGCATCAGATGACAACTACCTGTGTGTGTGTGTTTTCAAAATGTATATATAATCTTTTGGCCTTCTCTCTTTATAATGCTTGGAATAAAGATATTTTCTATCCATATTATATGTGCAAATAAGTTCTTACAAAAAATGGTAGAGCTTTTTTTAAAACTTGATATGTCTATTATAATTTTTTGAGGTTAAATAATTTTAATACAAATATAACTCAATAAAAGAAAATTATCAATTTTTACTTCTAAAGATATCGCTTAAAAATTTTAATATTAATAATGAAAATTTTACCTATGTCTTCCAGCTTGCAACATGATTTCATTTAATTACTTAATTCACCATTTATATTTATTTGAAAAGAAAAAAAAAATCCATACATATGTTATTAGCAGTGCCTGAAATAAATGCTTATATGATAATATAAAATTAGTTTTTAATTTTTTTTTACCTTTTTATAAAGTAAACCAATATTAAATGCATGATATGTGTCATTTGTAAAGAATGAAAAATTATGAACTAATATATATTATCTCCCAAAAAACATATTTAGTAATCTAATTGTTTGTATGGATAGTAGAATAAGAAGAAACAAAACACATAATAAATATCTCAAAACTATTACAGTGAAGTATTTATTGCACATTTCAGTATTCTATATATTTAATTACAATTGAAATGAATAACATTATGGCACTAGAAAAAAGAATCGTAAAACAATTCCTCCCAACTTCTGCATGCTTTTCGGAATACTATTTGGTCCCCCAAAGCAGCTATTATTAAAAAATAAATAAAATTGCTATATATTTATCATATGAAGACTCCTGCTTTTTAACCTTTACAACAAATGAATGTCATATACAAAGAGAACAAACATCTTATGAGATTCATTGCAGAAACAGCAATTAAAATTTATATAGCAGAATGTTGGGATAAAATCTAAATTATGGATGTATTTAAAATTAATCAAGTAACATTTTACAAAATGTTTAATAGGATGATTTAAATGCAGTTTAATAAATTTTTATATACTATAATCACTTGAATATAAAATTTTGAGTTGTTTTACAACTTTTTAATACAATCCATCTAACCAAGCAGAACACGGAATAAATTTATAACATAGTTAATATTTAAAAAATAATCCAGAAACATGAATTAAAACTTAATAGTACAACATCAATTTAGGCATTTAAAAAAATACAAACATAAAAAATTCTACTAAATTACAAAAGATCTTATAATTTTTTTAGATGCATCAAAAATCACAGAGATAAAATCATACATAAACAAAGAACAACACAATAATTTTAACATAATTTTTGTTCTTTGAGATAGTTAAAAGAAAGTTAAACATACATGTTTCTCAATATCACTTAACATGATGTGCATAGTTCAACATGTGCAATCTTTGTATTTAGTGTACAAATAAACTCAATATAAACAAAATAACATAAAAACGAAAATTTAGTTTTTTAGTGAACTACTTTTACCAACTGAACATTTGAAATTTAAAAACCAAGTCATAATTAATGAAGAAAGTAGGGGATATTTTAACTATGGCTATCGCTGTAAGGATTTTTGCCAATATCCCTTTATTTTATTTTTAAAAAATAAATGAGAGGCCCATTTTGAGATTTAACTCTCTATAATAAACAATTCTTTTTTTAAAGACAGTATGTTACTACTAAACAAAAATGATTGACATACATTTTGCATCTCAAGAGACACTTTTTCGACATACAATTAATAAACAACCGACACCAAACATTTAAGTTTCTGACAACATACTACAGCACCTTTTATGAAAGACCTGAATCAATTGCAGAAGAATAATTTTTATTATCAATAAAGTATGTGCCTTGATTAGTCTACATAATTAAGGCCATACAAATTAAAAATTGTCTCACAAAAATTAGAAAAGAACTTTCAAATGAAATTATTATTAGTAATAATAAAGGATTCTATTTCCTCATGAAAAATCTTTTAAAAGAAATTAATAATGATAACTTATAAAGATCCAACTGACTAGAGACACAGAAATATTACTCCATTTTTAAAACTAAGCCACAAAAAAAAAAAAAAAGTGATAACTTTGGAATAAATATATTGAGTATACTGAAGTATAAATGCTTTAAATACATGAATGGAATCCAAAATTAACATGAAAAGGAGAAACCGTATCTTGAGATAAGGAATTTCTGTATTACAATACATGAAGATATAAAAAACCAGAAACAACTGGAAAAAACAAAACTGAATGCAGATAAAAAGAAATCCACCCCTCCCCCCTCCAAAAAAAGGAATTAAACATAACATTTTGTATTTAGTTTTCTGCAAGATATTTTTTAATAAAAAAATTAAGTCAAATTAATTTAACTATAAAGTAATTCTAAGAAAAAAAATGACAACCTAAAGCCACTTTTAATTTGGGATGATAAGATTTTGATGGAACTTAGATAATTTATGCTTTGGATGTAAATGAGTAGTAAATAATTTTAATCAAGACAATCTTTAATAAATTTTAGAATTTAATTATTTAGTATTTTTAGGACAATTTATTTTTTGCAAATAAATACTAATTTCATCTGGATAGGTTAAGAGCTATACATGATAATGTATTGGTTCAAATGAAAAGTTTGCAAAATTTTAACATTCTCTGTGTAGTCATCGATTTTCTAGAACAAAATATATATATATTTATCTTTTTTAAAATATTATATCAATACATAAAATATATAATAAATTTATCTTGAAAAATAGTTAAGATTAAGCTGTCAATTTAATTAAATAACACATATTGAATGGCCATCTAGATAATAAAATAAATGCCAGTAAGTGCAAAAACAAATTTGTTCTCAAAATAAAAAAATAAAAAAGATAATATGAAAAATATTTTATACAGAACAATGTGCAAACTAATATTTTTTATATAAAACCATAATTTAAAATTAAAAACAGAATTGTAAAATTTGTTCAGTTAAGCATGTATATATAGGTACACAAACATAAAACTTCTAATCTTTAAATTAAAAAAAAAATGCATCAAATTAAATACTTTTCAGAAACAATTCATGGCAGCAGTTTTTGCACTAGTTTTAAATTAATTTCATACAATTCCACTAAAAAAATAAGACTTGCCTCCTTTAAAGCATTCCTTATTGAAAATTCAATTCAGGAAATTATATTCATACAAAATTTGGAAGAAAAAAATGACAATTATTACATTTTTATAAGAAAAATTTCGATAATATTTACAAAATCTAATGGATATTAAAAATCACATCGATATGATGGATATAAACAACTGCATATGAAAAAATAGTGATCAACTATGAATAAATTGATGAAATTTAAATAGAAACATTATGTCTGTTTCCTTAATACAAATTGTAACCATATTGTTCATAAGTATGCCTAATAAGAAAATGTAATGAGAGCCATAGTGTCTGCATCAAATGGACAAGTTACCTGCTTTATTTGACATTATCCAAACTCATAATAGAAAAACATTTAATTAAAGAAATCACCAAATTCTTCTGCCACCTATTTCAAGTACTATGTATAAATGAATTCTGTTAAATAAAAATGTTAAATTCTTAGTTCTTTTTATAACAAATCTCTTTATATATTAACTTATCAATATAATTAGAAATGGAAACATTTTAATTCCAACTATAATATTATATAATAAATATTAATTTTTCCCCTATGTTTACAAATCTCCAAAACCCTGATAACAAAGGTGGTATTATGAAAATCTGATAAAAATATTTTTTTAAAAAGTATCTAAATTTACAAAAAGACAAATTATGTTGCAGTAATAAATATAATGAATAAAATAACTTTAATACTCAATAGTCTACAATTAGAATATTAAAATTAACCCTCTTCATTAATAAAGCATTACAATGAGAATCTAGCAGACACATCTAACATTTGAATTTCTCTTATTAGCAAATCAGGAAACTTGTCTAGAGATATTCAATCTTTTGGTTTTATGCTCATTTCTTATTTAAAAGATAAAGATTAAGGAAAGTTCTCTAATATTAATTTAGTGGATTTAAATAATATGAAACTGAGAGATATTACTGTATATCCAATAGATGTCAAAATGCAAATAAAAGGATATTTGAATTTTTACATCCATAGGATATATATAACAATTATTTTTAATAAAAACTATTTTCATAGATGGAACATGATATAATCAGCTTATTATTAAAATCACATCATATTTCAACAAATTTAATAAATATGCCCAAAGAACATTTTGTACCACACATACAAAGGTTAAATATTGCAAATATATATTGATTGGCAAATTTTATTTTAAATAAAAGGTGGAGAAAATGCTTTTTGAAAAATGAATAACTTAGCATCACATCAAAGCTTAAAAATTTAAGAACACTGGAATTCAAATTATAAAGAAAATATTAACTGCTAATGAAATTCTATCCAGTTACTTTCAATTTTAAATTGCTTTTCTATATCTTTGAAAAAGAAACTGGTTAATTATTCTAAAAGCAAAACTGGAAAAAAACCCAAAAAAACTGAATTTATTTTTAAAATATGAAGGTTTTTTCACCCCCTCCCCCCTCTTCATGCAAAAAAAAACAAACAAAGTTTTACATTCTAACTATGAGGGGGGACCTTAAAGATTTAGTTTTTACAGTTATTTAAAGAGGAGTTTGAACAGATTCATGCAAGTAAGTAACAAACACCAATTTTAGGATGATCAAAACATTATATATGATTTTAATTAATTTTCAGTGAAAGTTAACATTTATTTGCCTAGATTTTTTTATACAGTTTGTATCGAAAAAACTGTAAATTACAAACACACATATTTAAAAATAAAAACCAGTTAAATTTGTAATTTTACACATATGTGGAATGTTTTTATTTCATTTCATGAAAAAAATTAAGTACTTTTACATTTCCATAGAAATGAAAAATCTCATTTTAATTCATTATTCACTGAAAATAGCTATGATGCATGTTATAATTGCTAAGAGAAGCTATCTAAACTGAATAAAAATTCTAAAAGCTAAAATATCTATTATCTATTACTTTCAATGAAGAATGTATAGGAAATAAAAATCTGATGCAAAAATGATAGAAAGTCATCACAAATTGAAAATATGGAATATAATTTCATATCTTTCAAAGTAATGCAACTAAGTATATAACTATGGCTTCAATACAACAAACATTAAATTTTAAAATAGTTATAGAGCACCTAAATAACACTATATTTATAAAGTTTTTCAACATTCATAAAATAAGAGAGTAACCAGATGCCAAGGCAAACCATTTTTTTAGACATAAACAACAATGTACAGATAATTAATATTTTGAAAGATCTTGATGTAAAAAAAGATTAACTTAATATCACAGATAGAGGAAATATAAACATTTACACTTTTATGAAATTGCTGCTCATTGTAAATCAAATTACTTCTTGAAATAAAATCTTCCCCTTCAGGAAGAACAAGTACATACTACAAAAAAAAAAAAAAAAAAAAAAAAAGCACTTTTATGTAATTCTGCAACATTTAAAAGCCTCAAAACATACACCAACTAAATTTCTACCTAATTTCTTTTATCTATCATATGTGATTGTTATAATGTAACTTTTAAGAATGTGCTTCTTTACACATTTTCTTTAAAACATTCAACTGGAATACGAAAAACATAACTAAATTTCACACAGGATGCATTTGACAATACAAAATCAATAAGAGTGACATACATAACACTGAAATATCTGACTTACAGATTGGATATGTTCATTATTCTAATCTAAATCAAGTACTAGTAAACATATACTAGAACAGCAGTCAGCAGAAATATGCATCTGTACATGCTATTGAAAGAACAAACATCTTACCTATTTTAGCTGATAATAACAAAAGCAATCAACTGAACTTACAATTCTAACATTAATAAATAATATCCCAATTTATCAAAATTAAATTTCTGAAGGGTTTATAAAGACATCAGCTAATTTATCTGTAGTTTGTCAGTTAACCGAGAAGTGATTTTGAAATATTGTTCCTTTTTCAGACCATTTTCAAATTAATGTATCAAAAATTTGAGAAGAAAAAAAACATGAAATTGAAAGATATAGATCCATTTTGTAACTGGTCCAAAAAAAAAACAAAGGGTTGATAACAGAATCACTAGTAAAATAACAAATAACCAACAAGAAAAAATATTTTACTAAATCAAATTTTAGACAACATTTGGTTTATTCGGACATTGAACTATAGTGCTGAGATAATCATTAATAGCCAATCAAAAATTCCATACTAAAATACATAAGAATCCGTGTGATGAAAAAACTTTTGATTTTCTTTGGTATTAGGATAAGATTTTTTTTTTTTTTATATTACAGTCTAAACACATTTTCTTACATTTAACAGTATAAAAAAACTAAGTGTATTACTTAATTCAGTTACAAACAAAGCAAAGTTATGCAATATGATTAACAATAAAAACAGTTATGGCTATACAAATGACTGAATGACTGCAATTTTCACAAGAAAGCCTTCAAGTAAATTATCACAAAATTTAACAAATTAGATAATTAAAGCACACCACTTTCTTGCCAAAATACAAATTTCAACTATTTACATATGAATAAGTTAGAATATTTACCTTTTCAGGAATTTTAAAGAACAATGGCTCTAAAAACCTTGCAATTAATAATTTTAATTAATATAGATTATTGCTTTCTATGGCATATTTAAACTTAACTAAAAAATGTTTATAATGCAAGTAAATAATAAAAAAAAAAACAGATAAAAAATTAGAATTCTACAAATAAAAGTGAAAAAAATTAATAAATTGAATAAATTGTGAGTTAGCATGATAAAATTCAACAGAAAAAAATCATATCTCAAATTAACTAATAACTGATCTCTGTCTTCATTATTGAAGATGAACAGAACAGTTTCCAATGATTGAATGCACAAAAGTTGTATTATTTATAGGAAAGCTTCAGACTACTGATTTATACGATGTGAATTTTCAAATAAATTACTATTTAGAGTAAATTATATTTCAATACAAACATGTTTAAATTATCAGAATAGTTTTTCAGTTAAAACAAGTTTATTAATTTCATGAAATTCTAGTAATAAACTAATGTCAGCAAAATGCAAGCAGTAAATTCACATAAACATATATATCGCTTATCCGATGAAAAAAAAATGCAGAAAATAAAAAATGAAAAAACCAAAATTATTTTGAAAAAATAAATAATAAAAGCAACTTATTTTTCTTTAAAGCACTAAATTTTTATTTTATAATTACGACAAAATATTATTTACTGAATTTTTAAACATACAGTTAAAATATATTTTATCAAATAAAAAATTAATTTACTAGATGAAATATATTTGTCTATCCATTCAATTAAATTACTAATAACAAATGAATAGGCAATTGGTATTTTAAATTATTTTTTGATGCTTTTTATTATGGATGTGATGTAATTGTTGCATCCAATCTACATCATACACATAACAAAGATAAATGGTTTATCCTTTCTTTAATAATGATATGGCTATTCTACATCTTAAATTTTTCATAAAGCAACAAATAAATAAGATTTATAAATAAAAAAAAACTATTATTCTTGAATGTTAACATATAAATGCTACAGTTAAACTACATAAGTAAGGATTTAAAACAAAAATGAAATACACACTACTTTGAGGTTATATAAAGAAAATATAACAAATGCCTTAACAAATATATACTAAATTTTTGAGTTTAATTCTATACTTTTTAATGTAATTTCTATCTATCTATTCACTTATCAATTTAAAATTATATTTGAAGAATGTCTCTTAATGTTATTTTATGACACAGCCAGATATTAAAATGAAAACACCTTTTATCAGAAATTTAAGAAAATTAATAATGGAGGAAAACATTTATTTGAAGTTTTTCTTTAGCAAATGAAGATTATGCATTAAGTGAATATATAAACAACCTAATATATGAACAGAAAAGTAACTATTCCTTCTCAGGCTACACAATTAATTAAATTCTAATTAAGTATTTTAGAGTCATTGCTCTAAACTATAACACATACATAAAATCTGCAAATGTAACAGTTTTAATTTACATTATATACATTAAACATGTATTGATTTACTTAATACTGATTTGTATTTTGTCACCTAACTGATAATTTTTTTCTTTCTATGACTGGACTAACTTGCAAGTGTTCTGCTGAATCAAATATGCTTTGTGGAGACCTGCAATGCAATCTTCGAATAATTGTTTGCAAATTATTCCTAGGGAACAAAATTTCAAGTATTCCCTCTAAAATTACATAGGAAAATCTCCGGTTTAATTCAGGTCGTTGAAACATTTCAAACACGCATAAGATTCCTTTACGAGTAGTCTCGCTACCTATTACATGTTTCAGTTCATCTAAAGAAAAAAAAAAAAAAACTTTGACTTTTTAATTACAATTACATTAATTATAATAATTATTTGGCATCTTAACTCTTCATAAATGTGCAATTCAAGATACAAATGAACTATACCTGGTATTGAACACAGCATGAGCAACTTAGCAGCCACTCTTGTTCTCATTTTTGTTTTCAATTCTCGGTCTGGTGTAGGTACTGCAGGTGATCCATTTGGCCATAACGCCTCCCTAACAAGGTTATGACAAATAGACATTTCAAATATATCAAAAAACTATATATATAATTTTAATTACTCACAATTAACTTTTCAAAAGTGTTTACCTAAATGCTTTTATGTATTCAGCCATTTGTTCTGCAGATGTACTCTTCTGCACAAAATCAATAATTTTCCTAAAGTAAAATATAATACAAATTAAACAAAAAAAATATTGTAAAATACATTTTTTTTAAATGGAAAAAAGTTTAACAGCTAATAACAGTCAATAATGTTTACAAAAAAAAAGTATTTAATAACATATTTTCTTTGTATCAATAAAATGCATGAACATGGTACATACATCCAAACGAATTTAAAAGGGAAATTTTCTTTATATTTCACTGAAAATTTCAGTTTAAGCAAGCCACTATATATGTGAAAGACATTCAGAATGAAAAATTCATTGCTTCATCATATTTCAATTTCCAAAAGAAAGATATTACAATTATGCTAAGTCTGGACTGACATACTTGAAATTATACACTTTAAAGTTATAACATCAATCTCTCTTGTATATCATAATTTAATAATATTAAAATCTTACCGTCAATATTTAAAAAAATATTATTCCTCATTTAAGAAATAAAACAATACTGAAGAATTGCTTCCTGATGCAAATAATAAGAGTTTTTGCTATGTAAAGAGATGTTTTTTTTTTGTTTTTTTTTTTCTTAAATCCTGATTGTTAAAATTATTTAACTATTCCTTAACACCATGATTTAAGATTAAATATAGAAAAATTAAATTATTAATTGTTGAAAGTCATTTGAAATCAACACAGAAAATTCAATTCCTTTATAATTATTTTTTAAACTTATTAATTTTGAAAAACATTTTTTTAAAGCATATGTTTGGTTTAAAGTAGAATGGAAATAAAATAAAATACCCATTTGTAAGAAAGGTATATGTTTTAAAGTGACTTTACAAAATGAAATTGCATTAATTAAATAAAATTTGTTTGTCTCTTTAGTTAATTTCTCATATAACTGACAAAAGCAGATTCATAAATTATCTGCTAATTAAAAATCAGAATTGAAATCAGAATATGAGAAAATTCAAATGTACCCCACATCTAATGTGACACTAGAAAAAAGGGGCTTACCTTTCAAATGCATACTGTGCATAAGCATAATTATTTCATCTATCAAATACCATATATAAATGGCTTTGACTAATGTTTTCTGTTTAGCTAGAGACAACATAACTGCATTCCCATTACAGTTTATTATCTTTCAATTATTTATACATAGTACATATTTCTCATTAGTGGCACCAAAAATTGCTGCTTTTGGCAAAGATTACAGCAATTGACAGATCACCTGATTATGTTTTCCAAATGTAAATAATACAATTTCAGACTTCTTCTACGAATTAAATATGAATTCTGTCCAAGAAATTAAACATTATTGAAAGAAGGAAAGGAAAAATTAATATGCAAATGAATTAATGAAGGAAGTTTTGAAAGACATTCAGAAAATAACATGTTTCAAGATTTTCAATCAGCTTGCATAATGGTGTTTATGAAAAGGTACTGTGATCACAAATGTAATCCTTATGAGAAGGCTCAATAAGTAGTTTACATTTCAACTTATGATTATGTTAATTTTTTAAATGTAAGTTGTTTTAGAATAATCTAAAGCATTTAAACACATTGGTGATTTCCTAGATATTATTATATACCTTCTTTTCTGTATTTTGATAATTTTAATTGATCATTGATTTCTTCTTTTCTAAATGTTTTTAAAAATAAAGGAGGGGGGGGGATCTAGCCTAAATTTTTTTTTCCTTCCCTGAGATATTAAAGACATCAAAGGTAAAATTATATGCTCAATCATCATACATCTATATTTAAAACAATAACTGTGTGACAACGCTTTCATAGCAGAAAGCACAATGGCAATTTTTCCAACATTAACATTTAGGTAAACATTAAGATTAGGTAACATTTAGGTCAGGTAAACATTAGCAAATAAGAGTGCATATGCACCTAGTTAGTATTTTCTTCATTAAATTTGCATTATTTGGTTCACATATTTCATACTCAAATTGCATTACACATAAATTTTTGCAAGATTTTAACTCTTTAGATTTATTAAAATTACTGGTTAAAATACTTTTAGAAGCGACTCTTATTAGAGAAATTTTCATATATATATATATATATATATTATTTTCATGTAACAATTCCAGATGAAATTAAAATAAAGATGAGCACAGAAAATCAATTTCCAATAGCACGGACAAAAAAGAAACATACCGATTTATTGCATCACCATAAGTAGCATTTATAATTTGCCTCAAAAGTATAACTATTCTTTTTCTGAACCACTGGTCTTTACTTTTTAAATCAAATACTTCATCCATCAACAGTAACAAAATGCGAAGTGGGATGTTATCATCACCCTAAAAAAAAATAGATCACTTTATTTTATAAAAAAAATATATATATATATTGTAGTTGAAAAAAAAAAGATTACAATTTGCAAACAATTTTAATTTTTCATTTGCTAAATAGTAAAGAAAATATACTAAAGAAAACAACAATTTGTACCTCTATATCTAGACCAGCTGCCACTTTACAGCTTTCAGGAGAGGTTTGATTAATCGGAGAAGTGCTACGGCTCCCTAAGACCTTCACAATACCATCTTTTAGTCCATCTATAAAGCTGTCAGGTACTGTTTTAACCATATTTCCAACAGACTTCATTGATGAACATAAAGGATTTACAAATGCATCAACCTTAATATGAAATAAAATTATAACATTAATGTCTATTCTACATAAACATGAATAACAATTTAAAATGTGAAAAAGAAATTCATACAAAATTTCACTGAATGCCGAATTGAAAGGTAATAAAAAATTAAACAACATAATAAACAAACAGTTAAGATAAATTAAGCAAAATTAATGCCATGAACACTTTCACCATCACACCATGCTCCAATATCTATGTCACACCAATGGGAAGGAATTCAAATATTTATATGAGATTTAAAATCTACTACGCTAATAAACATAATTTTTTTTGAGGAATTGGATCTTAAATCCCTGTTCTAAGCCAGGATTTTATCAAATTTAACATGGTCTCCAGATCAAAAAGCACGTTTTAGAAATTAATAAAGAGCATGCTTCATGATCATGGAAATACAGAAGTAAAGAAATGTAAGATTTATGGCTTTTTATTATATATCAATGCCTTATATAGTAGTAGAAGAAAAATTACAAAAATACTAACCCAAAATGTTGATCTAGAAATTATTTTTAGAGAAATGTTGAATATCTAGACTTTTTTAAAATTACAATCACTTTAAGACAAAGAAAAAATTACAACAGATTAATTTTTTCAAAACGTTATTTATATTGCTAAAATATAATTGCTACAATTTTCATTTTCATTTTTTTTTCTTTTTGCCCTATCTGCCAAAATGCTAAAGTATAATTCACCTAATAGCTTTTAGTAATTAATAGAGTGCTTAAGCAATAATGATGATTAAAAATATTAAAAGAGCATAGATCAGATGAATATACAATTAGAGAAACAAGGACTTAATTTTTAAAAACTGATTATTTATATAAATAATCAACTATTTATATAAATAAAAAAATTATTATTCTAAGTAAAGAAATAAAAAGAAATGAAAGTAAATTATAATTTAAATATTATTAAATGCTTTTATATAATATACAATTATTTATTCCAGAAAATGGATGAATGGGTTAAATTTAAATATACAAAGTTTAAATTTATAAATTAAAGAAAATATAAATTTCCACACAAAAGAAAATTATTCAATATTATAAAGATTCCAAAATTTAAGAGATAATATTTATTCCTTATTTTTAACATTTTACAAGTATGAAAGAAATGGAAATAAGTTGTAGTGCTCATCACCATGTTAGGTTTCATTATTTAAACAGCTATGATGTTTAAGAAAAAATTAGGCAAATTAAATGCATACTGAGAAAAAAATAAAAAAGACATGTCCCAAATTATATATTTTTTATTTTACCTCACATTTCATAGACAAATTACTTAGAAACTAAGGAAACAATTTTTGTAATTGCAAACTTTAAAACACATAAAGCTAAAATCACAAAAATTTCAATAAGATACAAGAAAAATAAATATTTACCTTTTTTGCTAGTGGTTTCCTTCCTTTTTCATATACCTTTGGTTCTAAAAATTGCAATAAAATTGTTTTTAAGCCAGCATTCTTTTGCATAATTTCAGGATTAGTTAGGCACTGAAGATATTCACATAACTGACTTGTGCGCTTTTCTAAAAATTGAGGACTTAGATTATTAAAAGTTTTCTTTCCAGGAAACTGCAAATAGTTCAGATGTGGGAACTGGAAAGATGAACAAAATTACAACATAAATAATATATATTAATTCACAACCTAAAAAAATAATAACTATACTACTTCTAAAAAATGCATGCAAAAACAAGAATTATTAAAATATTTTATTACCATGTTAAACAAAATAAAGAAATTTAAGTTCAATTATAAGATGAAAAAGATTCTTGAGCAACATATTCTTGCATAGAAAATGCAATTTCTCTCTGAAAATGTCATTTCTCTTTTATTTGCATTAGAGAAAATTAATGCAATACAATAAAAATTTGGTTAAAACATCACATTCTGAGTATTTGTAATTCTTAAATAGATTCTTTTTTTAACAGATAACAAGAAAATAAAATACAACAATTATTGATTAAAGAAAATGTCAACAAATATTTTTGTTGCTGTTTTTATATGATGATTAGAAAAGTTAAAAATTTTATTTATATGAAAACCTTTCATATTTTCCTAGTAATTCAGAAATATTCAAAAATAATATATAATTAAATATTTTTGTTGCTGTTTTTATATGATGATTAGAAATGTTAAAAATTTTATTTATATGAAAACCTTTCATATTTTCCTAGTAATTCAGAAATATTCAAAAATAATATATAATCGTATTTTTAAAAACAAATAAAATATATGCAATAAAAAAAGTTATTGATAAAACTGGATCAAAGTCAATTACAATATTTATAAAGTGAGATATAAATCTTAAATGTCAAAATAAAAATCTGTATAACAATGTGCTAAAAAAATTAAGAATTTTTTTCAAAAAAAAAAAAAAAATTCGATAACTAAGATGAGTTAAGTCTGCTAATAATCTCAAATTTTGCATCTTTTAAAAGGATGCAGAATGTATAAAATAAAAATTTTGAACTACAATATATATATATATATATATATATATTAAATTGAACTAAAATTTGATAACACAGGATTGTTATTTTATTTAAAGTTTGTATGCTATCAACTTCACAAATCAAATGTTCACAAACCTGTTGAAGAACTGCAAAATGGAAATCTCTAAAGTCACTATATCTCCTAAGAACATTCCATTTATCTTCAGAGCCACTTGAATCACGACGAATGACAGCAATGGCATATACAGCAAATGTAGAACCAGATTCATTTGTAATTCCTAAAATTCAAGAAAAGATTCAAGCACATTATACATAACTGCACAATTTTTAAAAAATTTAGCTATTTGGAACATTTTGTGAAAAATGCATCTTTATTATTCACTATGAAATTATGTAATAACTTTTTATATAAGAAGGCATAATCACAATTTATAAAAGCCAAATATCAAAATAAAGCAATCATTTGTTTGCATCATTAGAATTGCAGGACACAAGCAAAAATAATCCTATTATAGAGTAATACTCAAATCATTCTTGGCATGCAATCAATTTTAGCCATAATTAAATTAAAATATGTTAATAAAAATATATTTGGAATGCAAAAAATTTTCATAAAGTAATAATTATTATTTTATACATTAAAATGAAATTTTTATGAATAATTGTATTATTTATATGGTTTCTTTTATAGTAAGATTTAAGAACAACAACAACATTTTTTTTATATTATATTAAAAATGCCGAATTAGTAAAGGACTTATTCTTTTTAAAAAGATTTAAAGTTCACAATATAATAAAGAAAGAATTGTATAAAATCATTTGGACATAAAACCTGTGTTATAGATCTGAGCTGAAATTTCACATTCTTCTGGATTAATTTCCTCTACTGTTGGAGGAAGAAGAGTATGAGAAGTATCTGAAACAGGATAATCGATCCCATAGTCCTCTTGGTCAAGAGAGTTAAGGCTAATACTGTCTGACAAAGATATATCATCAGGACTCTGAAAAAAATATATATACTTATTTTACATTAAACTTCATAAATATATTAAGAATTTCTTTTTACAATAATCAAATTTTTAAAATGCCTCAGACTCAAAATATTATTACTAGTAATTTAATAAGTATAAATATCATTGTCATTTCTAACATAAAATAATTTTATCTCAAAAGTTCTATAATATAAATAATTAAAAAATTATTCAATCTTACCCCTTTATTTCCTAATTTAGGACTGCAGAAAACATCTAGAAGGGTAAAGATATCTTATAAACAATATTGCCAACAACAAAATTGCACAATTATGCATATATACATAATGATAAATCATGATGTATTTAATGTAATGAAACTTCACATAATATTGAATAAACCTGGTATCATTGATAAACAAATAAATGAAGAATTTGAAATAAAATTATTATGCATTTCACTTTATTCTTTAAACAATTTGATTATATTAAAATACATTAGATTTTTTTTTCTTTTCTTTTTTTTTTTAGATGCCTTAAAAATACTATTTCATTTAATGCAATAACAGAAGATGATTAGCTCAACGGGTCTACCTAGTATAATGCGTAGTACCTATTATATTTTAAAATAATTTAGCATGAACAAACAAGAGAAAATATATAAACATCTTTCTAAAAGCAGGCATTTAAATGCAAATCATAAAAACAAAGAGCACTAAACAAATAATATATAATTTAATGCTTATTTGAAAGTTCAAAGATTAATTCACAATTTATATTTTTCTCAAGAATTATCTCTAAGAGCTGATCAAGAAATTAAACTACATCTAATATATTTCTAAAAAGTTGTGGTTTCACAATGGTAGGCAGGCCATTCAATCTTTGTAGACCTACTAACTCAAACAGCAAGAGCAAGCATACCAGTTTGACAATCAACTAAGTCTTTAAAAGACAAAAATGTTTTAAGTTCAATGTAAATTCCATCTCACTTTACATTGACCACACAATTTACAGTAGAAAGGAAATAATTTCATTAAAAAAATAGATTCAGAATCGTGTTAAAAACTGAACATCAAAAGTAATATGCCTAAAAAGACATTTCGAACATTTCATCGAAGGAATTAAGGGCATCAAATCAAAGTAGTTTTTATTTCCAAGGCTGAAAAAAATTCTACACTAAAATGCATAATATTGATAAGTAAGTCAAGTTATTATCAATTTAAGTATTTAGTTTTCATCCATCTATCTATTCCAATGATAAAAGGAGGAAAAAAAAATTCCAAAATACTCAAGTAATGCAATAGTAACAGAAATGAAGACTTAATAAATATTTCTTGATGTTTTAAATATGTAATCATATCAAGATCATAAAAGAATTAATTCACTGTTGACTAATATACTCTAGTTGGCATTATTTCAAAAGTAAAAAGATGTTGATTATTAGAAGTCAAAATAAAACAGTTTAAAAAAAAAAAGTTTCCCCATAGAAGTTTACTTAACATAAAAAAACTTCAAATTTAAATACATATATATATATATATATATATATATATATATATATATATATAACAAGAAAAATAAATAAGAATGAAAGAAGTATGAAGGGATAAAACTTCTTACTATCTTCCTCGGCTTTTGTATTTCCTTCTTTTAAAAGATCTAGTTCTGCTAAAAGCTTTATGTAGTTTTGACTTTTTTTAAAGGCTGGAAAGAATTGATCTTCTTGCATTATTTCATACACCTACAAAGAATAGTGTAATCTTAAGCATGGGAAGCATAATTACAATTACAAAACTCAGAAATTTACCAAACTTAATAATGATAGGACACCACAGTATAAATTTTAATAAAATAATGAAAGAGCCTACCTTTGTCTGTGCTTCATCAAACCATGCACTGTTAGGTATTTCTGTGCGTATTTTGCATAAAAGCTTTTTTAAAAGAGATTCATCTAATCGAACTCTAAGAGTAGCCTAAAATTATTAAATGCATAAATATAAATTCCAAAGAATTAATATCAACTTTCAAACAAAATATTAACAATGCAAACTTTACTAAAATGTATAAGAATTAAGAAAATTTCCACTGAGAAGTAAAAATTAAAATCTTCTATAAGGAAATTATTTAACTTGCCTTTTCTGATAAATAAAGATCAAAAATGTGCATAGCAGCTTCTCGTAAACATTCAAGATCACTAGATGAAGAAGTTTGTGTTTGTTTGATTTGTGAAAGCATTTGTTCAGCTGATACTTTATAACTCTGAAAAATTAAAGAAATGAAATATAAACAAAAACATCATTAAATAATTTCAATCAAATATGGCAGTCACAACAATTTTTTTTTTAAATAGGCGCTTTTATTTTGATAATTACTAATTTGAAAATTCCTTCTTTTGACAATTATAAAATAATTGAATATAAATAAAAAATAATCAGAATATAAATAAAAAATAATCAGAATATAAATAAAAAATAATCAGAATATAAATAAAAAAAATATCAATAAAATTGGTTTCAAAACTTTAAATTGTGTACAAAAAAAAAATCAATAAAACATCATATTAATGCATTGAAAATGATCCTTATATCTTAAGTCTCACATTATTTTATATGGTAGTAATGCACTTAAATTTCTATAAGCACTGTAAATATACAAAACCAGCAGGAAAATTAATACAATAATATAGATGTCATAATAAGGATGAAATTTAAATATTTACACATGCATGTGGAGAAAAACTATACAAAGTAAAAAATTTAAACTAGAACAACAGATATAGATACAATTATATCACTGAAAATAACAATCACAAGTACATCTCTATAATTAATTTTAAAAAAAAGGGATTTCAATGGAATCGGATAATATGGTTTCTGAATAAAAGGAAATTCACAAAAAAAAAAAATGCATGCAGTTACACTTTATGTTCACACAGACTGTTTATGAAATACATTAATAAAAGATATCTGACATAATTATCTTACTAACTATTGCAATGTATTGTATTTGAAAAGAACATCAAAAGCAGCATTATATAATTAGATGCAGCTATGCAACTGAGAATGAACTTCAAAGAAAAATTCTATATACAATTGTTTTCATTCAAAAAAATTCAAGAAAAAATATACTATATTTATCAAAAATTTATAATTACTATATAAATAGTCAGTTATGTATGGTAAGCTGTTTAAATTTTGCAAAGCAAATTTTAAACACTAGACAGAAATTTGACAGATAATGAATACAAAATCCATATGGTAATTGTTTCAAAACTGCATTCAGTTTATTTTAATTACTTAAATCAATATTTTTTCATTTAATATTAACAAGCAATAAGCACATACACATTTTAACTTACCTCTACAGAATGATAAAAAAAGACGTAACCTTGAGCTGTTAATGAAGTCATAAAATCTAAAATGAAAACAGAGAATTAAATACACAATATTAAAAATTATTTTAATGCAACAAAATGTCTCAATAAAAATATTTTTATGCTTCAAATTTTATAATATACTTAGCTTTATATGGATAATAATGATGAGAAATGTTCAATACATTAGACAGATAACTCATTTTTTTAAAAAAAGAATTACTTTTAAAAAGTCAATAATTGGATTTTAATTACTTACACTTTTGTCACATTTCTGAATGCTAAACTTATCAAAGTTATCTATTTATGCCCAAGAATGACTACTTTTATTCTTGTTTTTAATAGTAATGCCTTAAAATTCTAAGGTTCTTACAAGACAAAAATCAGATCTTTCATAAACGTATTCCTCTTATAAAGCTCTGTAGTAAACATATTCTGTTATCCAAGCATGCATATAAATCCGAAAACATAAAATATCGGAGATTCATTAATTTACTCTGGATAAAGAAAAAACTTATAGATGGTTTAAAGAATTATTTTAGCTTCAAAATTTATAAGAATTGGATATTTATATTGTTGAATTAAAATATCCAATATTTCATTTGGAACAAGGACAGAACATTTAAAGCAGAAGCTATGTCTGCAAGTTATATCACTTCAGAATAGTCACTTCTGATATTCTTGTTGTTGCTAATCTCCATAGCCTGACTAAGTCAGACCAAATAGAAAAATCCGTTGACAAGAAGAAAGTCAAAAACGAGGAAGGGAGAAGAATAAATTTCTTCCCAAAGAAGTCCTAAACAGTGTAGAATATGTTCAGCGAAGGCCTAATGTTGGCAGCATTTTGGATATTCTTAATGGTTATCATCACCATGAGTTTTCACTATACATAAGCTGTAGCATTTTTCATTTAAAGAAATTATACACATGTAAATACATTAAAATATTACTCCCTGTAAATGGTTTCCAAGACAAGGAAAATGAATTAAACTGTTCTTTCAAATTTTCTTCAGGGAAGGTGAGAAACTAATTTTAAAAAATTACTTAAATAAACATAGTAAATATTACTTAAATCTTTTAAAGAGTCAGATGTAAAATTTGCCTTATCACTTCACAATCACTTTAAATAATTTGAAACATATTTCCTTCTTGTTCCATGTTTTCTACTTTTTTTTTCCCCCATAAGATAATAACAATTATTTACTATCTCTAAAAAAAAATTATTTCTTTAAAAAATTTTAATAACAAGATGAGTCATTATTCCAATGCTAACAGTATTTGCATATATGTTAGAGCATGAAATATACTATCCCATAGAATATAATATGCTATTTCATGAAATAATTAGATATTATATGAAATAACTGATATATCAAAATACAATATATCATTAAATAATTAGGAAAAATATGAAATAACTGATCGTATGATGAAATAACTAATATTTCAAAGGCAGCATATAAATAAAATTGTTATGTGATATCTTTAGGTTTCTTTTTTTATCCACTATATAAATGTTACACTGAAAATTTTTGAATCTTTCAGTTTGAGGTGAAAAAAAAGATTCATCTCTTCAATATTAAATATTTTAGTTAGTTCAAACTCTTCTATTATGAGAAGAAAATTTTTCATATATTCATCCACTGATTCAAATGGAAATATTTTATGTTTTTAGTTATGTGAAATAATATTTTATAATATACAGAAAGTTTTGCAACTATCCAATGAAAAACCTATTTTCATGTTCAACTTTCAATGTGAATTGCTAGTATTTCTTCAGCTAGCACTGTACCATTAAAAGGAATACTTGAAGTTCAGGATTCATTAAAAAGTATTAACAAAATATCCTCAGCCATAAAATTTTTTCCCTTTCTTAAATAATCTATTAATAATAACTTTCCTTGAATATTTTCATTTTGTCAGTACTGTCTTTTGCTTTGTCAACAGAGAGTCTAATCTATTAACCATTTAAATTATTATAATTTAGCATTATAATCAATTACTTTAATATATTAATTTGTTTTTTATTATTATTAATATTGAGGACATTTTAAAAGTATGAATTGTAAAAATATTTTTTTAAAAAATCCAATACAATGTGTGACTGTAACAGTTAAAAACATCTAAAAATATAACAAAAATAAGGAGGTTCAATTTTCCTACGAGAATTTACAAGAAAAATATACAATGCTAATATGAATTAGTTATAAGAGGACACTCACATTAATAATAGACAAGATACAAGATGGCAATACAGTTTTCTATTTTACGGATGGTCTGAAACATATACAAAAAAAATCTAAAATATATATGTCCCAAACCACAAATTGCCTTACTCTATTTGTCAGCTTGTTACTTGAATTATTCTTGTCATTATTCTATACAAACTAAGAAGTCTTAAGTTGTCTGAAGGTTTTTAGCAAGATTTATTCTGTTAAAGAAATAAAACTTTTTTATTTGATCTCAAAATGGAATGATTGACATGTAGGAAGTTTAATGTAAGAAACCAGCTTCAAATACATATATTGCTTAAGATTACAGCAAAGCAATAGGAATGCATACAAAATAATTTACTATGTAAGAAAAGATACTAATGATGCACACAGTCAATTCTAAAGTATTCTAGAAAGAAATAAGATATAAAAGAAATTCAAAAGTCTTACCAGTAAAGTAATGTAAAGCAATATTATTAGTAAGTACAACATCAAAATGTAAACTAAAAAGTTTCACTCCAGGTTCTGTCAAAACTTTCCAATCAATACCCTAAAGATGAAATAATCCAACTTTTACTACACTTGATTTTAAGCAAGGACCATGACAGTTTTGGTTGCAAATAAAAACTTGTTTTGTAAGAGTTAAGAATAAGAATTTAGGAAAAGTAATTGAAAAATTACTTTGCATAAAAAATAATATATTTTAAAGAAGCTGCCAGATATAACAATTGTGCATTCTAATTCATTTTTCTGAACAAATAAAAAAAAAGTATGACTTTTCAAAAATAAGTTACAGCAGAAAAATCAATATGCAAAATCAATGCTACATTAATAAGGAAAAAGATTACAACTGATATTAATATAATAATTTAATCAGTTATATATCCATTATTTTATTAAAAAGAAAATTTATTTTTAGAAAGTTTTATTTAATTACATATGATTATTCAGGAATTTAAGTTACTCAAACTAACATTTTTTTTTAATATTTTCTAATAGAATTTTCATTTTACTACTATTGCAATCATAAAACAATTAGTTTTTGAAAAATGCATACATACCGTTGGCATTCCAGTTGAATCAGTATCAACAGTTCCTTCACTCAAGCGCCGCATCTGAGTTTCAACAATTTTGCGAACATATGACAGACTACTTAGCTGCTGCTTTATCTCAGCATCTAAACACAAAGAAAGAAAGCATCAGATCAATATATTATATTTTCATTTTGAAATCTAATGTATCTTAGATAAACTCCTGATATGTCAACAAGTTGCATACAATTCTGCAGCTAAATAGTATATACAAATGTAATACTAGGACCCTATGCATTTTAGTAGTCCCCCAAAATCAAAATTTCCATCAATGCATGTAATAATCAATTACATCAAAGCAACTTTTATTTTATTCTTAATGATTAAGGGTATGTTCAAAATACTTTTTAGCATTGAATAATAAAACAGTGTAATTTTTAAATAATACAAAAGAAAATTTCCAGAGAAATAGCAAAATTAACATTCTTATAATTTATACAGGACTTTAAGAAAATCTAATAAATAACTCTCTAAAATAGGTAAACCAGCTTTTTTCACTTTCAAAAGCAAGTCATTGATGATTATACATTCTTTTTTTATAATACAAAGGCTAAAAAAATCTAAAGATTTTACATATTCTAATAAATATAAAATTACTCTATTTATTCACTTTAAAAGCTAATTTTTTAACAGTAAAACAATTTGTTCAAAACAATTGGGCATAAGCAGGATTAAGTTGTATCAAAAATGAAAGACACATGTTGCAGATTCTTAAAATATTCAAACTTGTTTTCCTTCATACAGATTTTATAACTGAGTATATCAGTTATTAAATCAGTTTCACTTTAAGAATACCGCTTTTCTATGTTTCATATCTGACTAAATTACTTGTAAATTTTATTTATTTCCCAAGAGCTTTTCTATGAATTACCATTTGTATAAGAACAAGAAATTGAATTATCATTTATATAAGAAATGAAATTAGACATTTGTTTTTGACATGCATTTGCTTTTAGAAATTTTATACACATAATATATACTAGTTGTTGAGAGTATGTTGCAAAAGATTAATTTTTGAACTTCAGTCCACCACTGTATGAACTATTAATTTTCTACAGTATACATAATTTTACACTTAATATTTTCTGAAACAGAGTACAAATATTTATCAAATAAAAATATTTCAATAGATATGCTTTAATTGTAACATTAATTTGTAACAATATATTAAAAATTAATAACTATTGCGTTTCATTTTAAAATTCAGTTTTATTTGTTTTATATAATTTAAACTAACATGTTTTAGAGATTTAAGTAGAATAAGTATTTGCTCTTGAAAGTTTGAAATGAAATAATTACAACTCCCCTTAAATGTCTCAAAATGTTTTTTTATGTCCAAAATATTAGATTATATTTATTTGATATTGATACTGATTTATGTTGAAATATAAATTGCAGAATTATTTTACTTCAACATAAACTCATTTTTATATAAATAACTAAGCAATTCTAAGTGAGAAATTTTTTCTTTCAACATGTAATTAAATCTTTTCTTAATATTTCAAGCAAATACATAAATTACTTATTTCCAGTCTAATGAAGAAATACAAGATAGTAAAATAGGAGTCTGTAATCTAATTGCTCTAATATTTACTCAGCACTCTAAACATTAAATTATTATTTTTTTAAGGAAAATTGTACTTTTCATATTATAATTTATTATATTTTAAGCATACTGAATAAAGTTTTAAATTATCATACCATCATCTCCTCCTGTATCTTTAGATCTCAATACAGCAATTTCATGGTTTACCATTTCTTGAACAGCTTGAAGCTCATTTATGTTATCTGTACATCTTATTACAAGCAAGAAACCATCACTAGTGACAACTGTTTCTTTACACTGAAATGTTAATATTTTTAATGTACACACAATTTTGAAATTTAAAATATACAGTTTCTTTATACATGCAATCATTTAAAACTGCTTGATTGTAACTTACTTTATTAAACAAATTGAATCTAATCAAACTGCATGATAGATATCAGTTATACAGCATTTGTTTTTCAACCAAACAATTGAATTTCAAATTATATACATTAGACTGAGAAAATATTCCTAGAAATATTTAAAATCCAATTAAATTTAGTTATAATGTAATATGAAGAAGAAAAAAACTTTATATCAAGATCTTTACACTTAAAATTTAATTTTAAAGTAACACTAAAAATTATTAATTAAAAACACATTAAATGCTCACATGATCAAGTGCTACAATAATCTAAAATAAAGAAAAACAAAGCACTCTATAAATCTCTGTTTACACATGTTTAAATATTACACAGTTTTGTTGTCATTCATAAGGAGATATTGAGGATTATTATTGCACATTAATTAAAAAAAGCATATTAATTCCTACATTATAAGATAAGCAACATGTCTGAAAAAATCTAATAAATTTTATATAGCAGACTGCATTAAAAATAAAATGGCTTCATTAATAACTGTTTAGTTCCAAATAAAAAACATCAAAGAAAAAGTGTTCTAAAAAAGGATAAAAACCTTTGTATCCACTCTGAATGTTTATATTTAAATTTGAAATGAATCTATACATAAAACAAATGCTGAAAATTCTTTTATCAGCAGATGAAAACTTTCTGATTAAAAATATTATGTACCCTTACCAAATTCATTTTCATATCATGCCAGGTTTGTTAATGTTCTAATGCCAGTGGATAATAAAAATACATACAATTCAGAAAATGTTATAAATACAAATTACTAAATCATCATTATTAATGATACAAGAGCACAAAATTAATTGAATACAAATGATGAAATACTTTGGTTTCCACAAAAACAAATGGAATTTTCATTGACATATTACTCCTGGATTATTAGTCACTGCTTCTATCAATACACAAAATAGTTATTTATATCTTTATATTAGCTATAAAATTGTTACAGGCACTTTTACGTACAATTTTAACATTAATAAATATTTTTAATTTTGATTACTAATATCACACATTAATATATTTTTGCTTAGTTTGTATTCTTCTCTAACATTAATAATTATTTTTAAAGTGTTGTTAATCATGATTTATAAAAGTATCACAAACTGTTTATAATTGTGTCAAAAGGAAATAAAAATATTTTGATATTTTAGATTTAAATAAATAAATTATATATATATATATATTCCACAGTTCCTTCTCAGAGACAAACTTAATAAAATAATCAAAACATATAATACAAAATTAAATCAGATATTAAATGTAAACATGTAATACAAAATCAAATAACAAACAAAACATTCAGAACTAGAACTGCTCTGTTAACAGTGTTATTTTATTGCAATTTTAGCTTCTGTCTTAACACTTGTTATTTTATATATATCCTGTCCTCTCATTTTTTTTCTCCTTTTGGAGAAAGATCCCCCCCCCCTCCATAACTGAAAGTTATTTAAAAAGTCATATATTTGAGAGAATATATGACTTTGAAGTCAATGTTTGCTTAGAATACTAAATAAAAAGTAAACCAATGTAAAAATTAATATCAAAGCTGAATAAAACAGATTTTTATCATTTTCAAAACAAATTGAGATTATAAAATAAATGTTCATAAAAAGCAAGTTAAATCAATTTTCTCCACAGAAAAACAAAAGAAACTGTTCCAAAGCTTATCAATGATATTATAAACTTGAATTTAATTGGACTGAAAGAAATATTCAACCTGTTTTTGTACTATGTTAGGATGAATGCTTACAAATAGAATTTTTTAACAATAAAAAAACAACATTGCAATCGAAAAAAATATATATATAAATAATTAACATTAACAAAAATAATAAAAAAATAAACACAGTATTTGTTATATATATATATATATATATATATTAAATAATACCAAATGTTTCACTTTTAACATAAGAAATACTTTCAAGAATTTGATCAGTTAAGGCATAAGAGGGATGCAATTTCTAAAATAAGATAACACAAAAATTTAGTCAGATAATGCAGTAAAAAGAACTGAATTGAAAAACTTATTCAAAAATGTACGGTTTCGAGAAAATAGCATAGAACTCATGATTTAAAAACTTTTAGCTGTCATATAAATTTATAATTTATAAAACTGTATAACCCACAGCTACTTTTTTATAACAGGAAACAGAAAATCTAATTTATAATGTTTCCAATAATTATTTACAAATACTTTAGCAATTGTTTAATAATTTATAGCAGAAATGAGCATCAAAAGTTAATAATTAGCTATTTAAAGAGATTAATATCAATAATTAGCAGTTATTTTATAAATGCACAACCTAATTCGTAAATTAATTTAGACTCAAAATAATAATAAATTAAAATCAGTGTGTGTGTACATAAACATTTTTTCAACAATACAAAAAAAAATGCATGAACCTCGAACATAAACTAAAAATGCCAAAATGTATGATATTATTTTTTCTTATAAATACATAAGTGCAATAAAATTTCTGAAATCAACATACCAACCAAACAATAAGTTGATTTATATAATCAGGATCTGAAACCAGATTGATGACTGGCAAAACAGCAGCATTTAAAATGATCTCCTAAAATGTAAAATAGAAACTCAACATAAAATTTTAAAAATTATTAGTAGAAAGTGATTGAATTGATCAAAAGTCATTTAAAATATGAAACATATTCAATACAAACATATTAAATTAAACAAAAATAAAAACATTTACCCTTAAAATAAGCCGTGATATCAGGTTTTGAAAATCTTCTGAAGGTAAAACTATGTACATAATAACTTCACAAAGCTCTTGCAAATATTCTAGAAATAAATTAATACAATGAACAAGTAAATATATGAAACATTCCTGTCCAATATACTTTTTGTAAAAGAATATTTTACAAAACATTTAACAAGCTAAAAATACCCAACACATAACGCATATTAAAAAATAAAAGTAATTAACAAAATTTAGAATGTAACATATATGATCAGAGTATTTTTCTAATCTGCATATTTTTTTTTATTTTAAAACTATTAAAATTCATTATTAAACAAACTAGATGGTATATTAATTTAAATATCTAATATTAAATATTTTTATACTTATATATTTTTAGCAGATTGTCAAATGAAATTTTCATAATATTTATTGAAAATTTACAAATATTTGAAAATACAATTTACAGTTTTATCAAAAATTTTACAATATATTTGATTAAGAGAATTAAAAAGGAGCTAGAGATGCATATTTAATTTAGAAAAATTATACTGTAATAATAATAAATAATTAAAAGAATTAAATTGATTATATTGACATTTTTAAGCATAAATTCTGTCACAAATATAGACTAAAACAGACATTCAGTTTGATTTGAACATCTCATTCCTTCTAATGCGATCGTTAAGAACACTTAACTTTCACTAAAAATGATAAATAATTCAGCTTTTTTGCTTCAGTTTGTTAGACAGAAATCTGTTTTGAAATTATATAAAATTTGTAGTTTGTAAATTTGAAAGATTATGTTACTTAAAGCATAAGTACTAAAAAATTATTTTCAGCTGAAGCACAAGAAGGTTGCTGAAGAATTTCAGTGATATAAGAATGAAAAAATTATTTTCAGCTGAGGCACAAGAAGGTTGCTGAAGAATTTCAAAGTGATATAAGAATGTTATCATCAAATAATATAAAATCAGTGATGCTGCTAAATTGTATCAACATAATTATTTCAAATTTATTATTCTATCAGTAATTATAAAAGTATATTCTAAAAATAATTTTATTTTTATATTATTATACAGATGAAAATAAAAGTTAAAAATGTCTAATAATATTATATGTACTGCAAAAAAAAATTTTTACAAAATAAAATATTCTTCACATGTAAAATTAACCCTTTACACTAGGATGGTGCTTCACACTCACCATTCAAGATGGTGCATAATTTTGACATTTTATTTATTTTTCAATTTTGATTGTTAAAAATGCCAACAGAATGGTAAAAAGATGGCAATTAATTTTTCAGAGAAATTCAAATTAAAACAATTATTTATATACTTATATTTTGAAGCAATAAACAAGACCAAGTATTAGATGAAAAATTATGCATCAAATTACTTTTCTGAGAGTAAAGGGTTAATATGAAGAAACTCAATGCAAGCTAAGCAGATACTTCAATTTCAATGGTTCAATCATACATTATTAAAAGCATTTCATATTAAATAAGCTAAATTAAATATATTACTCAAAAAAATATCACTTACCCAATTCATACTTTTTATTAGTACTAACTAAACTACGACTCAGATCATCTTCCATAGCAGTCTCAAGATTAAAGAACAAAGATAACAAATTTATAGTAGAAGCAGGATCTGTAAAACATACAAGCACATAAATTCCGTAAAAAGGTATTAAAACTGTTGAATAAATTCATTAGAAGAATAATATAATAATTCGTACAAAGAGTAAGAATTTAAAATACTGACCGCTTCAATTTAAAAGTTCTAAGCACTTTCTTCATTGATAAATAGGAAACAAATATTAAATATATTTAAATATATTAAATATATTTAGTTAATATTATTAAATTAACCTTCAGGTAACAAATTAGAATCTTCATATCTCTATTATAACAAGGATTTTGGGCAAGACACACACACACACAAAAAAAAAGGGAAAGTTATTTTTACTTTTTTATGCGTCTCTTAAGATGTACCTTTCAGACACCTATAAGGTTTATTTTTGCTCACATCAATAGTTTGAGTAGAATCGATTAAAATTATTAGGAACAAGGAGTAATCAAATGGTGACTGCAATACACACTTATGTAACTTTAAAGAACCAAGAAGTTGTGCAAATTTAGAGGGAGGAAAAAACCTTTTCCCCCATTTTTTGCAGTGGCATTTTCCAGAAATTGTTCCACTTTAGGTTGAACTGTTTTCAGAAAAATTTAAACTTTTCAAGCTTCAATGTTCATTCTCTATACTGTTAGATGCAAAATAAGTTATAAATTTCTTTTATTTGTAAGGTAAAATGGTTAGAACAAAACTTCAGTTTTTGTTGATGGATTTTTCTTCTGAAAAACAGGTTATTGATTTCAATTACTTCTTATAATTTTCATTGTGAAATAGTAGAGAATAGGTTCTTAATATTATTAAAAAACTTTTTTCTGCATTTGAAATAATTCATTGCAAGAGATGAAGTAATATTACATTAAGGAATGTAGTAATTTTTCTATCCAGCTAATATAATTTTTTATCTTATGTCAAGTTTTTTTTTTTTTAAACTAAACTGCGATTGGCATATATATTATGTTTCACATTTAACATTTGGTTGTCAGAAAAGATTATAAGCCATTTGATAATGAATAATGAATGATAGATAATGAAGAAAATGCAATGCTGACAGAGAATTTTAAACAGTATGAAAAAAAAAATGCACCAACAAAAATATAAAATTTCTGAAAAAATTCTAGAAACCAAGAACAAATTATCAGTTCTTGCAATAATATTCAATCAGAATCATAAACTAATTATAAAATATAGTTTGCCACAGTATACATGGCTATTTGAAATATAAAGTTTAAATTTTTTTACAAAGAAATAACATTTTCCCCACAAACATTAAAAAAAATAAACTATATTTTTTTATAAAGTTTTTCACAGAGCTTATGACAATGAAGCTGCAAGTAATAATTTCTTAAATTCTTTCTCTATTCAAAAACCTAAATCTCTTGCAGTTTCAGAAAACCACACTTATTTTTATGTATAATAATTAAATAATGTAATCTTATTTGTATTTTATGCAACTGTTTAAATAAAATTTCCAGATATGAATACAGTTAAAAACACAGTAAATTACATAACCTTATGAATCATATTTACAAAATAATGTGCTGACTAATTTCAAATGATATAGGTATAAAACAAATAGACCATTATTCATTCAGAAATATATAATCTATGTTAGTAATAATTAAATCAAAAATAAAAAGCTTTAATCAGATTCCTGTTTCAAAATTCATCCATAAGTTCACCAGTATAAATTAATCAAAACAATCGTTCAAAAATAATAAGGTGTAGGAATATTATTATTATTATATGATTGTCATTTAAGTCTAGATAATAAAAAAATTGTTTTCCCTATATGTATATGCAATCTAAGAGAAAATTAGTGAACAGCACTCATGTGTTAGTCATTACATAATAACAATATACCTTCATCTTTATTTGTAAAAAAAGCAAAGGGCAAAATGCAACAATTCAAAATTATCTAAAATAATGTATATTAAATTAATGTTTGTAATACAGAAAAAGTCGTTTTATTTATTGCCTAGACTTCAAAAAGAAAAAATCCACATGCTAAAGGGAAAAAAGAACATCAATTGCTTACCTAATGCTCTCTAATTTAAAGTCACACAAAATTAAGGGTCTAAGTGAAATAAAATACAAAATAACATTCTTGCTATCCTAATTTAATGATTACTTAACAAAAAAATTACCAATTAAAAAAAATCTGCCAATTCATATATTTGAGCATTAATTTCTGCAACTTCTACAGATTTTTCAGTCATCAGTTTCATTTTTTCCTTTAGTAACAATTTAAATTGCAAAGCTTCTTTGCGGTTTTTTTATCTGTTTTCTCCCCCTGCACTTTCTTTTATTTTTCTAAAAATGTTTCTAATACCTAGCTCTAATTTTGCAAGCAGTAAGAAATTTCTTCAAATCAGAACATTTAAGACAACTCGATAAAAGATTCAGGCATCATACATAGTTTTTAAACAAGTTAAAGAGTCTTTTTCAACTTTTTGTAAATACTAAATCTAGTTTCTACAGCTGCATTTACCATGTGACAATACAAGAATTATATTTAAAACTTCCCAAAAATCAGAAAATTCTTTGGACTTTAACCTTACAACAGAAATCATCTAAACAAATCCCTTTATTAAATTAATCCAACTGTTCCTTGCATTCATTTTTTAGTTTTTTTAAAAAAAATTTTAATTGATTCTTTGCGAAATTTGAACTTGCAGAGGAAATCTAATTTTCGAATAAAGAAGGTGAAGCAAATCAACCATTCGCTTTTCATATAATACTGTCTTGTATTTCAATAAATGTGAATTTAAACAAACTTTGAAATCAGTACAATTTCAGGTCATGCATTCATATATAATATATATATATATATAGTATTAGTAGTATAGAATATATATGTATATATAGTATTCTTTTCAAATATAAAACTCTGCTAAAATGGAAATTTTTTTTCAGTTTCAATAGCTGCAGAAGTAATCAAGTAGCTTGTAGTCACAATTCGAATTTTGGCATTTTTTTCTCATTTTTGTAAATTGTTCTATGCAGAAGAAAAAGAGAGTAACCATAAAAAGGACATTCTAACCTGCCACTAAGGCACATGGAAAAACAAAGTAGAAAAAGGATGAACGTCTGTATTTTAACAGTCATAAATGGGGTTTTCTTTTAAAAATACCTGCAAGAATTTGTCTATTCTTGCAATGTTTAAAGATATTGGAATTTTTTAGATAAAGAACTAAATAAAAAAAAAGTCCAGTACTTTCCTTGTTTTTAAAAAAATATATCAAATTTTACTGCTTTATAGATGATTTTTAAATTTCCTATATTTGTCCAATATAGATCTTGAAACAAGAAGAAAAAAAGAGAGAGACAAACCGTCCTTTTTATATTATTAATGCTGAACCCAATTTTGGATCTTTAATTATTTATTTTCTCAATTGCAAGAGGAGTAAAATAAGACAAGTAATAAAATAAATATTACATGAAAAAAGAAAAACAAGTATCTGCTGAGTAATTATAGAGACAAATTAGTTTTGCAAGAGCACAGAAATTTTAATTGTTCAGTACTACAATAGTTATACATGCTTGTCTATAAAAAAAATTATTTTAGGTACCTATTTGAGTGGCTACTAAATACTGTAATATAAACAGTTGAAATAAAATAGCTTAATTTAAAAAAAAAAATTAAAAAGATAAATACACCAATATAAAAAATATTAGAGTTGAATTATAACTAAAAATGTTATTAAAATCAACAGGCATTATTTTCTAAGAACAAATAAAATTTCATCCTAATTCTCTTTCGATTGTGGTTTGAATCAGAATAAAAGCTAACCTGTGCCCTTTATATAATAAGGAAATTTCTTTAAAGTTAAAACTATACCAATTTATTTACTGCTTACCATTTACTTTACCCTTTAAAATCCACCAGACACAATAGTTTAGATAGATAATAGATTTTAAGCCTATAAAGATTGTATCCAATCTTCTTACACAATAAATTTCAGATAACTGAAAACAATCTAGACTGCTATTGATTTACAAGAAGTAACGATGCAAAATCTTTTTGAAATATTTAATTCTTTTGAGAATACAATGTGTTAGCATGTGGCAATAAAGGTGTAGCCTTTATCTTCTGTTTGTAATATCCCCAATTGATATTTTTTTCTTTTAAAACGATGAATTTTAGTGGCAGTTTTCCGTTATTTGATATACAACCCAAATTATAATAAGATCTCCTGTTGTGAAATCATTTAACCATTCAAAGAATTTTTGAAGCAAACCTTTATAGTTGTTCATTTTTAGTGTTATATTATTTATTGCAAATTAGTTTTTCATCAGAAAATATTATTCTGCCAACACCTTTGCAACTAACTATATGGGTTAAGCAATTCCTGAAATATTGGAAGCATCTTTATTAACAGTACAGGAGCTAAACTTTGAAATTTTATGATAAGAATAAAAATTCAGTTTTCATTTATGATAACTTGAATAGTTTTAAAACGTGTTCTCTATAATGAGGCTATTTTTTTTAATTGTGTGTGTATGTAGAACATTCAAAATTTCCTTGTATCCATTGAAAGGATGTCCTTTATATGAATTGAAGATAACCCGAGATGTTTTTACAATACATAGAATACAATTTTAACTTAAGTTCAATAGATAAATTTCCTATCAAAACCAAGGCAATTAAATTTCTTAGAAGCAATTAGCTATCCAAAAGTTACTTAACCTATACTTCTGGTTTAAGTCTTCAAAATAATTCTAAATTCTTTTATACAAAATATTGTCTACATTAATAGAAAGTTGCCAATTGCACACACAAACACAGAGATAAATTTTACCAAATATAATTTATTTCCTGAATTATTACAGTATTAAGTAGTTATACTTATATAATTATAAAATAATTATTTATTTGCCAATGCTCTATTCTAATTCATGAAAGAAAAATTTTATTTTCTAATTCTTATGTAAATAAATGTGGATTTAAACATAAAAGATTTGTTTTTACAATCTACAGTTTTGTCAGGAATTCTGATTTCTAATAACACAATTAATCATTTATTATACAATTTAAAGAAGAAATTACTGCATTCTTTAATATCTGTAAAGATGTAGCTCCATTTTCAATAATTTAATTTTGCAGCAATCATCCAGCATACTATAAATTACTATGAGCACTAATTATTTCTGTTTAGTACTTCAGACAAGTTAAAGTGTAATAGCAGCAGTTAAACATATAATCTACTCACAAATTAGAGCGTTTTAATAGTATCAAAAATACAAAGAAAAAAATAAATATAAAAGAATTGGCTATGTTAAAATTACAAGGGAAATTTAAAATACATAAAATTAAGTTAACATACCTTTTTTCTGAGAAGCTTTCAATTTAGATTGAGCTTGCCTAAACAGGCGTAAATGAGAAGCAAAATCATCCACTAATTTTGTAGTCAAGAAATGAACCCATTCAACTTCTTTGAATCTAGGAAAAAAAATGAAGAAAAAATTAAAATACAAATAGAGAAATTAAGTCTCTCAAATCAAATTAATAACTTAATTTTTTTATACCTTCCAGAAAATGCAACAATGACTTTTCTTACAAGATCTTTTAAACTAAACAGGAAATCTTCATTATTTGAAATACTGTGGTACCAAGTACTAATATAATCTCGAAATGCATAATGCAATACCTAAGAAAAAAGATTCAGATTTTGTAAATTTAAAATATTAACATGAATTAAATTAAAAATTAAATAATTAATACAGCATATTTTGAAAGCATACTAATACTTAAAAGAGATTTCTCCCAAAAATATGGAGATTTTAAAATCACTTTTCAAATTAAAATAATAAAAATAAAACATTAGAACATATTTGAAAATATTTCTGAAATATATAGAACTAAAATTGAAATACCTCTTGCAATGGATCATCAATAATGCTGGATCCAGTAAGTCTTGTATCAAGCTTATTAATTTTATATCTATCATTCTGACGTCTTAACTGAAGAATAAGAATTTTAAAGAAAATTATTTAAATTCGATAATAAGAGCAACATAAGATATACAAAAGCAATATATGTTAGGAATTTTATAGAAGAATAAAGTAATTGGTATTAACTTTGAATATGCAATGTTCAAATTTCCATGAATATCAGTTCTTTAGGCTTCAATTAAAAATATGTGTATTTTGTATGCTGAAAGAGATTTTGTGTATATTTCAGAAATGTGGTTGCATTTAATCCACTTCTAAATGCTATCAAAAGAAGTACTATCAAAAGTGCTTTGATATTACCCTCTACCAAGAAGAAGAAATTAAAATATGGTTAATCCAATGGGTAGAATAATATATCAGACCATCACATTTGATACATTTGTGACCAAATAAGGCATTTAATAGAAACAAATATAATGGAAATAGATTATTAGCCTGGAATCACAATAAATAATATTTAAAAAACTTGCTACTTTAAAGTTCTGGCAGCATTTGCTATAAAATTTAAAACTGATCTGGTTAGAAAATAATAAATAAAGTTAAGGTTTGATGATATGCTTGTCCAAGATAAGACCCTATCAATTAACAATCTAAACAATTATGTGTTATATGATAGCCTGTTTACTCAGATTCCTCATGTACCTTTTTTTAATACTGAGCCCCCTTTACTTTTTAATTATTTTATTCCAACCATAAATATGTCATGAACACAGGAAAACAGATTCAATATATATCAACATTAAACATATAAAAATAATAATTTATACCTATTTTTGTTCCTTTTATATGCCACTTACAAATTTGGCAATGTTTTTATTGAAACAGAGAAGATGCCCCATCAGATAAGGAAGACATACATTCAGCCGCAGGTAACCATAGACTCATCAACATGTGAAATTTAAGCATTATGTAAATTATATCTTAATGTAGGACACTGTGTCATCGAACAACACAAATAGAGAAAAAGAAGACCTGTAATCTTCTACAATAACAATCAATGTGCAAAAAGAATAAAAGCATATGCATGTCCAATTCAATGTTTGGAAAGATGCAATGATGCAGATGTTTTTCAATAGAAATAGAAATTCTTCATTCCAGGATGGAAAATTTTGACTTCATGAGCTATTGCTCAAGTACGCAAAGTATCTGACATATCACAATATAAATATCATATCTTACATTCTTTCCCTTGTAAATTGAAAGGATAAAACACTAGTAAAGTTTTTGAGTGCATCATGAATGTATCAAAAGATTTGGCTAGTTACTATGAGCAAACAATTGGCACATTTGCAAATTTTCAAAAGGTCTTCAAAATGTCTGTGATAAGGAATGCAATGAACTTTCATCCTTTTTAAAGAACCAGTATGTGAAGCTTATGAAGATATGCTCTCCATACTTTTAATATAAATATTTCTATCTCTGTATTTTGAAACTGATAAGAACTATTTATCATTCTAGAAATTAAAGACAAGAGATTGACAATTGAATTCATAATAGTCATATACTGATTCTTATTCCAAACAGCCAATTTATGACATAAGAATATAAACCCCATGGATACCTCAAAACCAGTGATAAATCTGCTAGGAAATTATTATCATCTGTGTCTAATAGATTTCTATGTAACCCTAAATAGACCATAAAAGTAGTATATGTTTACTTTCTAGATGAGTGGCACATAAGATATATATGACATTAGCAATTATATAAGCCTGAATTATATTAAAAAGTATCTGATATGAGAAAAAAAAAGAGTTAATAACAGCTAACTGCTATCTATTCCAGTTGTATTTCAAATGCATTAAAAATAATTAAAACTGTTAATTTAAAAATTATATTTTATAAATATCTCATATAAATCATTTACCAAACTATGATGATAGTAAAGCAATATATATAAAAAAAACTTCTACTAAGCATGATTTAATATTTTAGTCTTGGAGAATACTCTACAACTGAAATGATACAAAATATTAATAAACCTAATACAGTGTGTGTGTGTGTGCATAGATAGATATCTCAAATAGTAAAAATTCACAAAATTAAATATGAAAAGCAAGCATAGAGATGCAATATAGAAAATAAAATTATTTAAATGGGTGAAAGAATTAAATAATTTATAATTAGTTGAAATGCAAAAATCACCTTTAAAAGAGCTTCCGGATATTCTGTTTTCAAGGCAAATTGTTGAGCACAGGTTTTTCTGCAATAAACTAAGGAAACCACAAAAATGCTGAAAGACAAACATGCAATCAACAAGAAATAAAATAAATAAATTTAAATAGCACAAATAAGATATTTACAATTATGCAATAAAAGCATTTAGGTAACAGCATCACAGATAGATCAAATAAAATGTAGTAGATAATGAAAATAAAAGACACAAATTTTAAATCAGAATTTAGAGTTCATCATTGATTTAGTCAAAAGAGTATTACATAACAAAAAAGACAATTAGATAATTTATATATCAATCACCTAAAATAGTAATATTATTCTAAATGTAAAAAAAAAAAAAAAAATGGTCAGGAAAACCTAATAGTTTTTCTCTGGTAAAAAAGAACATATAAAGAAATACAATTTTTTAAGAATTAGCTCCATAGTTTTGAAATGTGTATTTATACCAGTTAATATGAAAATTAATCCATATACTTTTAACAGCATTTTTCTACACAAAAAATAACATTGGAAAACCTTTATGGCTTTTATATAGATAAAAAGCATTATTGAAATTTTCAATTTCATAGCAGTGATTATAGAGAGAGAGAGAGAGAGAGAGAGAAACCATTTTCACATCATGTGTTTATATCTAAAAAATAAGATCTATTTTCATAGTATTTCTTTTTAAAATTAAAAATATGCAGTGAATGCTTAATAGAAATCATTATAATATACAGCAATCAAAATTTACTTATTTATCTCAAATGTATCAATCATTACACTAATGCATGCCAAATTAAAAATATTCAATCAGAATATTTAAATATGGCAGGCAAATATATAGGCATAATGTTATGTATGTAAATCAACTAAAAAGAAATTAAATTACAACTTAATCTTCAAGGAAGAAAATCTAAATTTTTACACTGAACCAATATATATATGCACTTTAGCGTTATAAGACAAATGTAATTAAAATAATTACATTATATTCTTGAACACATAGACACCAGAACTTTTACAAATTCACATGCTGAGTATTTAAATACTTTTTTTTTTTGAAATAGTATAATTAAGAATCATTTTTCACATAAATTACAATGCTTGAAAATTGAGAACATTAATTGTTTTAAAATAATTGAAAAAATAATTAGATGTAATCTGATTTGTGAAATGTTCTTTCTATTATTGTCTTGCTGCATTTCCTCTGGGTATTAAAAATAGTAATTTAAAATAAAGAGAAATTAAGCAAATTCTTTTTTTAAGTCTCTGTTAAACAAAAAGACTTGATTTCAATATTTTAACTATGAGTATATCTTATTAAATATATTTGAATAAATGAAAACAATTACAATCTAAATTAAAAGTGCAACAAATTCATAGCAGAAAGATAAAAAAGCTAAAAATGTAATGATTCCAAGTAAATTTTCTTTTGAAGTATCAATGGAATAAAGTTGTTCTTTGGAAAGACTAAAATTATATCAATAATAATTTTCAAGAACTGTTTATTATAAATCTAACTATATGCAGTAGGAAATAGAAGGAACAAATATTCTTAATCTTCCAAACAGTCTAAATAACTTACTATTTTCTTCAGATCATCCTCAAAAACAAATAATTCATGCTTATTTTTATACTACCAAATAATTCTAAGTATAAAATAATTATTGATTTCAAAATTTTCAGTCAGGAATTAAAATTTATCTAATTCAAAAACTCGCTTTCCAGACATTAAAATAATTTAATTGAAATAAATGCCCATTTTGAAGATTAATATTTTTTTAATCTCTTAACTATTCATGTACAGGAAACTGAAAAAAATGCTGTCACAGAATATTATATCACATGCAATGAACAAAATTTTAACACATAAATTGGTCAGAACTCGAGAAAGAGTAAAAAAATATTTAAAGATAAAAAATTTCTAATGAACACATTAAAAATATAGTAAAATATTTACCTTATTATGAAAACAAAAACACAAATAATTGTAGTTACAAATGTAAGAGAGCCAAAGGTACCAATAAATAGAGCAACAATCAGCCAAATCCAACAGTTTTGCCAAATCATCTAGAATTGAGAATAAGTAGTAATTTTTTAGGAAAAAGTTAAAATAACAAATTGAAGAATATTATACTAAACATGCATGTGGGAAAAAACAAATGATAGATAATTATATATCAGCACTCAATATAAAATTATTCATAAAAAGTAAAACTAATTTCATATACATACACATACAACAATATAAGAGCACAGCAATATATTTTGTTTGTCTAAATGGATTAGATAATCAATAACAATTACATCCGGAGATTATTAATAGCTAAATGTTATGTTCATTCATTAACGTTATAAATGAACTTAATTCATTACTTTACAAAGAAATCAACTTTGATGACTATTACAATATTTCAATAGAAAATATGACTTTTTAAATGAAATTTAAATCAAATATAATTATGTGATTAAGAAAACTATTAAAAATATCGATAAACGGAAACATTGTTGATCAAGATTAACTACTGATAAAGTATAGATTATATATTTTGTGTACCACGCACTGATTTGAAGCAGCGAATTATTACACATTTTCTTTAATAAGTTAGAACAGTACATATAATTAAAATTTTTTTTAATAAAATAACAATATATATGTAGCAAATGCAACGTTTAAAAATATGTTGTATTACCATTAACTAATTTTAATAATTTAATCAGATAAAAACCGACAACATACGTAACAATAAGAACAACGCTTGAAATATTAATACGAGGAAATGCAAATAATAGATTTTGCAAGTCATCAACATTACTATATAAGCATGACGAAGCAGGAAAAGATTAAGAGCAAATAAATTTATTAAACCATAAAATAAGTTTAAAATAAAACGCCTACTATACCGTAGTAAGACATGCTGGAGCGCGTTCACATGATATGTACAATATTGACGCACGAGCTTGTCATGCTCGTAAAATAAAGAAAAAAGCATTTTGAAGATACTGTTAAGAACATTATTTTTTAACAACAATATGACAATTCGTCTGAATGAGAGAAAATTAATACACAATAAGCGTAAATAAGAGGAAAGAGACGAATGTAAACAAATGATGGTGGTTTCGGAAGCGAAGTAAAGATCGTTGCCATCAGTGCATGATATAAATTTGTAAGAACGAGAGGAAGACCATCTTTCATTTCATTCGATTAGATGTACGACACAAAAAACAACTATAAAGTAAAATCTGATTTCAACTATTTAATTTAATTTCTTCCTATCTAGCAATATTTTTAAAACATCAAACAAAGATAAGTATGTTAGAAAGTGCTTTCAACTGTTGTAAAAAAGTTTTTTTTTATCAATTAAAAATTGATTGCATGTTCTTAAAACAAACAAATATTCAGATGTATGAAATTTTGAAACAAAACGAAATGCCCTGTTAAAAAGGGTTGACTTGAAGCAAATGAAATCCTTAAAATAATGGTCTTTACAAAAGAAGTCACTTTGTATAACCCGATCGAAAGTACCACACTATAGTGCATAGCATTGTATTATTAGAAAAAGCAATATATTACAATGCAGACGAAGTCACTTTATGTTACTCTATCAGAGTAGAGTACTATATAGTATACTATCGCAATGTTTGGAAGAAAAGTATTTTACATTTTTATAACAGTGCAAATATATAAGACATTACTTATATTGGTTTCAGTATTATAGAATATACTCTTCATGTTATTAAATAAATTAGTTCACTCTATTATAAATATTTTCAAAATAATTTGTAATTACTTATTAGTAAGAGAAATATTTTAATATTTTTAGCTCATCACTTATTATTTTCTCTCTTTTCCTTAAAGTTGTTTTACCTTGAAATTCGAACATGGGATGGGGCCTGCTATTTCGCTCAAAACGTTTTTTTTTTTTTTCTCTCTCTCTCTCTCTCTCTCTACGGGACCAGCGAGACCCTAATATGGGACGGAAAATTAGTGTAATTGCTTGTTTGGTTCGATAACAGAATGCACTTCTACATCTAATTTTGGTCTCGGATAACTTTTTCTTACAATTTCACTTTCAGAATGTGATTTTAAACCAAAGAAAGAGAAATTTCGCTGAAAAAAAAAGATTTTCTATTAGAGTAAACTAAAAAGCTTGGTTAAAAAATTAATGGCTTTTAAATATAGAGAATAAAGTAATTATTATTTTCCTGAAACTATTAATAGTTTTTGACTTTGATTTAGTTTATGAAAACTAAAATTTCAATATTAGAAAGAAAAGAAGATAAAGTTATCTGTAAAACAAGAATTCCTCATCAAAGTTCGTGACAGTTTCCTTAAACATAACAATTTTGGAATATTCTTTTTTGTTGTAAAATTTGAATGAAAAGTCTGTCTTTTTTAAGGCAAATATTTTTTTTTCTTCATTATATAGGATTTATTAAAAATGTTAAATATTAAGAATGGAGGAGCTTTGGTAATTTTAATTTAAAATTCATCTTTGCTTTTGTTGCATTTTTAGAAATTTTCTTAGTTTTATATTTTGGATTAACGAGCTTTACAGGGAGTTTCAAATTAGGCAAGCTTTGCTCTTTTTATTATTTTGTATTGCTTTTTAGTGCTATTTGTTTATAAAAATATAATTTGTTTAATAGTTCTAAGATATGTATCTCTGTAAATATGTAGAGATACAAATTACCACCGGGGTGTTAAAGGTGAAATAAAGAAATTAATATATATATATATATATATATATATATATATATATATATATATATATTCCACTGGAAATTCCAAAAATTATTTTTAGTCTTTTCTGGCAATTTTGATGATCTAAAATAAGACGATTTATCTTTTTTCTATAAAGTGATTTAAATAGTAATCATAGTTTTTATTTAAATCTGGACATCATTTTTTTTAATAATCATGCATTTGATATTTAGAACTTATTCCTCTTTATATTGTACTTAGTAATGGAATTTCCAGTGGACATAATTGATAAAATATCTTTTGTATAATGGAATTCTCATTCATTTCTTGATGTGTTAGAGTTTTGAAACTTACGCATTTTGTATTCTGTATGAAAGTTTTAATATTTTCAGAATTTACTTATGAATTGGTATACCATTTTGCAAATTTCAATGTCCTGTGGGTGGTACCAACTGATTGTCAGTTTGAAAAAATTAATTTTAAGATTTCATAATATATATAATACTAATTAATAATTAATAAGTAAAAAAGCAATTAAAAAGAAAAAATATCTCACTAATATACGTTTTTTTTAAATTTACTTAATTTCTTTTATATATTTTGAGTGAAAGTTGTCTGAGAATAAGATAATTTCGTAAATAATTCCCAATTGGACCTTGCTATTCCTAAGCCCAGACATAACATCAGATATTAAAGCCATTTTATTTTAATTGTCTTGCATGTGTCCTCTTTATTTTATGCATGGATCTTTGTAATGGAGTATGCGTCTCATCAATCTTTTTTAAATTTTGGAGTATTGTAAATTCACTATTTTATATGTCTCTTAAACCACGAAAATTTAATCAGAATCTTCCTTCTTTAGTTTGCAGCAATGGAAGGAAATTGCTCGTGTAAATATTTGTTGAAACGATGAAAGCGATTTGAATTTCAGAGCGACCATATAATCTATTGTTGAAAGTTAGACAAAAAATGTTTTTTAAAAAATTGTCAGAATGTAGGAATAATCTGCCCGATTATTAACTTGATATTAATAAAAATATTTCCAAAGATTTGAAAGAATGCAGGAAAATAAATACATTTGTGGAGGAATCGGTACTGTTTACCACTGTTTAAAAGAATGTATTGAAACCTCGGAGCTAAGAAAAAATCTGAAAATTGTAAATAATGACTTAAGTACAGTACTGATGGTACCAGGTAATCTGAAAACTCTCAAGGACATGATGGACGAAAATTGTCAGTTTTTTACCAACTATTTGAGAGTTTGAAAGTATTCAGTTTTCTGTTGTTGTGTAACGAGATGTTGAAGAGATATTTTGAATTTCGCAGAGATTTTCTCTTAACGATGGCCGTTTCATTGTTTTATAAATAGATAAGGAAGAAGGACAGTAATTGACCACTTTGTGGGCAATTACCTCGAAGAGAATGTAAGTTTGACAAATCGGCCAATGCAAGGATGGACAATGTTAAAGATAGCAGTCGCTCACAACAAATCCTGTCGATACTGCTACGTTCAGTAGTGGCGGGGTGGTCGGCTGTACGCAAGAAGAAGAAGGTGTCAGTAAAAAGACAGTTTTTTAAAATTCAGAAGATTATTTTTCTGGGATTCTTGTATCTCGGGATAAAGGAATCTTTTTTCCCCTTTTAGTTTGCCGAGTCTCTCACTTTTTCAAACCTAAAAATATCCCTCCACATATTCTCACCAGAGAGGAATAGAATATTTTTCTAACTGAAGCCCTCACCCACTGAGACAGAAAAAATTCTGCATTCAAATCCTTTTAAGCAACGTAAACCGGTGCCTTTTATTAATGCGGGAACTTGGTAAATCCTGTTCATGCAGATATAGGTTAAAATCATATCCTGTGTGAGTCGAACGGCTTCTTACAAATTTTAAGGAGGTAGGAGACTACAGAAAAAAAAAGTTTTTACAATAGAAATTGGGATCGGAAGCTTAATGAGAAACTGCAAAAGGGGCTGTTTTCAATAGAGTTAAGAAAGAAAAAAAAAGAAGGCAATAGTACCATAAGCCTACTGAATAAGCAGCAACGTTATACAGTACACAACTGGATAGATAGGATAATGGTATATAGAATTCAAAACCAATAACAGAACTTCGGTGTATCTGAAGTATTTCTTCAAAGAACTTGCCATCTGAGCCTCTCCATGCTTGTTACTATGCAACTGGGTTGCTGCGATGATTGAAGTCGGAGCTGGTGAAATTTTCCTCTCCTAATATCTCGGGATAAAAGGACCTATTTTCACCTTCCATTTTGACGAAAAGAATATTTTTTTTTCATCGGTTAAAATTTTATTTTTTATTTTATTTAATGATTCATATTTTTTCATTCTCTATATTTGTTTATTTTTTATCTGTATAGAAGAATGAGGTGCTTACTGCAATTATTCTATATTTGCCAGAAAAGAAGAAAATTGAACAGAAAAGTGCTTCAACTCTTCAATCGGCTGGAACGTAGAAAGTCGCTCCATCGTGTCTCTTGAAAACCGGCTGGACCGTAGGAAGTTGCTTTCCGCAAACTGCTTTAAACCCGGCTCCGACGTAGAAAGTCGTCAATGCTTTCCCCCTTAAATGCAATAAACGAGGTAGGTCATCTGCTTGTTAAGGTCATTTTGTGGTTTTCGCTGACAGTTAGAATTTGGGTCCTCCAAATAGGAGAATGAACTCTTGAGAAGGGGAAATAACGTTTTTCGTAAGAATTCGTGATTGTAGGATCGATTGATGATATGAGCTGTATACTTCATTTCTGATTTGAATATTTCATTATTTCACCACAAATTTAATATCCAAATGAAAACTATTATACCTATTAAAGGTAGGGAATCCCTCATATTTACATGTCATAATCATGTATAATAGTTAATGATTGTGATTAGTTCGCAAAAACAAGTTTGATTTTTCTGTACTTGGTTGATGAAATATTAAAAAAAGTACGTGTGAACTTTTAATAATACTTTTATTAAAATGCAGTAAAATATTAAAAAAAAGATCCGTATATAAAGTTCTAAATTTATTTTCATCCCGATTATTAACCGGGACAAATATTTATTTACAAATGTAATTTTAATTATTGCTTAAACTTTGTATATAGATTTTGGCCAAGCATTTAATACGTAATAAAAGGCAAATTTGAAAATTTTTGCATCTAATTATTTATTTTTTACTGTTTAGAGTGAGTTTTTAGTAAAAGCGTGTTTAATTATTTTTATAGACGTTTTTATTTAAAGTATCTTGATAAATGTAGTTACTTTTATTCTTTTTTACTGCTTAATATTATTTTTTATTTCACTACTTAAATACAAGCGTTGTTTACTGCTTTTTGCAAATCATATTTGTCTTTTTTTTGGGGGGGGGGGATCAGGTAGGAAAAAAAAATGCTTCTTTTATACATATAAAAAAATATTTTTTAGAAATTATAGCTTTAAAATATATAATTATATTATAAATATATATTTAAAATCTCTATAAAAAATCAAAGCACATTCAAATGGGAGGAAGTTTCCTCTTGTGACGGGCTGCGAAAAGCGTAAATGAAAAAAAAATTACTTAGTAATAATGACTATTAAAAAAAAGTTTAGCATATGTAAGAAAGAAAATATATTTAATAAATGGAAAACATTTATTTATATTCAACAATATTCGATGATGAGTATGATATTGCTTTGAAGAATAGAATTAATAAATGTATCTGTGCAATTATAATTATTGCTTTGCATTAAAACAGTATTAGCTATTTAATGAAATTATATAAATGCATTAAAGGCTGATACGATTTCTAACTGTTTGAACGTATCAAAAGGCTGTGGATTCAGAACTTTTTTATCTATGGATCTCGGTTCCTTTCAATTGTTAGTATTTGGTAAGAAAGTCCATGTGTTTCTTTATGTGAAAGTAGTTTTTCGGCTTGTCCGCATTGTTAATAGAAGTTTTACGATCAAATCAAGCAGTAAAATGTCGGTAGGTTTAGTGCTTAAAGTTGCCCAAGTTACGCTTCAAAGAGAAGCGTTACATCTGGTGACAACAGCCTATTCAAGAAAAATTAGTGTCTCAAAATGGGTTATATAGAACATGCGCCAGGCAGATTGTACAATACAAGTACTTTTAATACGAATCTTGCATTGAAAGGGAGGATATTTTCCCTTGCTAGGCATTCATCAAGACACGAATGAATTCTTGAAAAACGCTCTGAGTAGTTCTTTAAATCTTTACCATTCTTGAAATTTATGAGTCTTGGATTCAAAAGATTCATCACTCCTGAAAGCGCTGTTCTTTTTATACATTTAACGCGGGTATTATGACAATAATCTATGAAAAAAGTTTTTAAGCTTAGCTCTTTAATCAGTTTTAGATTTTATGTCAAACAAAGTGTGTGCTCTTCTATTTTTGATTTTCATATCTATTCAATTAAAGTTTTTTTTTTTCATATAACATTTAAAGACGTACTTCTTAATATATTTAATAATAATTCATGACTAAAAAGTAAAATAAAAAATTCAATTTCTCTGTTCACTAATACAATGCAAGTGGGTTTTCTTACAAAATTTGTTTATATTCTGGTTGAAATTCGGCTATTGATCAGATACTACTGAAGATTGTTTCCAATAGAAAAATTGCTTCCTTTAGGAAATTTATTTCTAATGCATCTCCTAAGGCCAATCCTAATAGCAGTTTTCAAAAATGAGCTAAAAGTTTTTCACCAATGCTTGATTCTGCACTTGAACTTTATCTAAAGGATAACAAAATTTTTAACAAAAGCATACCACTGAAACATGCTCAACATTAAATAATAAGCTGGATCATATCTTGATATCAACAATGGAAAAAAATTAGGTGGAAATGATAGAAGCAACAATGAAGGCAAATTAATTTCACTTCCATAATGAAATATATTGATGTAAAATATACTTAAATTCGATAAATTAATATACAAATGTTAAATAATTATTCCTCCGAATTACCATGGGAAAATTATAACTAAATTTTTTATTATACTTTGAACATTAATAATTTAAGAAAATATTAGCTTTTGGATTTTTCAAAACCTATTTGTGAATATTATTTTTGCTTTGATAAAAAGTAATTACAGATGATAAGAATATTTTAACATCATGAGACCCCGATGAGTCATCTGTGACTAGACCACCAATAACTTGCTGCTTTACCACACCAACATGCTTCTCCGACCCAGTCTTTGCCAATTAATTCTATGACTTAAAAATTCACGCTTTTCTCTCTCTCTCTATATATATATATATAATTTCTGATTTAGCTCAACTTTCTTAATATGTAATATCATTGTTAAGCCACTTTAATTCCATCCAATTTTTGTGACCGGAGGATAAGATCCATTAAATGAAGAACTCTGCCCATCTTCCATAAACTGGCAACACTATTACAGATTCATTAATATCTATAATTTGTTTTATTTTAATTAATGTGCCAAAAATTTTTAGCAAGTATTTTTATTGTAGCAATGAAATAAAAACCTTATTTTTCACTCACGGGTTTTAAACGTTGTTGAAGTTATGATTACTTACTCTAGATTGTTTTTATTTTATTTTATTGTGCATCTATCTTTTGAAATTCCCGTGCAGTGAAATACCTTATAAATATTGCCAATGAAATTCGTTTGCATTGTTCAAACATGAAGAGCATGGAAGCAACAGTCCGAAAGAGGTAATTCTTAATTGTTGGATACATGCAGCTAAGTCTCATTTTTATCTACGAGATAATTTACGAATTTTCATAAAAAATCATGATGTTGTAACTTAATAAAATGGGTACATTTGAAATTGTGATTACATTGATGGAGTTAGATGAAGGAAAAATTCTTTGCAATATTTGTCGACAGAGAAATGCATGGATTTATGAAAATATTTCTGCACTGACTATGAGTCATTTTTACTAAGATTTGTGACAAGATTAGGAATGATATAAGAAATTGACATTCAAAATATTCACTTATTAAAAATATGAATGAAATGATGATTTTTATCAGATATAAGCCTGGTCAGTAGGTGGATACATTAATATGTTTTCTTATTTTAGTATTAAAATTAACTTTTAAAATATATTATTTCAACTTATTATTTTAATTATTTCAAAATAAGATAATAAGTCAAAAATAGTCAAATTAATAATATTTTCATCAACATATTATCAATAAAATATTCACCTACAATATATTGACAAAATATTGTTTTATTATTTTCAGAACTTAAAAAATTGGAATGAAAAACAAAAATCTGAAGAAAAAAAAATCGCACACATTTTTATTAAAAAATTTTCAATAACAGATTATATTTTCCGAAATTAATGTAGTATTTTTAAATTATTAATAATAAATTTTTTATAATTTATTTTAATCAGAGAACTATATATTCATTCATTGTATATCATGCTATTTTCATTTCGAATACCAAATATGCGAGTAAAATGCTTACAACTAAAAATTAGAAGTAAAATTCACTGAATGTCAGTAAAAAGAATGTATTATATTCGGAATGCAATTTGATGAATGATAATTCCTTTAAATAATTTATTAAACTAATTTTTCTATTACTTATAAAAATTTATAAGATCATATTGCAGAATTTAAAAAAAAAATTATTTTTGAACAAATTCTATTTTCTGCAAACATTGTAGAGTGAAAGAGAAGTTCTCAGAGAGAAAACCAAATTCTCATTTGAAAAACCGCAAAGCAATTGCCCTGCGTTGACAGATTTATTACTTGATTGATCAGTCAGTACTATTCAAAATCCCCGGTGTTTAGGGGGACGTGATAGTCGAGACGCCGGAAATTTTACCCCCTGCTGTTAATGGTCAGGGAAAAGCAAAAACATATAAGGTCGGTTTACGAACGTTCTGCCAATTTCTTTTCTAGTAAATTGTGTTCAACCTTTATTTTGACTGCGGCCGTTTAAAGAACATTCTTAAGCTAGACAGCCGGCGCTCGATGGGTTAAAATATTAGGAGATGGAAATATTTTCAAAATTTTTAACTTGCTGTTGCGAATTTTCTTCATAATAACACCAATTTGAAAGAAATTTTAAGGAGGAAAATTCTCATGTTTTCTATTAAACATTTGTTATAATTCGTTCTTTCCGCATCTTTCGGCATTCGTAATTTTTTTTTTATATAATAACAATTCTGAGACTTGTGTAGAGTCCATTCTGTGTGGTGTATTTCATGGCAAATTTGGTTTATGTATGATATAGGAAATAGAGAAAAGAAAGGATCAAGAAATATAATAGTTTAAATTCTGTCTATTAGATGGCTTCTTCAGATAATGTATATAAATTATTACGGAAATTAAGGTTTAAAAATACCAGTGGTAAATGCTGTATATTCATTTGTCATATTATTTGTCCTTTAAAGAAAGATCAAGATCTACTGATCAAGTTATTTATCATAACTGAAATAATAGCCTAACTACATAGCTTGTTTTATGTATTTAATATGATTAAATTTAACTTTCTCCTGGCGAAAAGGAGTTCTTCATATTATTCTTAAATTTTATTTTATTACATATTGCATGAGAGTGGGATTTTGTAAACATATAAAATTTGAATAGAAAGAAATATATATCAAGTGCTAAATTATTTCTGCTTATAGGTTTATAAGATTTTAGTATATATAATTATATAGGAATAATATAGTAATATATTAAATATATAATAATTAATCATCTATTTAATGTTTGATGAAAAGAATATTTCAAATAAATTTCGTTCCATCAAATACCGAAAATTATTTATAGTATTTTATTCACATAAACATAGTGATATAAACTTGTTATTTTATTAATTAAAAGAAAGAGAAAAATTTAGCATTATAAATCTATAGTTCACGAAGAAGAATTTTATTAATAAACATCACTTTTTTTAAATCAGATTAGATAATTTACTACCTTTTGTAAATCTCTTTACACAAATTAGCAGCTATTTAATTGCATGGAAATTACTATTACAGTATGAAATAACAGTTAAGAAAAAGTTGCAATAATATCGTAAGAGCTTTTGAATTACGAGAAACTTTAGTTTGTCAAAAATAAATAAATAAATAAATAAAAATAAATCACAAAGACATTCAATATTTTGGTGAATTAAATACTGCATGTATGTTGATATAAGCTATATAAAGGTTAGAAGTGGAATAATCTTTTTGACGCAATCTTCTGGAAAAATCCTGAGAATTGCATAGAATCGATAATGTTTCAATTTCTGAAAGAAATTTCTGATTCTGAAAGCGAAAGAAAAGCTACAAAAACATATAATTAATCCATTTCAGTTCTACAAAAACATCACAAATAAATATTCAATATATCACAAAGTTCTTCAGCCCATGATGTAAAAAGCAAGAATATATCTCTTATGAAATGACACGAACGCCTACGTTATCATGATTGGCGAAGCATATAAAGTTTATTAACTTCTTTTCACTTTATGAAATCGTCTGTTTCTTTTGCAATCACATGTGTAATAGAATAAATAAAGCCAAAGGCAAGATGAAAATAAGCAATGCCTTAGCAAGCAAAGCTATGAAAGAATAAAAGGATTTGCAATCACCTTTAATAAGAAATTCTTGTTTCCAACAATTTCTTACTTCATATAGATATAACAGAATTTATGAAGTTTCAAAACAATTTGAAGAATGCTGAAAATTCAATAAATAAAGCTACATTATTCATTAAGAATCGTGACATTCATTAATTATTAAAAAATATTAAAATAGCTAAATAGCAAATGAATAATATTTTAATTAATAATTAATAATTCTCTATAGTATTCTTAAAACTGCAAAATATTGCACACATAATAATTTCCAACTGCAATTGACTACTAAATACATATATAACGTAAAATTCATTCTTTATTCAACTGTTCTTTATCATTTTGTAACCAAGTGCGTTTTTAACTAAAAGCTTATAAAAGGTCATGCTTTAAAAAACTATTTTATAGAGTTCTATTGTATTAAAGTTTCATAAAATATATAATCGAATACATAAATGTGACTTGGAGAGTAATTAACTGAGCTTAGAATATCTGTACTGCTTTTTCGTATCTGAAACTTCCAAAGCTGTATAGAGAATCTCGAAAACAATCGGAATAGTATAAAAGGTTGATTTGAGCTATATTAATGTCTTCTTTGATATAAATAAAATAAAATGTGTCTTTAATTTCTATTAATTCGTTACTACACACATTAAGTTTTGATTAGATTCTACAAAACTGCAAAGATAAAATAATTAAATAGTTTTCATTAATATTCTCGGAATGCAACACACAGTTTTTTTCGACGAAACTGAAAAAATAAAAATAAATAAAAGTACAAATACTATTCAGTTGCTGCAAAACTATGCGCTTAAGGAAAAAAAATTGTTTGTCTTGTCAGAGTGTATCTCTATCTCTATGCACACTTTTACTTAATTATTTAGATGAATGTATATGTTTGTGTTAGTGCTCTACAGGCTAGACTGTTGAACTAAAGGTACAAAATTCGTTATATATATAATTTGGATGGTGGGAATGTATACCTCGTCATGAATTATTTTTGAAATTTTAATTATAATTTTAGTTAATTAGAAATGAAGCAAGATTTTGGCGTTTTTCGGTGATAACTTTGGAATATATTATAGCGAAAAATTGATTTCTATACTATTTTGAAATTAAAAAAATTATAATATGATAGTAATGATAATTGATTATGATAATGATTCAGTGTTAGCAATTTATTTGGAGTTAAATCATTTTTCAGTTTTAAGTTCATTTTAAAAATATTTATTTTAAGCATATTTTACAGCAATATATTTATTTAATTTAAAGCAAAAATAATACTGAACTTGTTTACGCTATGCGTATAAGAATAATGAACGTTTTCAGACATGATGAAATCATGTTAAAATTTTTAAAAAATTAAGTTAACTCTCACTATAAGCTGAACCAAGAAAACTATAATTTTCAGTACATATCTGTACGCAAGAAAAAGATGTGAAACAGGTTATTTTCGAGAAAAATAAATCCATCAGTGAATTTTCTGAGGTTTTTGAAATGTCTATGTAATTAATTCAATAATTTTGTATTATTCAAAGCAATCATTGTTTATATATACATGATATCTACTCTAACAGGAGCTCAAAAATTAGTTTTAAAAATATTAGTATTAGGTATAATCTAATAGGGAATTTAATAGGGAAAAATGGTCTGAATAAAGTAAAGAATTATGTCTTACGTAGTTTGAGTCAATAAATATTCTGAGGAATTAAGATTTTTAAATTTTTATATAGACACTCAGTCCTGTGAGCCATATTTAATAAAATAATCTTGCGGCACTAATATTTTAAATAAAAAAAATTCCACTCTTTTAAGATTAAAATTGAATAAATTAAGAAAATTTTGAATATTATATTAAAAAAATACGCTAGATTTTAGACCATTCCATTTACCATTTCGTTGAAGATAATTATCTAATCAGCGCTAGAATTTCCTCATGACTGATAGGCTTAAAATAATGAAATTTCACATTGTCTTAAAATACTGATATTCATAATTCCATAGCCTTGGTCACAAGAAATTGATATTTATTTTGATTTAAAGATAGAGTGGTAAGAATATTTTTCTGAATATGATTCATAGTTCGACAGACTGTATAAAATTTAGACTTCATAATTTTTTCAGAAGTACATTTATTGACTGAAAGGAAATAAAATATATTTACGTCATTTAAATCCTTTTGAAAGTAAACTGAAAAATAGGTTTTGTGTTTTATCAGAAATTTTTTTATTGAGTAATCTTTCTGTTACAGTACAAAATGTAAAAAATGTATTTTGTAATGCACGTGCGACTTTAATGCTAAATGATTATATTCTCTGTACTCATATTTGTAAAAGACATGTTTGGATTTAACAAAAAAATTCTTTATTGATTTAAGTTTAATTACTCCCATTTCTAATTAAAGTTCAAATTTTAGGTGAAATAGCAGAAAATTACAGAAAAACATAGTACAATGAATAGAATGTTTCTGAGCTTCAAAAATAGTACGAGTGATATCACTATCAAAATTTAAAGCTTAAAAGTATTTTTCTGAAGAAGCCATTAAGACGAAGCTGTAGAAAATATTTGATTCAAAAAAATTTTCAAACATTAATGCCAGTGAACCAGCTGGTTGTCAAAGGTGGATAGAAGATAATGAAACTATAACAATAGAAGTTCATTTAAGCTGAATTCTTTGGCAAAAGTACAAGAAAAGATATAATTTACGCCTTGTTATTTTAAATTGTTGGTTCATGCAATGTGAGGATAAAAAAATTATTTTAAATTTATAGAAGTTTGATTGCAAAGTCTTGATAATTGTAAACGTTATAAAATTATTATTTCAATTATAGCTTTTTTTTGTTGAAAATTTACCTATCAACAATACGAGAGAAACCCTGATACTAAACAAACGTAATGAATGAATGACTAAAATTATTATCAGAACAATGTTTTCAGTACTTATAATAATTTATGATTACCAACTTTTAAGCAATTTACAACGTGATAATGAATATAAATGTTTGTATCACTTCTTAAAAAAATGATAATTTTCCAAACTGTCATAGAGAAATGTTAACTAACATATTTAATTGTAAGGAATTCTTTAAACTATATTTACGTTCTTAAATATTTTGGCAATAACACAGTATCCTCTTTCTGTATAGATGACTTCCAGACATTCATGTTTTAATAACATCCACTATCTTTTCTAATTATTTTCACTAAATACAGAGGGAAATTTGGTAGATTTTCTACAGTTAATTCATCGAAAAGAATTTAAAGAACAGAGAGAAAAATAATCATATATTTCGTTTCGCTTCACTGCCAAACTAATTGAGAAAAGCCCCTTTAGGTGTAGAATACTTCAAAAGAGCAACTGTTTTATCCTTCACTTTTGTTTCCACAAATCATCAGAGCAGTTTTATCCCTTCGGCATATATAAAAGGAACACAGAGACAAATCTCAATGCAATAAAAAATGAGCTTTGAAGAATAATTCCTAAAGGTAATCTTTGAAGCGTATATGATCTGAAGTCGACATATCTCTGTGAAGTTTAGTAAACAGTATTCTTACAAAGTGTTAGATATGGAAAAATACTTTCCTTTATAATATTTACCTAGGAATTTTAAAGTACTTCAAATTCTTTTGCTTCAAAATATATTATAAATATCGCATTCACAAAGTCTGAAATGTGTATTAATAAGCAAATTTAATTTTTATAGCAAATTAAGTCTGTTATTAAATAATTACAGATGCATTTAGATTACACGCAGAAGATTTATTTAGATTCATAATAGAAATAAACAAATAAAATTTGTCGACAAAGCTAACATCAATCATTATGTTGATAATAATAAAAATAATTAATGATAAATATAGCTCTTTTTATGAATGGAATGAAAGAAAATTCTTAAGTCTGTAAAATTTGAAGGGTAATATTTAGAATATGCATGTTTTCTTAATATGCAAACTTCTTTCCTACTGAAGAATTGAATGTCATTGGATATTCAGTTCCGATTTTTGTGTCTTAATTATGCTTGAAGATAAGAATAAACTATAAGTTGACAAAGAGTAATTAAATGAATTTATGCTTAAGAAAAGCTTTCCAAAAACTGTAAATTCCAAGAAATGCTTTTATTTTTTGTCAAAATTCTTGTATCGAAAATAATGTTTACTTTAAAATCTTTGTGTTTATAAAACATTGAAAAACAAAAGAAATTATCTAAAGAAAAATTTCTTTAATGTAAACATTGCGTTCTTGGAATATAGAAATATTTCAATGAACGTTGCCAACGCGGTTAAATTAAAAAATCTTTCAATTTCAATTTATTTCCAAGCTCGATAAAAATTTGTTGAAAAATTTTGAGACTATATTTAGATGTTTCAAAGTTATAGCCGTTATGTATATGTTTTTCATAGAGAGGCAGTGACTATCTACACATTGTCAAAACTAATGTTTACAGCGATTTCATAGTTTTTGTCAATTCGAAAGAGAAATGTTTTTGTGTGTGTGTGTGTGTGTGTGTTTGTAATCCTAACAGCTAAAACAATTTTATCTCTAGACAATGGTATAGTCGTTTAAATTTGAAAACATTGAAGAATTAAAGGCTCGTTCGACTTTTAAGTTGAAATAGAAATAGAATTGGTTCTACTTTTAAGAATTAAGTGACGCTAAAGAGAACTTACTTTAAAGACACAGATATATCTAATATAAAAAATTTATTTGAGTATATTATTTCAAAATTTATTGAAAGAAAATTTGATTTAAATAATGGCTTTAAATTGCAGAATTTTTCGAAAAATATTACATTTTGTCAAATAATATAGTACTTCATAAATAGTCTCAAAAAGTTTTCCTCCAATATTTTTTGCTTTGAAAATTTTTGAAATGGTCAAATCAAAACTTGCATTTAAAGCTTTAGTCCTACAGCTTTTAGTAGATTTAAATTACTTAATCGGAATTACTCTAACTCAAATTTAAAATCTAATTGCTTTTTAGAAATTTCAATTAGAAAAAAAATGATTTAAAATCAAGTGTTTCAATAAGGAAATTTTGTTTAAATAGTTCTAAAATAAATTAGAAACAGCTGCAATATAATATTGAAATTTTTCTGAAATACCTATTAAAACGATAGCAATAAAAGGCTGAACAGTATCTTTGAAATGTTATTTTAACCAATATGCCAATAACTATTATGCCAATTTACCTGTAAAGGGAATAAAATTGATGGTAAATTCATATTTTAAAATTTTTTTTGTAGATATTTTTTGTATTGATATTACAAAAGTGAAAAAAGGCATATTAATATTAACATAACATGCTCGTGTTTTTTCGATTCATTTATTAAGTAATAGTAATAATAATATTACAATTTTGTAGCATTTCTAAAAAATTTTTTTTCCTTAGTGATTTTTATTTGAGTTATGAATTAAAATTTTAATTTTTGCATTCTAAGCAACATAATTCAATTTTTTTCGAACTTTTTGAGTGTTTATTCAGAAGAAATACCGACTATTATGAAATGTGATTCTGTTGGTAATGAATAATTAACTAAATTACGAAAAAGTGCTTAAATTATTTGGACCCAAAATAATTTTTTTGGAACTGTAAATTTCGAGTTATGCAATGACTTTGTTCACAGAATTCAATAAAAATTAAATTTATTGTTGAAAAAGCAAGATTTTCTTAGATTTTTTTTGTATTTATAGACATTGGGAAACAAAAATATGAGGTCACTATTTCTATTCAAGGTAGATAGATCATCAATAATTTATTATAACTAAACTAACTATAAATATAAATTCTACAAAATCTTTGGATTATTTATTTTCCGAAAAAACAAAAATTATTTGTTAGAATGGCCAATTAAAATGCATTGAAATCATGTTTCTTATTTTTCGTCAATAGTACGACAAAAAAATTTAACGGTGATTCAAAACTCTTGTCTGTAACATCGCTTTCATACTTGACAATTTGTTTCAGTTTATACTATTTTAGAAATAACGATATAGAAGAGATAACGTGCACTCCTCGGAAGGCTCATGAGTAAATAATATAATGAAAAGCATTGTTGTAAAAAACCCTTAAAATAATTTAAAAGAAAGATATTAAGATTAGAGGGGAAAATGTACGAAAAAAAAATGATAGAATTGAAAATTTCCTTTTTGAACTTCAAATCGGTACGATGGTATTCTGAATTATTCTAAATTGGTATTGAAATTATTCTTTGTTTTTAAATTAATTTTTAGCTAAAAATTTAGTTTAAATTTAAAAATAAAAGCCCTTTCAATTGACCTTGTATTACTCAGAATACGTGGCATTTATAGTTTTAGATTCTACAGATTCGATAGAATATTTTGAAAGATAATTTTATCATGCATGTAATAGTTTGGGGATATTATGGCTGTCTATAAGCGTTATCATCTTTAAAGAGCAAGAAGTTATGTAAATTTCAAAAAAAATAAAAATAACATAAAAATTTAGTAGCAAACAAATCATAAAAACAAAAATAATTAAATAATATCAGTTAATAAATAGTACAAATACAAAGCATTTAATGCTTTAGTATTTTTTTTTTGGTTTGCTTATTAATGCACAAAAAGTTCCTAATAGATAATTAATTTAATCCATCTGATTAACTGAAAAATTTAAAATTCTTCCTTTTTAAATATGCATAAGAAATAAAGATAATTATATAAGTACCTAACCACAAAAGAGGAATTACAATTTCGAAGGTTTTAAGGCCTTAATTATCTGCAGAAATAATGGTTATTGATTTCACTAGAAATTAAAATATAAACGAAGCCAGTTCGAAAGTCCAGGATTTCCAAAATAGATTTATTGGGTAACTAAATACAGTTGGAGAAGTTCTATGAATGAAACAAATACTTCCTCAAGTTTCCTGTAACTTTAACTATCCAATAAAATTAAAGGATATGGGGACCGTAATTAGAATAAATGACGCCGGCCGTTTCCTCATTCCAAAATGAATGATGTTCCTAACTTTGAATTCTTTAGACTGTGTGATACAAAATGATTCTAATGAAACATATGTAATTATGTAAAAAATTTTCAAGCAGTTCCCCAGGTTTTTAACAAATTATTGGTTTTAATCAAGTGATAATTATTAAGATATCAAAATAGGACATTTTTAATTTAAAAAATGTGCATTCGAAAAGTACATGAAAGCATGGAAGAAAGATTGCCTAGTGAAATTCAAAAAGTGGAAACTATTAGTGTTCCATCTTGAGCTATTCGATAGAGATCGGTTTTTAAATACTAAAATCATCGGGATCGAATAGTTTGATATTTAAAAACTGATAAAATGACATGGTTCGTATGTACGCCTGTTACATTACAAATTCTTGCATTTTAGAGTCAAAAATCTTCTGTTTGAGTGGTGTGGAAGTTTGCGTCTTTAAATAAATGAATTTTTCTATTTTGGAAGTTTTGGGCTCACAAAACAGTTAAGACTCTATGGGTTTAAACAATATTCGAATATGGGATTCCAGTTAATTCATTAATTTTAATGACGTTATCAACAACTGTATCGCGATCGTAAGAAGAAATTTCAAATTTTTGAAGATATTTTATTGTGAAATATTTATATAATCCAATTACCTTATTTCCACTCATAATTTATCATTATCATTCAAAAAGGTTATCATCAAAAAGCATTTTGGAATCTTCACTTTACTTTATTGCCTTTTTTTGGAATAGATCGACAAGATATTCCAAGATCAACTACCATAAGCCCTTTCATATGCAAAGTAAAATTCGAGCATTTTGAAGTAAGGAAATACTGCAAAGCTTCAGTGTATGCTCTTTTCTCTCCTCATATTCTTCTGTTCTTTCTGAGAGGATAGTATCCAGCCGCTAAAGAAAAGGAAACGGAAATGGAATACTTTGACTATTTTGGTCATATTGCTGAATAAAATATAACACTATTTTGAAATACGTGCAAATAGAATTGAAATTTTATCAGCGAAGCGGATATAGGTCGCTTCTTTTTTCTTTTTTTTTCAAGATTTAACCGAGTGAAGTGTCACAGAAATCAATGATACCAAGAATATTTTTGGTAGTCTTTTGCAATGGATAGAAAGGGTCGAATATTCTAAAAAAATCAAATTTTCGGTGAAGAATATCTTCTTTTTTTACTGATGCTAAATTTAACATGATTTTATAAAGTATAAAAGCGAGTAGCAGTTTTTTGAAAAATAGATAAAGAGAAAGGAATATTTTGTTTTGAAATATTTACCCATTCTTTATCTGTTGCCAAATTTATTTACCTGCAGAAAGCCAGTGGAAAAAATTTCTTTTTTCACCAAGTTTCGATACTTTTGATGAGAAACGATATGTTGAAAAGATTTCCTGAAATAAATGATCTATATTAATCCTCTCGCAATAAAATAAATCTCTTTTGTGCAAATTGAAAAGAGGTATTTGCTATTATAAATGTTAGTAGCTGTTGTTCTTTCGTTGTAGGCAAAAGACAGGTGATCGCTTATTATACCATTTTTTCTTAGCATACGTAAAGGCATAAAAAAAGCACTAAAAGTTAAATATTACAAAAAAGCTTTGTTATTCTTAAAGATAAATAAATATATATAAAAAATATGAGATTTAACTGGATATTCATTATTTATCATTAACTTTTTTAGATGACTAGTCGGCTCTGTCGGATTAGAGACTGCTAAAGATCTTAATTAAATATTTTGCGTAACCATGACTTAATAGCTTCCACATCAAGATATTTTTAAACAAATTTTGGTAGACATGCTATTTTAGAAGCTCCACACCGTTATGTTCATTGTATAATATATTTCTGTCTACAACTTTATACATCCTAATATATTACAGGAAAGATCAACGCTTTTTTAAAAATAGATGTACTTAAAACTTTTTCACCATTCTTCTTTCGAAATTTAAACCTTAATTGCGACATTTACTGAAAGTATACCTTATACTGAAAACAACTCAAAATGGAATAGAAAACCGAATATTTTTTCATCAGCAAAAAGGGATAAAAGCCAAGATGAAATAGTAGATATAACAATGAAAATTATTTCAGATTCACTTTAAAAATGAAATATATTGCTGTCAAATATGATTGAATTATTTTTAATAATTGATTAATACTGGAAAAATGCATCAAAAACCTGCCATCATAGAAATACATTTTTTTAAAATTTAATTTTTAAAATAATGTAAAAGTAATTTTGAGTTGAAATAATTTCGAAAATTATCGCGGAAAAACACAAATATTTAATTTTTTATTCATTAAAAATTGCAATTATAGTAAAAAAATCTTTCCAAAGCACGCATTCCCAATTTTCAAATTATTTATGTGCTATGGGTCAAACGGTATAGCCTATAGAATGCCGACAATAGATTCTCTAAAACCCAAAGGATTTTTATTGTTTTCGTCAAATATTTATTAATCATGTTTTCCTACATTTCTGAAAATTAAAGAAGAAATATTCTTTTTAATGTATATATATATAATTTACTTCGCAAATAAAATAAATGAATTTATGGTGCTGCGAAAATTGTCAGTAATAAATGAATAATGTCAGTAGATGAGCTGGAAACAAGGCTATAATAGAATACGATGGAATAATTTGATGCTTAAAAAAGTCTTTTGATGGAATCATGGGCATGCAGATATGTTTAAGAGTAATGTAGTTATTTTTTTACAGGACATGCAGTTATGTAAAGACAACATGCAGTTATTTTTTCACTGAAATGTATTACAACCAATATCCATGGCAAATAAGCTGATCGTTAAAGGTGATTAGTAATAAATAAAAGAAAGCTCAGAGGAATTATGTATAAAATTTGCTTAAAATCTTACAATTAAAGTCAACTTTCTGAAACTATTTTTTCGATTTTATATTGGAAAAAGATCACAGAACCACATGCCGTTACGTTGTTTAATTTTTTTTAATGAAAATTCATTTGTGATTAGGTTACATAGTTTAAAAATGCATTGAGACAAATATAAGACACATGAAAGTAATGTTCCTTTCATTCGAATTAAGAATATTATACCTACTATTATAAGCATTTAAGAAAGCAAAAAAAAAAAAAAAAAATTGAAAAGCATATCGCAAGCATTACTAGAATACTTAAATGTGTCCCAAAAGTTATTTTGTAATTTAATCCAGGTGTTCCACATAATAAAATATGCACACATATAATATTGGTGAGGAAAGATCCGGTTTTGTGAATGTGGGGTAAAAAATATAGCAGGTATGGCAATGGATAACGATGTTTTATTCCACAAGAATTGTAAAATCTCAGGGCAAAAACAAAGCCAAAAAATAAACACAAAAACTCACTTGCTAAAATCAAATCTATAATTAATAATATATCGCAACCCTAGAAGGCATTTTGAGAGAGCACCCAGCAGATCACCACTCCAAAGAGAGAATTCGCTCTAATACTTCTACTAGCTCAAAGAGAAGTTACTAGAAAGATCCTTTATCTTGGCTTCTAAAAGCGATTACTTCGAAATTTGTGCAGTTTCAAGAACTTTTGTTTTTGACGCAAAAATTGCCAACTTCGTTCCAAAGTCACAAATGGTCGCCAAGTCCTGGGGTCCTTGACCTGACGTTAATTTAGTATCCATTAAAATATTTGAAGAAACTTCTTCTTTACTATGAGACTAATTACGTAGGGAAGAAGTATTGCATATTCGTAATGATATGTTTAATTATTTATGATAACCAAATAATTTCTCAGCGAAGCGATAATAATTTCCAATGAAATAGATATTAAACCCTTTAAAGTATTTTCAAATGATTTAAAACTAAATATTTTTCCTATAATTATCCAGTAACAGTGATATAGGAAATGTTAAAAAAATGATATCAAAACAGAATTACAAAAACGATTTTTATCACAGTTTTTTACGGATTTATTCCATTCTTTTTCTTATTTTTGGCAAGGTAACTCCTATTGATTTCTTAGAAAAAGAAAATAAGCATTATCTATGGTCACATATAAGCAGTTATTTCATGAATTCCTGTCTTTCTTAGCCGATTAGCATATCTTAGTCTTATAAAACAAGTAATTAGAATCAAGACAGCAAAAAGCGAATTTCCTTTTCGCTTCATACCAATTTAAGTTATGTAATTAGCTAACAATGGAAACTAATTATCAAGATAGCTTTTTTTAAAAAAGGGAGAAGCACTTGTTTCTTTTTCTCTTTGGCTAATTGTTCTTTTTTTTTCTTCTTTTAATTCTTGAATTAGCATTCTAAGCAGAGGTAATGAGCTTTGTTTTAATTTGTCATTTGCCCATTGTTTAGAGCGTAAAGGTTTACGACTTTGTAATTTAGAATCAGTGATGCATTTAGACTAAACACTCATGGTTTATGTTTCATCTGTTTTCTTTTTCGAGTTTGTATCTTTAAAAGGGGTAGTTCTAAAAAAAAAAAGTTAAAACTAATATAATTTTACAGGTCTTTGTTAAAAAAAATCAAAAATTAAATGCGCTAAAAATTGATTCTTTCTCAATCGAAAAAACTAAGAGTTCAGTTTTATTCATTTCAACTGATTTCAAAAATAAGATTTTGAAAATAGGAAAAATTGAGAAAATTAAAAATTTTTAAGGAAATTATTGACTTTCCACTTGTTATCTAGATGCATAAAGAAATGGGTGCTTATTTATATATCCATAAGAGAATTGGTATAATTGCTCTTGAAAACTACAGAAAGGTAGTCAAGTTTGCAAAAGCTCGAAATTTAATTAAAGACTGAGCAGGTGATTGACGTTTCTCAGTCTATCTGATTAAAATGTTGTCTTGAAAAATGGATTTTGCTTTCTTTTAAAGCAAAAACAGTTATTTTTCTAATTTATGGAAAATTCATTTCGTATAATTTTTTTAATCATATTAAATTTTCAGAATTTAATTTAAAATCTATACCATGTTTTATTTGTATAATAAAATTCAATCTAACTTCAATGTTTCGACAAAATTATTCCATCAAGGGCATTTGTCAGTATTAAAATCGAGATAATTGCTTTCTTCCAATGGAAGATTTCTGATTCTCTTTTATTTCGTTGTATATATAGTTTTAATTCCCACATATTATAATTCATAGTACAATGATTTAATCAAATTCATATTTTTAATTCTTATCTAGTTGAAATTTTAAATAAATGCATTCTATATAAATAGTTTAATAACCAGAATAGTCGAAATTCCTGGTGAATAAGTTGGTTATCAAAGACAGTTAGAATAAGAATAAAGTACAATAAATAATTAATGTATTCAAACGAGAAGTTTTGAAAGAGTTTTCTCAAAATTACACTTTATGCATTTGCATGCATATTTAAAACATACATTTCGACATAGCTTCTGAGGAAAATATAAATATCATTCATAATAAGAATTTATGTTAGATATTAAAATAAATACGAGCATCTATTGTAGATTGATGACACTTAAATGGACAGAAATCAATTTTAGCTCAAGAAAACATCAAATTTTAAAGAAAATTAAATAAGCAAGAAATAAAATCCATGCCACAAATTTGAAAATATCTGAGCAAATAAAAAAAAATTCATTCACTTCGTAACGTAGTTTTAAGTGTTAGTGATAGCAAAATATATAAAAATTTGTAACTAGAAAGAATGGAGCATTAAAAAATTTCTTTAAAAATAATTTATTTTCAAAGTTGCAATTTTTTATATAGTATATATTTCCCTTTATATTATATCAGATTTCAGAATTTTGAGTTAATAAATTTAAACGAGCTTAAAATGATCCATTTTTTCCGTTCTTATATAATTAAATACTAAGTTAAGAGTTCATTCAATTCTTTTCCATACGGCAGCATTTTCCTAATTTTTATAGAATAATTACATTAAACAAAATGCTATAAGAAGATAGTATTTTATTTAAATAATCTCTAAATATATATACAAAAATTTTATGATGTAGCAAGTATTTGGTATTAAATGCAAGAAATAATTTTAATTAACAATGTTGATCATTTACTGTTTTAGTTCTGGTTTTTATGACTTTTTTTTTGCAGCGTTTCATAATTTAAAACCATTTGAAGCTGTACGTTTTTTTTTTTGCATATAACTCATGTTTTATATTTTATTATTATAATCTTAAGGAATTTCCCAATAAAAATGCCACAAAATGGTTTTTGTTGCGGGAAATTCTAAGTAAATACTTGATTTATGTTCTCACTAAACAACATATTAACCGATTTTTAAAGTGCAATGATATGAACAAATTCTGACTTAAAATCATTTATTGATACAGGGCAGCTGGATAAAGCCTCAGTTTAATAAAAAATTTGACACTTAAATTTTTTTAAACAAATACCTTGGACTCCATAATATTCTATAAACTAATTCAGTCTTTAATTTTATAAATTTTCCCGTTACCCTTACAACAGTGTTTGAATCGTAATTTATCTTTTTTTCTTTGATTCATTTTCATCGGACATGAACAATTTTAAATCAAGGAAAATTACAATTTCACGTAATTGTATCAAAATTAATTCTAGATAATAGTTTATAGCTTTAGTACATAAAAGCAAAACTATCACTTCTTCAAAATTAATGTCAATTATTTGTTAAGAAGTTTTACGAGAAGTATTTCTCTATCTAACACTTTTGCTTTTTATTAATACTTAACAGCAACTTTTTTGCTTTTTCATATGCATAAAAGTCTGTAGTATCTGAAATCGATTTCACGGTTACTTTAAACAAGACAAGTTACGGATTTTATGAGCACACGGAAATGGCGGGTTTTGGTCTTAGCCTCGTAAAATAGACCGTAATTTATCCAAAATTCTATTAGAGGATAATAATTGCTGTGTAAACAAAAATGGGTAATTAAGTGTCATGAAATTCCAGTATAACAGTTTTTATTTATAAAAGAATTTTAAGCAAATTTAGACAAATATAAGATAGGTCCTATCATACAAAATGCTGACATACTTTTCGTAATCGTTCGCTAGAATGAGAAAATCTTTATCTCATTATTTTCGTAATCTTTAGATAGAACGATATTTAAATAGTGTGGTTAAATGATTGTCATTTCATGCTCGTCATGTTAATAAAAATGAGATTGTAAGATTTACATTGCCACATATTCAAAAATTTTAAACATATTGCTCGTATTCAACTCCTCAAGTTTATCAAATAAAAATAACTGAAATTTTTTTTATTCTTGTAGGCAAAAAGGTTAATTTATAAACTAAGAGGCTTATTATTTCAAAAAGTAAACTAATCTTATATTATGCATGTTTATATATGAAATAATGCAATATAATAAGCTCTGTCTCATTATTTTCGTAATCGTTAGGTATAATTAGAAAATCTTTGTCTTATTATTTTCGTAATCGTTAGGTGAAATGAGAAAATCTTTGCCTTATTATTTTCGCAATCTTTAGGTAGAATGAAAAAATCTTTGTCTCATTATTTTCGTAATCTTTAGGTAGAATTTGCTCTGTCTCATTTTTTTCTTAATCGTTTGATAGAATTAGCAAATCTTTGTCTTATTATTTTCGTTACCGTCAGGTAGAATTAGAAAATCTTCGTGTTATTATTTTCGTAATATATATGTAGAATTAGAAAATCTTTGTCTCATTATTTTGTAACCGTTTGGTAGGATTTGCTCCGTCTCATTGTTTTTGTAATTTTTAGGTAGAATTTCAAAATCTTCAGAAATTAAATTAGAGTTTTATAGATAAATATCATCGTATCATTTCATAATCATAATTATCATTTTTTAAGGGAAAGAATATCATGAAGGAATAAATATCATGAAGGAAAGAAATTTCATTAAATTTTGAAACACAGGAAAATGCACGTAAATGTACAGCAAATCTAATCTAATTCACAAAAGAATTTTACAATATATATCTAATGAAATTTAATTTAGTCGATTCTCGGAGTTTTTACTTCTTTTTATAAGACGTTGTATCGTTAAAGTATTTAAATGTAATTTCAAACAGGTGTAATCATATTGTTATAAATAATTAGATTTTACATTGTTATGGTATTTTCCTGAAATTGCTAAACGTGACAAACAAAGTTACAAACAATTGAATTAATGAATTGAAATTATTACACACACACACACACACACACACACACACACACACACACACACACACACATATATATGTATGTGTGCGCGTGCGTGTGTGTGTGCAATAGTATTAATTTAATCGTATTTTTGGAATTAATTATTTTTTAATCATCTGAATACAAATTTCACTATAATTATTACTTATGAGTTGCCCGATTTTTATTTCCCACGTTCTATGTCGAAATGCGCATAAAATCTATACTTCCTAAATTTATAGAAAATTCCCACCTGAATCTATAAAAGCCCGGAATACATTTCCATACCTTGTTGCTTGGTCGTGAATATAACAAAGTATTTTCTAAAATAAATTCTAAAAATCTAACATGTTTCCTAATAAGCTTGTAAAAATATAAAGAAGTTGTTTTAGAGAACTTATCACTCAGGTCAAATAAGATATACATGTATTCAATATTTGAAGTTAAGAAGAAGATTATTAATACATACGTTATTAAATATTAGAAGTTCAGATGGCAGGTAAAATTACTTATCAGATATCATTATAAACACTTAAATATTATATTTGTATAATTTTCAAGATTTTAAATTTGTAACATAGCAAAAAATGCTACATCAATAAATGGAAGAATCATGAACCCGTCTATACATCTTTACAGCTGTCAGTGCTGACAGTAAGTAAGGAAGATACATTGCAGCTCTCCCATTGGTGTAAGTCAGCATTCCTAGAAAAGTTTTCGAAGGTGCTGGAAATGAAAGTACACGAGGGCAATTATGTGAACGTACTATCTTTTGTCTTCTCTCTTTTCTATCTCAGTGGGCCGCGGTGGCCTGGTGGTAAGGTCTCGGTACCGGAGAGTTTCAGGTTCGAGACCCGATTCCACCGAAGAATCGTCTTGTAAGGGGGTCTGTTGCGCGTAAAATCCGTCATGACCAAACGTTCTCCCGCTGGTGTGGTGTGGTGTGGGGTGCCAGCTCAGGTGTCGTCATCTGACCGTGGTTCAAAATTACGAGGTCCGTCCCAAAATAGCCCTAGCGTTGCCTCAAACGGGACGTTAATATAACTAAACCAAACCAAACCTCTGTCAAAACAAACAACATCAAAAGAGGACATTATCTAAAAAAAAAAAAAAAACACTTTTAAAATGTTTTTTTTTTTTTTTTTTTTTTTTTTTTTTTTTTTTTTCTGTGATATAAAACAAATAGTGTCATTCCCTCACTCGAAATGGTATGAAAATGATCAGCAAAGAATACAAAGTACCTTATCTTTTTTGTATTTTTTAGAAATATTTTATGAATATAGTTTCCTTTGCATAATATTCTAAATACGGATGTGTGGTTGAATATTTGTATAATTCTGATATCTCCACTACAACATTCTTGAATTACCAATAACATCAATAAAACGAATATATTTTTACATCTTCTATTTTTGAGCTCATTTGTATCAATAGTGTAGATTATTTTCTTCCTTATAATTCATAAATCCTTTATTAAATAAATTCTTTTTGGAACGCAACCCATTTGAACTTGGCTTCAATTAATGTCAATATTCTGTTTCATTTTTTAAAAATGATTTCTTATTTGAAAATGCGTTATCAAAAGAGAGTTAATCGGATGATACAAGTATTTTTGAGAGTTATAAATAATGATGCGAAAAATAACAGAAATAGCAACATCATTTTAAATAATGAAGGGTTTAATAAAGTAAAGCCATTCAGTAACAATAACAATATATTCAATAACAATAACATTTAAAATAAAGTAATAAAGATGTGAAGTGTGACTAATTAGAAAAAGAAAATGCCTGGAAACAAATATTCTAAAATCAAATGATTGAAATAAAACTAAAAATCTACATTTTGATGGAAAATATAGTAATATCTTCAAAAATAGATTCATATATTTGAATGCTATGCCAATATATTATTTTATTGATTACCCAAGTCCCTAAGTTTTTTATGGTAATATTTTTTTGGATCAGCTCACACCATTTTTAAATGTTACCGGTTTTGGGCACGCAAATTATTTTAAAATGCCTTTATTGAAATATCTTTAAAAAATGAATTATATTATCTAAGAAATAAAAAGGAAATGAAATCTGGATATTTTATTTTTAAATAACAGAATAGGGATTAAAATATTCATAATCATTATAACATGAAATCTTCTTTAAGTTATGCATTACAAAACAATAACATTAAAAGCAAACTCATTTTCATATTTGTTATTAGCAATAGAAATTTTATCTTTTTATCAGTACCGACACAGAAGTTTATAAAAATATTATCAGAAATTGGTATTAACTCCTTCATTGGGGATTATTCAGGGCTGAAAAGTGTCTTTCTCTGTCTTGATTGTCCCATTCAGAAACATATTAAAAGTGCTTTAAATGTAACCTTCTTGTTGTTCAAACAATATATATAAGATTTTAAAATCACCCCAAATCATTCGTTCATTGTAATGCCAAATTTTGTATTCGAATCGCAGGTCAGTATTTTTACATGCCATTTTAAGATGGGAAAAGTAAGGGACGTGATATTTTGGAATGCTGTTATTAAGCATTAGGGAACCTCTTAAGTATTTCGTGCTTGGTTTAATGAAGACATTTCATTCTTTCGTTTAAATTCTTTTCTTAGTAGTTGAAAAGGGTTTTGTGAAACATTTCTGGAATTTCAAATTATAATTCATTTTTATTTATTTCTCACTCTTTTCTTAGTTCCCCAATACAAAAAAAGAGCTTTGGGGAGAATCATTATTTATTCTAATATCCTAATTTCAAATTGGACAAAATAGATCCTTCATCTAATGAGATTAGATGTTGTTTATCTTTTTAATTCATGAAGCGTACATAAACATAGCAAAATATATTATGATCGTTGAAATGAATCAGTCATCTCATATATTTAACGAACTTTTGTAGAGTTTTTGAATTTCAGCTTTTGACAATACTTTATGCCTTTATCTTTGTCTTGCATTTAAGAATCAAAACCAAGCCATAGATGTATTTCCTAATGTCATGTAAAAATGGTTACAGAGTGCAGAATCACATTTTTATTATTAATAATAGTTTTATAAATCACAAAAATAATGACATTCAAGCTATGAAAATATGCTTTCAATACATTATTTATTTATTATTTTTGTCTTTCATCTTTTCTCCATTTATGCAATCTTGTTTAGAAACTAAACCACACTTTTGTATTTGTGTTTTTATTTTCTAGCAAGTTCATAGCATGCTTATTATATTAATGCATTTAATTTTGTAAATCTAATATACTTAAAAAGTATACTTAAAATTATATATTAAAATATATATATAAAGGTTGTACTGAAAAAATATCAACTCACAGGCAATAAAATTTAGAATATTAATAAATTATTAAAAGCGAGGAGCCTCATAGTATTGCACTCATGCATTCTATATGTAAATATAAAAATCAAAGTAACTATTTTTTAAACTAAGAAAAGGATAAACTATTAAAAAAGTTTTTTAGCTCATTTTAAATAATTTATTTTTGCTTTTTAATTTTTAATTTATAGTTAGCATACATTATGGAATGCGTTAATAAATTTAAAGATTCCATAAAATTTACGAATATTAAAAAAAATATTTTTATGATATAGCCTCACAAGTTCAGAAATGAATATTAATTGATTTAAATGATTAACAAATAAATAAACTTAAAAAAATATTAAAACAGCATATTGTCATCGAGAACACAAAGTATTACAAGTATTAGTGAAAAAAATCTAACATATTAAGAATTAAATGCAAAATCAATTACAGAATTCCATAATTACAAACATGGATCAACTGGAACTAAATAAAAGTGTCTCAAAGCAAATTAAAGATGAAAAGTACGAAATAAAAATAAAAACCTTGCTAAGCCGATAAATAAGGTAATAAAATGAGATGTCGCAAAAATATATTTAACATCGTATATCAAACCACATCATTTATAGCTCACCCATTTGATTATCTGAATAGTTAAGCCAGTATTATTCTGCAAATGATCGCTTCATCTGCATTCGAGAACCCTCTCATTTTACACTAGACTTAACTTTAATTAATTGTTCTCTATTAGGAGTTGTAGAGATACTGGATTACAGATATCAAGTTCGATGAGAGGTTTTCTGAAAATGTAAAATATTATTTATTTCCATTCAATTTGTATGTCAATTATTTAAGACAACGTATCTCTAATATTAAAAGGCTCTCTCTATTTAATAAATGAAATATCGTTTGGTCCTTATATCAGTTGAATTGCATAATTATGTCTACACTTAATTTAATTTTAAACGATTCTTTCATTCCCCAACCTTTTAAATTCCTTTATTTTGGAAAAAATTCAATTTATTAGATTAAAGTAGTTCCGATGACAAAAGAGTTTTGAAAGGTCTGCGAAAATATTGAGTTGGAATGTCATAAACGATTAAATGACATAAAGGTTTTAATGTTTTATTTTCAAAATTTGATAGTTTATAATTTAATTATTATTTCAAATATTAATTGTTTTATTGATTTCGTATCTGCCATAAATATAAATAACTACAGCTAAATCTAATTTTTGGTATTTGGTAAGGATACATAAATATATTTTTTTGTAATTAAAAGAAATATTAAATGATGAAAGGAGATAAGTCAAACTTTACTAATATTCCAAAGTAATTTACAATTTTTTGAAAAGAAAATTGAACTTCTACTATTCATATTAGAAATTGAATTTTAATAAAAATCTATTCAGAGTATATTAAATTTTTGCAACAATATATTTTCAAATTTTGATAATTTATAATTTAATTATTATTTCAAATGTTAATTGTTTTATTGATTTCGTATCTGACACGCATATCTACAGCTAAATCAAACGATAGCAACTTATATATATATATATATATATATATATGTGTGTGTGTGTGTGTGTGTGTGTGTGTGTGTGTGTGTATGTGTGTGTGTGCGTGTGTACAGAGAGAGTAAGAGAAAAAGAGAGCATGAGAAACACGTGGACATATTGTGTGCATAGTTCAAAATTTGGATGAAATTAAATAAACACACAAACATTTTTTAAAGGCTCTTCGGATAAGAATGATAATTTTTAAATGTGACTATAAAAAAATCAAGAATGAAGGAATAAATGGCTTATATTTTATTGTTATGAGTCCTTGTTGTAACCTTTATAATTGACCAAATAAACGTTGCTTCACTTTCATCAACACCAAAAATAATAGATTTGACACACTTAAACATATTGAATTTTTGTTTTTCCTTAAAAAAATTGTCAGAGACGCCTACGTGATATAATACAGGAAGCTTATGAGGAGTCTGCTTTTCTTTGAAGCTAGAATATGTTTGAAATATTTAAAGGTGGAGGGGGAGACACTCAGTTTCAAAGCAAGGTCGAGCCGGAGCTTAAAGGACGCGATTCCCTCAACTGTATACATGAGAGTGATGAGAAATAGTGGAATCCCATTGAAGGACCTATCAGAAAGACTGAACATTTCATTGGGTCTCATTCACTCATAAGTTATTCAATGAAAAAATGTATTTAGTAACTGTATTCACTGAAATACTAATTTAGTAACTGTATTCACGGAAAAACTGTATTTATATATGATAGTTTCGTGGTATTTCATCGTTATCACAAAATTCTAAAAAAATTTCTCCTATAAAATTTATCTTTTAACCAACAACATCGCTAAGTCATTAAACTTCATTAAAGTTTTAATTTTTATCTTTTAGTTATCTTTATTGTTTTGAATAAAAAATAAAGCTTAGACACATATTTTAGGCCATATATATAACTGATTGAAATATTCATATATATATTTTTATTGCATTTAAGTATGATGATGTATGTATGATGATAAAAAAATTATAACTGAACTTTCACTTTTATAAATTAAATGTTTAGAAGTGATGCAAACGAACAAAAGATTATGGAATAAAAATATTATATTAGTTTTAGTCTTTAAATTCCTTGATAAATATACTCATTTACATTTTTGTTAAATAATATATTTAGCGGAAAGAATTACATTATTAATTAACATTAGATGAATTGGTAACAAATAATGATATTATATTTTAAAATTGCATGTGCAGACAATTAGTTTTCTTTTGAATTGAAATACATTAAATAAATCTAAGTAAATACTTTATTATTAACTGTAAAGAGTATTTCATTACATTCTTATTTTTTATACAGGTTAAACTTATTGTGTTCTTTGTGTGGTTAATCCCTTTATTTTTAGCTTTACCAGCATTTGCTCTTGTTTAATGTATCGGAATACAGAAGCAAATAAAAAAGAAATAAATCCTTATTGCTTATGTATGAAGGCTGTAGTTTTGCACCGTACCAGCTTACAAATTGCCTCATCATAGATGGCGCAGCTACGGCAGAGTAAACATCAGGTTAAGATGCTGATTGAGTCTCATCTGAATTTCTTAGTTCTAGTCATAAAGAACATATTACTATTGATTTGATTTTTTTTCTAAATTTATGTAACATATGAATCTAGAGGTTTTTTTATATCAAATGTTTGAACAGATAAGAAGAATTTTGTTTTGATAAGGTTTAGTAAGAATGAGTATTGTGAGAATAAATTGCCAAAGTTATTGCTTACATTTGCAGTTGCAGCAATTTTTTAAACTTATACCAACTGAAAAAAATTTCAAACAATTTTGCATTGTGATATTTAAAAAAAAATTAAATGATTATATTTTAATTATAAATTTCTCGTTACACATATATTCCAAAATTATAAACTGAAAACTTATTTATATAAATTCTTTAAAGTTTTGCAATGCATTTTGATTGCGGTTAGAATGGAGCAAAATCCTTTTTCTGAAGCTCTTTCCAGTTTTGTCAAAATAATAGTAAAAAATTTCCTTTTAAAATCCCAGCACTGAAAAGCATAAATATTGCAAAAGGAATAAAAAAAAGAATTGTTTGAACAGTTCTTGAATCAAAATATATATAATCTGATGCATTGATTTTTGCAATGTCAAGAATACTGAAAATTTATCTTTTTCCAAGAATTGTTTACTCTTTCATTGTGCGAAGATTGAAAGAATTACGTTACATGTAGTAAATTTGCACTCCTTTTTAGTTTCTCATCACTTTGCTAATGTAATTGTAAAAGAAAGTATGATAATCTACCTGAATAGTATGTCTGCAATCCAAGAAAAACTGGGATCATATAACTAATCTTGATCATAGATTTTTCATATGCGATATATCAACATAATGCAAATGTCTGGCACATCTTACGTCCTAAATTTAATATGTCAAGTATAAAACTGAAGATTTGGATATCATCTTTGTATTACCAAGACTATCTGCAGAAAAATCAAGAAAGCTTCGCTATTAAGAAATAGTTATTATTGAATTATTATTAGATGATTATATTTTCTCTGTCGTTTAATTCTCTAAAAAATTAAATCTGGTTTATAAGCCGATGGTAGAAGGTTTAGGTAGGTAATATAAGCCGTAAAAGAGAATTTGGTTTCTCGACAATTTTAATACCAAATTAATTGGTTGTAAATTAAATCTAGTTTATAAACCCACTTTTGATGGCAGAACATATGGAAAATATATCGTGATCTCGAATGAGATTGATATACGCATGTTTCTGCATTGAACTTTCCAAAAGCAAAATCATTTCTGTTTATTTAGGTTTGCAAGTCTATTTTTGATGTCTACTTCAAAGACACTTGACGCTCACGTTGATACATGTGACATTTCAGACATTTATTATTAAATGAATAGTACTTGGAAAACCGGACTTCACTCAGCATTTTTTTTTTTTTTGTATATTGTGTTTTTTTAGAGAAAATATTTAGATACGGTAATGTTACTTGTATGACAGTTTTTTGTTTTGTTTGTAAAATTGTGTTCTTTCGGAGAAAATATTTAGGTACTGTGATGTTACTTGTTGATTGGTTAACACAATAATTGTATATTTGCTATTGCATCTGAGTCAATCGTATTCGGATAATGTCATATAGCGCCCTCTCACAAAAGTTTGAGGTACCAGTAGGTTATCATCCTACGGCAACAATGCAAATACCACGAATGGAGCTATATGACATAGTTAGCATGAGAGATAGAAAAAAGCGCTAATAGTTAGTTATAAAAAATGTTTTTTTTCTGTATAAAATTGCATTTTTTGAGGATAGACACTTATATTGATAAGCTTAACGAGCAAAACCTTATATAAATATAAAATTCGATCCAAATCGTTAGAGTCATTTCCGAGATACACGATATATGTATATATATAGTAAAGAATTGCTCATTATTAAATGATCCTTTTGCAGATTTGCTAAATAAATTAAATCTGGTTTATAAACCCACTTAGATTGATAGATGATATAGAAAAGTAATATAAACCAGATAAGTGAATTTGGTACTTCAGCAATTCTGATAGCAAATTAATCGTTTGGAAATTAAACCTAGTTTATAAACCCAGTTTCGATGGCAGGAAATACAGAAACACATTCAGATCTTGAACGAACATGATACGCCCCTGTTTCTGCGTAGAGCACTTTTAAAAGCAAAATGATTTCAGTCTATCTGGGTATGCCAGTCTATTTTTAATGTCTAGTTAAATGGTTCTTGGCTATACTGATATGCTAGCATTTCGGATATTTAAAGATGTAATTATGCTTTCTCTATGTGAGAAGATTACTCTAATAATTATCATCTCATATTGGTATCAAACTGTAATATTTGTCTCTAATTAACTTCTTAAGGACTGAAATCAGGTGCTAAAAAATCAGTCAATTTAAAAATTCTTATAATTATGGAAAAAGGTAAAACATTTCTAATAAGGTATTAAAACTATAGCAAATATTCTATTTTAGGTGGATTCTAAAACAGCCATGCGCAGTTTATGAGACTTTAAAGGTTTTGTTTTAATATTGAAATGAACTTGAAAATATTATTTATTTCCTAACTAATTGTAATCGATTCTTATGATCAAGACGGACCACTATTGTACAGAAGAAATTAAAGACATTTTTTTTGTATCAAAAATTAGATCAAAGATAATATAATAAATATTTTATAATTTTAAAACGATATGTATTAAAGTTTCGAAACAGATTTAAAAAAAAATATTGAATTTTGCATTTCATCCAAATGTTATTAATAAATGCTATTACAAAGTGATTAACTATTAATGAATGCTATTACAATGCGATTAACTGAAGTTGAAGTGTCATTTTACTGATTAATTGACAAATACATTAAGTATTAATGAGGTGAAATATTTAATTATTCTGTGAAATTAATATTTAAGAACAAAAAGTCCACCGAAATATGAAATTTTCTGAGAGAATACATTAAATTGTTTTCAATGTGGAAATGTTATTAAAACTTTTATTATTACAATAACATTTTCACACATTTTTTTTAATATTTAAATTTATAGTTACTATACAATTTCAAAAAGGAATATTAAAATTTTGTTTTGTTTTGTTAGTATAGTGAATTAGCGATCAAATAAATGCCATTTAGGAAAAAAATAAAAGCTCTGACAAGAATTGAAATTTAAAAAAGAGCATAAAAAAATGTTCTAGACTTCGTTATATAGAATACATGAGTTCTATTGTTTAAAAATTTACGCGATATTTTCCTTCAGGAAAAATATTCTCTTTTCTTTTTATATATGATGTTTTTTCACAATACACGCATAATAAAAGAATAAAAGTCTTAGAATACAAGAGATATTAATGTGTTTTTGGAACACATCTATAAATCTATACGGTTGTCAATACGGACTGTAAGTAAGATGCATTACTGCTTTCCCAAAGGTATAAGCCAACATTTTCGGAAAAGCCCCGAAGAAGTGTTATTTCGAGATGTTTCAGGTCAAAGAAACGAACATTTTCATTTGTTGTCAGACTTGTCAAAATAAACATAGAAGTTTTGGTTAAGAAAACTAAAGAAAAATATAACATTTTTTCAGGAAGGATTGATGCTTATTTACAGTGTTTTTACGCTCGTCCGAAACCAGAAAATGACAGTTTGTTTCCCAAAACGTTATAAAACATGATTTGTGGACGACGAAAAGGGCTTGTCTTTTATATTTTAGAGAAATATTATGCAAACTGGTATATCTGTTGAGCTTTATATATGCTGTTATAGGTCAAAGGTGCGTAAATGTGATATTTATGCTTATACTATTTTTTTTTTTTTACTTTTCTTGTTTATCGGCATACATTATGGGAATCAGGCGAATGTTGTTATCGACAAACTGCTTTAGTTACTTTTTATAAAACTACATTTTGCACTTCCTAAATAACACTAAATTTAGTGTTAGAAAATTTATTTAACCAAACTTCTTTTCCGATATTAAAACCTACTTTTGCCTGAGACAAGAGTGATTTATGCTTTTTTGTTTGATCATTAAGTAATTGGCATATACTAGAAGAAAATATAATATGGATGATTCGAATTTTGAAAATTCTGGAATAACTACAACAATATTTTTTGAAGTAACAATGACGTACAAAAAATGTTATTTTAAGAACCTATAAAATCTTGAAAGATGTTTCTTATTATGAAATATATTTTTTTCCAAGTAATCTATTTGTTCATTTTTGATATAAAAACATGACTTAGAAGTATGTAAATGTAATCTCTCTACATATAACCAAATAACAAGCCATAATTACTTTAAAATAAAATTTAAAATGTTGAAAAAATTAACTCAACAATGAATATGATGTTAACAAAATGGTATTCCCAATAATATTTTGCTGGAACTTACAAAATTTATACGACAGTTTAAAATACTCTTTATGTATACAAGATGTCAGGTTCTTTCCAACAACGGTTTTTTGACGACTTTTATATTGGATTCCAGCTTTGTCTAAATAGAAAAAATAACAAATAATTTTCTTATATCTACTAATAATAAAGAAGAACGTGTTTGAAGTTCTATCGATAAAGAAAGAAGATAAAAATATATTCTGGAGGATGAGAATGTGAGATTGATTTGATGTCTTAATTAAAGTTTTAAATAATTCAGAATTAATTATGTTCTGTCAGTAAATTTAAAATACATAATTCAAAATTTTTTATATCATATTAAAATTAAAAAAATATTCAGACTTGCTAATCATGCATATGCTTCTTGAATTTTTACTATTTTTTAAAATAAATATTTTATGGCATAACTTTCGATAACATGTATCATTATTTCGATGAAATTCGAAGAACTGTTTGGAGGCTGGTTGTAGGTTGTAGAGTTTCTGTTGACTCTGGTTGTAGAATCAACGGTCATCTTTTAGATTTGGGTCGATCACAGATTATTCTTTTTTAAGAACGGTCAGTATTTCTTTAAGATATCTCATGCTTATTGTTTGGTTTAAAAGGATGTTAATCTTATAGTATAGTTTTTTTCTTACTCCTTTATACTGGTTGCTACTGGAATTATCAGTTTGATCAATTATCTCATTGGCATTTGCTATTTAATTTTTAGAAAAAGTCCTATTTATCGCAGTCTGTCTGTTTGGATGATACTTATGGTTGCAGAAGTCGTATTTAGTCAGGCTGCTAAACATCTCGCTTATTACAGGCATTCGTATTAATTTAAAAATTTCTTGGGAATTGCTAGCAATGCAATCTTACGAGCAAAATCATTGTATTTTCTATTCCAGTAATATGTAAGATAACCGATTTTAAATATCTTCTCTAAATTGCAACCACAATGTCTGTATATAGCAAATTTGACTAAAAATGGAGGGCTGTAAACTTTCAATTATGGCAAATTTGATAACAATATTAATTATCTTTAAGTTTTTAAAAAATTGAATTAAATGTTATGCATAGTAATAGCTGATAACTGATCAGTCAAAACGTTTTCGTTTTAAATTTGCTTTTTTATACCTTTCTACCTTTTATATTGATAGCAACATAAATTCAATTTAACTGTCAATGCTATTTTCTTAGAAAAAACAATTTAAGGTTTTAATCTAAATAAAAGTCTCAATATTTAAAAATATAAAAAAAAACACCACACTTTATAGCTTTTCACTTCAATCTTAAGTATTTCAAGGAAAGGAAAAGGAAATAGGAAACGGTCACTTTTTTGACCATTTTCCTGAATAAAGTAGAAATACTATTTGGATAGAGTGCAAATAGAATTGAAACTTTATCAGAAAAGCCAGAAAAACATATATTTTTTTAAATAATTTAACTGAGTGAAATGTCGTAGGAGTCTCAGAGTTTCCAAGGTTGCCAAAGTTAATGCGGTGGAAAGAAAGGATAGAATATTCCAAGAATTCAAATCTTACGGAATAAAATTTTCTTTACTTCAAATTTGCATTGTAGTAATTGATAAACATTGAAATTCATCTATCTCTGAATTGCATAACGTACCTTAATTTGAAGAAATGTGTATAAAAAACCATTGCAGTTTTAAAGAATAGAAATTACTTTCTAAAAAATAAATTGCTTGCGTGTTGTTTATGGATTAAAATTATCTTGTAAATATTAATCTTGCTGCGGTATTCTATTACTTTGCTGAAATATTTTAAAAACTGAAGTCTGTTTTTCCTTTTTAAAATCGATATTACAAGTGGCAATCAATTAAAATGATATAAAAAACGTTATGCGAGAGTAACAAATGTCTTTGAAATCATAACGATTCGATGATACATTACTTGACAAATATTTATAGATAACAGCTTTGCTATATTGAATAAATTGACATTTCTAAAAAAAGGATTTTCATTAAATTTTTTGATTAGTATATCTAAATTTAAAAATAAGCATATCCAAACAAATTTTGTAGACAGAAATGTGAAAATGTGAGTGTTACTTGATAAATGCAAAAGAATCCTTTTACTAATTAATTACACTATGTTTATAAACATTTTATACACACAGTGTAAATACTTACTTTTACACTGTTTGGATAAGAGTTTAATTTTTTTTTTGTATCAACCTCCACAGAAACTAAATTACTTCCGTAAAATTCTCTACCTTATTTAATGAAATTTCATAACTGGAAAAACATGTCTAGATGCAATATTTCGAAAAATGAAAGGCTATTCCATTTCTAATGGATACTCTGTATAAAGCACTCATAAGGCATACAAAGCGCTATGGTTTAATATCAAATATATATTATAATGGATATTTATGATAATTAGAATTTGTTCTTCCAGTTTCTATTAAGTTAACTGAATTGAAGACTGCTCATGTAAATACCCCATTGATATTTTAATAGGTTATCACATTTTCATTTTCTAAAAATGAGAACTATGCAGCTGAAAAACTGAGTTCAATTAAGAAAAAATAGTCTTAAGAACGAAATAGTCAAAGAAAATTTTTTGAATACTGCGTGTAGTTTTTATAGTTTTTACTTATTTATATTTAGAGGGGAGGGGAATACAGAAAAAATATATCATATTAATAGTGAAAAGTTAAATCTGGCAAAGAAAAATTTTTTTTCACTGAAATTCTTTCTTATCAGAATTTGGCAATTTCGCAAATTATTTATTTTGTTAGAGGAAATAATTTTGCCTCTATATTTTCTAAAATGAAAATGATGTGAAAAAATTGCACATTTTAAAATATCGTTGTTGTTGTTATGACTTATGGTACTTTGCAAGCCCGCAGACAGTTATCTATCAGCGATTTAAGTCGAGTGAGCGTCTCTTGCTTTTTCAGTTGCACCAACTAGGGCGAAGAGTGCGACATAGCTACTTCATGCGTCACTCGCTTACACAACCCCTTCTTACAGGGGACACATTCACACACTTCACATACAGAACACAGAAGAGGAACAACCATGTCAGAACCGGGACGCACAGATTATGGAGAAGACGCGCTACCCCTATGCCAGTATGCCGGCTTACAATATTTATTATATATTATAAAAATTTTCAAAATTTGACATAAAATCCTGAAGAAATTAAAGAAATCCTTCCAAGAAATTACCATGAAATATAAACATATCGAAAGCATGGTGATTTTGTAAGATGACGTTTTGTTTACAAACACACAGCAGACACAGGGATAGAGAAGAGGTAAAGAAAAAAAATATATAGAGAGAGTTTTCATTGAAGATTTTAATTTGCTTTGAATAATGTATTAAATTAAATGTATTAATGTAAATTTGCTTTGAATAATGTAAAAATCAAAATTTAATCTATTTGCTACAATTGTATTTCTTTTAAGTAAACACATTTTCATGACGGTTTAACTAAAGTTAGGCAAAATTCGATTGATTGAAAAAGATGTTTAACCAAAAAGGATTTTATGAAAACGGGATATGAAAAAATAGTATAATTTATTCTTTGAGATGTACTTTCTTTCTTATTTTTTGATAGAAATAAAAGAAGAAATCAGATCAAAATACGAAATTAAGTGATTCTTAGAAATATAGTAAATTGATCGCATATGTGAATGTGGAAAAATGTGAAGCTATTTGAACTGTTATATAGCTATTTAATATTTATAACTATTAATACAATTTTAAATTTCTCTAACATCAACCAGATATCTGAAAAATTAATCAGTTACGCATGTTATAAAAATAAACTTTCAATTAAGTAAGTTCTGAAAGATGTAAATAGCTTTAAATAAAATATTTCCATTTTAAATCAAATTATTCTATCTCAAACATAGACTGTGTTAGATAAAACAGAATTTATTATATTTAAAATTAAGGAAAAGTGTTCTGTCATTATTTTATTCTTCTCTTATCGAAATATCTGTCTTGCCATTTTGCAGAAAAAGAAAAGAACCAAGTACCGTTATATTTAAATGCTGATATAATGGTTTTGTTTTCTTTGGTAGGAAAAGGTTTTTGTTCTTCAAATCCCCCCCATCCCCTCGAAAAAAGAAAAGAATCAAGAGTGCAAAAAGTAAAACGCTAATTTCATTCCAATGATACAATCAGCTAATAATGAAACTCATTATCATGAGGGTTTAAAGAAAGCAGAATATCTTTCTTATAGGATAGAGTTTCCATTTTTATGTTTTAATACGTGAAATGGCTTCCCGAGCAAAGATAATGGGTTTTATTTTAATTTGTCATTTCCTCATTGTTTGGTACGCAAGAATTCCTAAATTCTAATTAAGAATCAGCCAAGTGCTTAGTGTAAACAGTCGTGGTTTATTTTATGCAACTCGCTTTCTTGCTTCATCGAAAATATTTATAAAGGTGACTTAAGTCAGAAAAGTAAAATATAAGGCATGTACACACAAAAAAAAAGTTTGCCTTTCAATAAAAATTAAAAAAAAATTTCTAATGAATTTTATTATAACTATCAAATATAATGTTTTTAAATCTAAAATTTAAAAAAAAATCAATAAATTTATAAATTTTTATTATTGAAAATTTGAGCGGAAGTAATTGTTAATGCACAAGAATTTCTACATATTTTGATTAAAGTTAAGAAGAACAGTACACTCCCGACTATCCGCCCTAATGTTTCAGAAGAGTAAGCCGGTTAACAAAATAGCCGGATATGCCGGTATTCTTTGAACTCATTTCTTTATAGACCAAAATCAGAAGACACAAGTTTTTATACCGAAATTCACTATTATAATAGGCATTTCCTTACTTCTTATTGAGTACTAATATCCATTTATCTCAAGCCACGTAGAATTATGAGCGCGGTCGCGGCCAGATGAATTATATGAATTATAGAAGCAATTGTCGGTAACGTGTCGTATTAAAATAGAAGGCTCCGTAAGGTAGTAGTATATATGCTGTATTGGTAGTTTATATATGTTTATATACTGCACTTTACGTTTCAAGAATTTATTAGAGGAAAAGTAACTTAAAGGATATAAACTATTCACATTTTAACAAAAATTACGTAAAGCCTTAATAAATGCAGGACACATAAATAAAACGTAAATCATAGGCCTAATTCTTTAAAAAAATAGACTCAAACTGATTTTATTTTTCACTGATAAATGATTACACAGAAAAAGTAACCCTAAAATAAGAGTCACAGTTTTCAATTTTTGAAAAAATCCATAATAAACTTCTGTTACACATGACGAAGCAATGAGCAACGAGCAGAACGCTATTCTTTTCCTGTCGCAACCTGAATTTTGCACACGATATGCAGAAGTATCGTAACAGACGCCCGCTTCCAATGCCTGGGCAATGTTGCCAATGCAACGCCTTACATTCATCATTTAACTACAATAAAAAAAACTAGGCCGGATAGTATGGAAGCCATATAGTTTCGAATCGGATACTCGGGAGTGTACTGTACTTAAAAATTGTTTACACATTTAAGCTAATTAAATTTTCAAAATATCTTATTCGAGCATTTTTTAAAAATGTTTAAATAGATGCTTTATGTAATGTATTAAAGTTTAACTGTTATTTCTGCATGTATACATGTAACGGAGTATTAATAAATTTGTGAAAAATTCATTTCATTTATGTGTATGCTGTTTGGAATGAGATTTAAAATCTTTAGCATTTTAAAATTTTTCCAATTTTAAGTCAAAAAGATGATTAATTTTTCGTTTCACGTTAATAAAATTGCTTCATATTTTTGTGAAATGGATTTACATGAAACTGATTTATCCACAGACATAATAATTTTGAAGCCATTGTATCTGATGAACCAACAGTACATCATTGCATAATTATAATGGAACAATATATATACAAGTAGAACTATTTTGTTTGCATACATTAGAAATATCATAGACTTGGCATGAAAACTACATGAAAAATGGAAAATAAATATAAAAAATGAAAAGGTATAAACGTAAAAATGAACACCTGAAAGAATATTTTACTCGATACTTATATTTATACATATTTTTACAATAAAAAAAACTTATGCAACTCAAACTTATTTATTTCTACCAATAATGAAACAGAATGTATGTTTGTGTGTTGGAGTTTCACAAGTCAAACGTTTTGATCTATATATATATGCTTCGGAAAGTGAGAATGCATTTTTGGAGCGATGTTTCCTAAGTATTAATTAAAATTTTAATTAAATAAAATTAAGCTGAATTTAGGAATTATTGAACGATAATTTTCGGAAATAAATTTTGTACCTTTCAAAATTTAAAAAATTGCCTTCAAGTAATTCTAATTTAATAATCGATAAAATTTTTCTTAATTTTGGCAATTTTTAAAAAGAATGCTTTTCTGTTTAATTTCTAACAACAGATTATATTCTTGTCCCAATTTTCGAACTGTTTTTATTAGTTCATTTCATATTAGATCGTGTGATTTTCGTCCGTTTGTTGAAAACTAGAGAAGAATGATTTTATTTAATACCCGTGTAATTTAAAAGACAACTGAAAAAGTAAAGTTAAAATACAGCGAAATTCATAAGATAGATAAAATGTACATTTACGTTTTTAATAGCGCTGTGATATCATCTGATTGATGTCTATTAGAGAAGTTCATGTACAGAATAAACAGATGTAAGATAATTAAAATATAGGGCTTTAGTACTATCACGGGTATGGCGTCAAAAATTGATTCATATTATCCACAGCATTGGGATCAAAGACAATGCGCTGATAGAAAGAAAATTCTCTGTAAGATTCAATGGCGTGCTTTCCGAGGCACATAGGATGTGGCAGGATTCCCTCAGGGTTCAGTCTTGAGTCCTCTTCTCTTCCTAATCTATATGAACACTATACATCCCTATATCCACCCTGACACAATAATAGCATGCTATGCTGACGATATCGCAGTCTGGCACTCTCACATATACATTACAGTGTCGGAGAATACCCTGAACAAAACTCTGTACAGTATCTCTACATGGGCAAACGACTTAAAACTATCCATCAATGCAAGTAAGACTAATTATCGCATCTTTTCAACTGATAGGCGTCGTAGTTTCGAGTTAAACATCAAGATCAGCAAATTGAAAATATTGTTTCCCCTACTTACCTAGGTATTATTTTGGAACCTTAACTTCGCTTTACGAAGCCCTTTGAACATATTTCAAATAAAGCTCTTGGATCAAGATCTCAATCCTTGAAAAGAACATGCTGCACTTTTATCAGACCAGTGCTCGAGTATGCCGCCCTAGTCTGGGCTATTGCTTCAACTTCTATTAAACAACAACTCGATTCCGTGCAATATGGAACCTCAAAAATTATAATTGGAGCCTCTCCTCAACCAATAATGAAAAGGCGGAACAGGAATGTAGCCTATCGCTTTTAGAGAGTAGACGCAACCTTGCCACCATCAAGTTCACCAATAGACTTCACTGCAATAGCAATGATCATATCTCTACCACACTTTTCAATGATTGGAAATGTTTTACCAGGCTTAAAAGATCCTCACCTCTCCAGCTGGATAGAGACATGAGAAGACTGACCCAACTGAAACATTTATCCCTAAATTTCTTTCTGGAACCTCTCTTTCCAAGAACACCACCGGCGAACACTAAGATTAATCTGAACTTGCTTCAACCCTGCTCTAAAAAAGAGGACCCCATTATACTTGGACAAAAAGGTTTAGAAACCATAGAAAAGCTCTCTCAGGAGAACCTGGCCGTATCTTTCACCAATGGTTCTTCAAATAAATCCCTCAACAGAGGTGAAGAAAGCATTCTCTTCATTCTTCCACATGTTGAAAAAGTCAATCTTAAAATTAACACAGGTTTAATTGCCTCCAACTACACTACCAAACTTTTGGCAATTAAAGAGCCCTAACTTTTTACCTGACTAATTCTCAAGACATGGACCTTTTTGAGGAACTGGTTGTTTACTAAGACTCTAAATCGGCCTTAAAGGACATCGAAAACGGAGACACAAACATCACCTCTACTATAAATGACTTAGTAGATCAACTGCATTTCAAGAGAAAATCTTGTGTGCTGCAGTGGATACTCGTACATGTAAACATCGAGCGTAATGAGTGTGGATGCTTTGGTCAAAGAGGCATGAAATCTTGTCCAACCTAGTTCTACCATCACACTTGCAGATGCGAACGCTGTGGTCAGATGTAGACTTATAAATAAGCGTTCTAGGAAGCCTTCAAGCACTGACTTTGATTTCCCTAGAAATGTAACAACAACACTGATTAGGTTTAAGAACAAATCACTAAAAGGGAATGAAGATCCTCCCTGATGGGACAAGAACCTATATTTACTGTAAAAACTGCCCGAAAACTCAGATCACAACTAGACACATCTTCGAATGCCCGTCTATTTCCGCAGATATCTTAAAGCTTGGCTACTTGCCGATGATGGATCCACTTCGTGAGATCCTTTACAGTTCTGAATCACCAAAGTTGGCGGCAGTTGCCCTCCGGACCTTTGCCAACATCTGAGACTTTCTTTCCTCACTTTTTGCGTTTCCATAGACACGACAATAACAACAATGCCTAACAGTTTAATGGAATCATGGAAATGAAGTTATAACTAAACGATTTAACTAGAATGAAATGTAACCAATATCCCCTTGAAATGTTGGTCGCCAAAAGTATTAAATAGAGGGATTAACATTGATACAAAGGTCAATATATTTATATACAAAAATGTTCCAAACTTAAATTCCTTGCTTGAAAACTGTTCACAAAAACGTGTTGAAGAGAAAAAAAAAACATTTTTTTTTGTTTCTCAAGGAGCTAAAAAATATTTAATTTTGTGGACCCAAAGCTAGTTAGCTACATAAGTGCACTGGCAATACAACTTAGATTATACGGGGATAACTGAACATATTTTTACTTCTGAGACGAATTAAAATTGTGATTAATTTGATTTAAGCACATTATGAACTTTCTGTTTTTGGACTGAATTAGAAACTACAATTTTTCAACCATTTTCTAAAGAGGTTATCTTGGGTTTAGTTACATACCAAGGCATATTAAAAATAGCGTAATAATTTTTTGTATCTACTTCTCTGTAGATGTAAAAGTTATAATTGATGAATATAAATTTATGGAAATTGATCGAAATAGGAAACTTTATATTACTTAATCCAATTTGTAGACTATAGAGAATCACTTGATAAAAAATTACACATATTTCACGACCGATTTCTCTTTAATCCTTTAAGATTTGCAATTCCTGTAGAAATTCCTTTCACAAAGTAATTTTGACGAACTGTTTGGAGAGAGGTTAGATTTCAATAGAATTTTGATATGAGAATAAGACGCTTTAGTGACAGGTTCTCACTTCCCTGAAGGGAATTCTATGGGATCGAATTTTCTAAATATTAATGAAACAGGGCATACCTCCTGGAGAAAGGAGGTCCTTCCAATCATTGATGACCACTAGTACTCATTCTTAATTCCCGCCTCCATGCTGTCGTTGCGAAAACTATTGGAATACTTGGCAAGAGGAGGAGGATTCTCATATTGTATAAATGTTTCCTGATTTGAAAATTGATTACTGATGATATTGAACTTCTTATAAAGCAGAACACCTTTTCATCGCGTTGTTAAGTTATAGAAAGTTTTACTGCTAGCAATTACAGGCAATTTTGAAGCTATTTCATTGTAAAATTGTCAAATAATTTTACTTGGGAAAAATGAGAACCAATGGCAGTAATCTTACAGCAACCAATACAGTATTACAGCCTATTAAATATCATATTATTTCTTTGCTTATCAGCAGTTCTGTAAAATCTGTTGTATACTTTTGATTATCTCTTGTTTGTCCAGACTTTACTTTGGAGGATACAATTATCTTTCTCCGCTGCTTTCAAAGGCTTGAGAAAAATACTATTATTTATTTTATTTATGCTTCTGATGATAATTACAATATCTTCTTTTTAGATTATCAGAAGAATCATCGCAATTCGTCAAAATATCCTTAGGTACAGTATGTAATTGAATTCATTTTTTTTGTGTCATACATTTTCATTTTTCAATCCATTGTTCAATATTTATTGTAAGATTTCAAAATAAAGAATGAGAAGTCTGGAAAATTTTATAATTTCAGGAAGATAAAATTATATATTTAATTTAATAAGCTTTGTTCGATGTATTACATCGATCTATAGAGTAAATATTTTTTTATAAATTTGAAAAAAAATTTCAGAAAAAAAAACGTTATTAAGGTAGTAAAAATTTCTCAACCTCAGCAAAGCATGATAATTACTTTCTGATAATAATTTACAAACTCAAAATCAATTATCAGTATTTCGAAGCAAAAATTATATGCTTCCACGGGTGCTTATGGCCATAGACTGGATCGAAAAGGGATTAATTTCCGCCTCGAGTATCATTTTCTTGAAACTTTCATTAAAGTGCGAAAAAGAAACTTTCATTAAAAATGTGCCACGAGGAATATAATTCTTTCTAATATATCTTTTTCGTCTTTGGTAATATTTAATTCTGATCCAGTTAAGAATACTTCTTATTAAAAATAATTGACATTCTTTATTGCGTGTTGTTCAAATCCTAATTTGTAAAATCACATGAATAAAAGTTACAGAATACAGAACTAGAAGATTGGTAAGAGTAATGAACATAGGGTGTTTGCGAACGTAGGTGCTGCAATGGCAAAGAGCTCATTAATACTTGTTTTAAATAAAAAAAGACATTTTTCCAACAAAAAATGAGACTTGGAGAATAAAAAAACACAAAGAGGTTAGGCAACATATAGTAAATGCAAAAAAGGGACAAAAAAATGGAAGAATGAAAGAAAAATTATATTAAAAAAATTAACGAAAGGATAAAGAATTAAAAAAATTTAAAAAAAAACATAAGAAGAAAAATAATAGAGAGGAAGGGAAAAGAAAAGAGAAAACGAAGAAGAAACGTAAAAGAAAAAGAAAGAAAGAAAGCTATAACATCAATAATAGAAAAAAAAGAAAAGAAAGACAATAAAAATTAAAACAAATAGAATTAATTATTGATAAAAATTCAAGGTGAACCAAGATAGTTTTCGCATCTAAAAATCAAAATTGAGTGGCTCAGACAACGATTGTATTTGTTGAACAACTTGATCAAATTCTAAATCATTACGTTTTGTCTTCACATGCAAATGAATTCGGCAGTATGAAGATTATTAATTAGTTCCAGTTATTGCTGGAAAATAATGGAATTTAAGCATCTTTTAATAGTTGCATCACAGTAATAAAGACAAAAAAAGTGATTTTTTCACGTTAGTATTTATTTTCTTTAAAAATCCTATCAGAAATTTCGAAAGACTCCGAGAAATAATATAGTACACTCCCGAGTATCAATTCGCGACTATCCGTCTTCCGTACTATCCAGCCAAGTTTTCTTTTATAGTAATTAAATGAGAAAGGCAAGGCTCGCATTGGCAATATTGCCAAAGCATTGGAAGCGAGAGTCTGCTACGAACTCATACGTGCCGTGTGCAAGATTCAAGTTGTTACAGGAAAAGAGCAACATTCTGCTTGTTGTTCATTGCTTCGTCAGTGTGTAACAGACCTCAATTGATGCCGCTGTTCATAATTATAACTGCACAGTACGTACAGTATTCGTAAATTGTTTTTGGGGTATGCTTAATGTTTTTATAAGTGTACCACAGTGAAGATTTCAAAATGTGTAATAAACGAGAAAAAAGTTGTAATGAATATGAGGAGAAATTACGCGCTATAGAGCTATTAGATTTTGGTGTAACAGCACAAATTATAGCTTTTGAGTTAGGAACTGGGAAAAGTACAGTGGGGGACTGGAAAAAAATTCCAGCAGAAATTGCAACAACTAGTGGAAATGAAATAAAAGTATGAAAAACCATGAATACTCGATAAGAAGTGAGAAAATACGCATTATAACCTTGAGGTTTGGTATAAAACTTTATCTTCTGGTATTGGAGGACAAATAAATGAGTTCATAGAACTCTGGCCTAACTGGCTTTTTTGTTATCCGGTCTTCCCTTCCGCCACATTATGCCAGATGCTCGGGAGTGTACTGTACACATAAAAATCTTTGAGAAAATCTTTTCTCAACACGATATGTTTTATTGATAAGAAATATAAATTTTGCTTTTCAGAACGATAAAGTTTTAGAATGCTATCTTATAAAAACTTATTCTTTTAGATGTAGTCAACAATGACAATCACTTTAAAATAGTTATATAGGATGTAGATTTAACACTTAATAAGTTTTGTCATAAGTTTTGAGTGCGTGATAATTCACTCTTTTTTTACTGATTACGTTATGAAGAGGAATTACCTGGTAACTGTTTTGTCAATTTATCCCTACTACTAAAGTTGATCCAGTTTCTCAAAATAAAGCTTCTTTCACCATTCCAAAGATTTTTATTGTTAGAGAGTTGCATTATACTTCGAGTGATAATTTACAGCATAAAAAAAAATAGAAACTTAAACTTGTTAATTCTGTATTATATCCAGTTCAGCATTGATATTTCTTTCAAACCTTGAAAAGAAAAACCAAATATTTCTAATTCAGCAGTTTTCCTTACCATGCAAGGTGTTTCACCAGCAGAGCTGTTAACTTCTAGGAAGAGCAATGTATAATCAAGATGACTCGGAATCACATAGCAGTTTTGAGTCGGAAATAATATGTGCATGCTTGTAAGCAGAATACATATTAAAGGATAGAATACCTTATAAATGAATATGAGGTTTATTATTAAATGCACAGTAAAAAAGGGATATAATCAATTATTGTGACATATCACTTTTATGTTGATATTATTATCAATAAAAGTGATATAATCACATATTGCTCGTATTTCAGGGGTCTAATGACCGGATATTCTTCAAAATTTCGTGTTCAGACTTTTCTAACAACTGTTTCCATACTTGTAAACATATTCTTGGAATAGTCAATTCATCGCTGACAGGGCTTTAACTTGGTATGTCTCACTAAGCCCAATCCACAGGCAGTCAGATGTGGTGTTGAAACGGTTACATAATGGACTGAACTTCTTCATGCTTGATTCCACATTAAAAGTCGTATCGAAACTGAAACTTGTTCATCGTACTGTAAATGAGATAACATTTCCTACTATTTTATATAATTATAAAATATATTAAACTATTTAAATTTTATCGAATTCCATTTTATTCTTATACAGAATACGATCACCCGGGGTGTATCTGGTAATTGAGAGTGAGAAGCTTCCGGCATGATGGTGGTTCTCACCACCCTTGTTGGTACACGAAAAGGTGGAGGTGTGGCTAATCCCATTGATGACGGGACGTACTTTCTTTGGGAATGGTTGTACCGTGTCCGGTGATGGCCCTTAGGACTCAACCACCATTCCTGCCAGTGTTGCTGTAGCGGCAGTCCGGTCATCCAAGTGCCTTTCGGCAGTAAGTCTACGACTTATACAGAAAACGAAATTACAAAGCAATAATATAAATTCTATAAAAAGAAAAACCAGAAAACAAATTAATGATTTTTATGAATACATCGAAAAATATTAACTGTCGGAAAATGAAATGAATTTTTGTAATTTTATATTACATACCAGAAATAATCTTAGAGAATAGACTTTTATTGCTTTGAGAATAATGTAAAGCTTAACCCAATAACACAATAGTGAAATTTAGTGTTTATGAATAAAATATTATTCAACACACAAAATATTCCCGGAAATACCAACGCAAGCAGTATGAAGAAAAGCGTTTTTCCCTGAAAATGTTTGGAAAAAGAATTAAGAATACCTGTTTCGAAACTTTAAGAATATATGCTAGTCAAATCTTATATGCTTCATAGATTCTTTTCAAGATCTATTCTTCATAGCTATTTTAGTACAGTAAGATTTGCCCTTTTATCCTTTTTCTATCCCAACACCTGTAAGGCTAAAACTGCCGGGCTGGCTGTAAGAAAAAAAATAGCAGGAAGTAAGTCTTGACTCTTGACGTGTGCACTTCTGAAGCATTCTAAAGCAATGGGAATGTTTCTGGTTGAATTCATTCGAAGAGAAACGATGCTAAAGTAGATTCGACTCAACTTTTTTTGCCAGGATTTATTATGTGAATAAGTTTTTTTTCTGTGTGCCACGCTAGAAGTACCAAATAAAACTTGTTCTAGAAGAATATTATAAAAGGGAATGAGTATTAAGAAATTTTAATAAAATATTTATCCTAGGATATGTAAACTGAATGCAATAAAAACATGGAAATAGCTCTATTAATATAAAAAGAATAATATATAATGTGTCCATGTGTGTTAGTGCTCTACAGGTTAGACTATTTGACCTGCATCCACCAAATTTGGCACGCACGCTCGCGCGCGCGCGCACACACACACACACACTTGAAGATGGGAATGTGCTACTCGGAAAAACCTTTTATTAAATTTTAATTAAAATTTAAAATAATTAAATATCAATCAAAATATTGATATTTTTCTATGATATTTTCAGAAAATACTTTAATACAAAAATGACATTTTTACACCAACGTAAAATTCAATGTAATATATTCTCAAACTTTTTCGGATAATTTCTTCAATTTTTCCAACACACATATATAGACACGTACACGTAATATATGTAATGATATTTTAAACTTTAATTTCAATTTAATTAATTTCCAAGGTTTTATCTTAATTTAGCCCATAGTAATTTTATTCTAAAATATTCTCTTATTTCTTGAACCAATTCCACTTTCTCTACTTAATTAATTCAAGAGAGATTTGTAAAATTGCTGAATCGGCTAAAAGCCTGACTTTCCCACACTCCGAGTGAAGTGATAAAATACCGCTGACGAGACAAATCTTTTTTAAAAGATCCCTGTGTTTCCCTTACTTGTAAGTGACATACGTCAGAAATCCCCATCAGAATCTTTTTAATATATTAGCACTACGAAGAAATATTTTCCCTATCAAAATCTCAGGTTATATAAGACGAGGGATAATTTATTTCGCTCTTCCCCACTTTTGCTTTTGTGCCGCGCTGTGGAAGACCTGCCTTGTCCGTGTCTCTGCTTGTAAATAATTATGCGTTCCGGATGGATTAAAAAGAATTAAAGAATTTAAAAATGTAAAAAGTCTTTTCACTGTCTTCAAAACTGCATCCTGTATCACATAAAATAATGCTTTATATATATATACATACATACATTAGTATATTTTAAATATTAGTAAAATTAAAAAATTATTTAAAATATTAGTATATTTTAGTGTTAAATTTTTAAGCAAACTTCTTAAGGACTCATTTATTTCATTATATATATATATATATATATATATATATATATATATATATAG
>JAPMOR010038815.1:2039598-2085174 GCA_026543865.1 Argiope aurantia | reverse complement strand
ATATATATATTACTAAACCATTCTATTTAGTATGACTTGCTTCAGTTTTTTTTTCTTGAAAAAAAAAAGCATTTTGAAATTGAATTTTACCTTTTTCTTTGATACGGTAAAGTTTTGAAATTCTTCGCATCCATGCGTTTTTGATTATAATGCAGTTTTTTAATATTTTGAGACCTAATAAGTTTGATTTTTGTAGTATTGCTTTACCTGATACTGAATTTGAAAAATATTCATTTCTGTTTTGTAAATATTCATAAAGACAAATAATAAACAAGAAATTGAACATTATACGAATTAAAATAAAATGATTTTTTTGTAAACTAGTAAAACTCTTTTAATAACTGTTTTTATCAAATATATTGTCAAGTATAACTAGAGTGTTGTTTTGATAATTCAATAGGGCATTTTCTTCAGTTTATATATTTGCATATAAAAATGAATTTTATTCCAACACAAAAAGATAATCATATTTTCGTATGCTCGAGACGGTAAATAGGAATTCCAAACTTACCCTGGATGCAAATGAAAAACAAATTGAAGGTTTGTTAAAGAATTTTAAAGAGAATACTTATTGGTTCATTGCATTTTGTTGCCGAATAAACAAGGGAAACAGAAATGCGGGCCGTTTCCTTAGCTATTCAATCAGAGCATAAATTCCCATTTCCAGAACTCTTTTTTCATCAGAAAATAAATATAGAAATAAAAAATGCTTTTGAAAAGATTGTAGTCAAAACTATTGAATGAAAAAAATGTAATAAATTATATTCATCTCTGAAATATTTTCAGGTTTATCGTTACAGCGTTTTAACGATTTATTTCTATTTTTAGATAAATTTTTGTCTTTGTTTTATCACATTTTGCTTGATAATGTTTTGATATTTTATTATATTTGAAATTATTTCAAAGAGCCAAACATAAGTGCAAAAACAAGTTCTTTAAAACTATCCGTGACATTAAATTACCCAGTAGTTATGTATATTCTTTAGAAACTACTTACGACCGTTGCAGATATGCTGGAATTTTTCGTTAAGTAAAATTTCAGTTGAATCTTTTGTAGATAATTTGTTCTTAACATCTTCGTCAGCAAAGTATATTCAAATTTAAAATTTTAATAGCTCTCTAATTAGTATATTTTAAATCTCTTGTACAGTTATGATCATGTTGCTATATACATTTCTAATTCTCTTTTCATTTTACATAAAATTTGAAGTTACGTTTTGGAAAAGAAATATTTAAATTTCAGTAAATCCAGTAACATGTTCTCTGAATTGAAGCACATTTGTTAAAAAATATAAGAGCAGAAAGAAGATTCATCAACATTGAAATTTTGTATATGTTTCATAATACGCTTAATGCTTTGCATAATACATCAGAGGAGTATCCAATAAAAATATCTGCGACTCAATAAATTGAAATTGGTGTACTTTAATAAAAAACCAAAATGTGAAGGTAAAAGAGCTCTAATATAAAAGTGTCTAAAATTAATAAATTTTATCATTACTTGTTCCGATGTTAAACGTTAGCTGTAATAGTCATAGCATTCAAAATTTAATTGAAACATGTTATTTTTTTCTTTTTTCAAACTTTGAAAAACCTATTCAATGCCGAGTCAAGTTGTTATCTTCATAGTTGAATTATCAACAATGAACGAAAAACATAGGAAGTGATATTAGTAAAACAATGAAAGCAGTTTTTATTGTATTCTGAATTTTGTCGCAAAATTAATTAAAATACTTTTTAAAGCTAGCTAAATCATGATTAAAAAAATGTATAGAAACTGAATTCATATCATAAAAAAAGATAATATAAAAAATGCGTTACAATTATTTTTGTACCGAAATATTTTTAAAAACTATTGCAAAAAATTCGCGAAATTCCCGTTTAATTTTTAATTAGTTAAAATAAAATAAAATCACTCGAAGGTATAGCTAAAATATAATTGTACTAAATTCAGTAATTCTATGTGAAATGATATGGCCTTTAGATTGCCAACACACACACGCAGATATACACACATTCTATTTTACAATTATTAAAGATTAAATTTCAAGTAATATTCTTATATTTTATTAAACAACAAAGCATAAAAACATTTAATTAAGCCTAAAATTATATCTAAAAATTTACTATCACTCTCAATGTCTGAACATAATTTAATATTTTGAAGCCTCAATGAGGGCTTGGTCATTGCTCATTGCTCTCTTTTAAAAACAATAATAAAACTAACTATTTCTTGTACGTAAAACCGTTGCAATGATTGATGATCCTTTAAACACTTTTCACCTGTGCCCCTAAACAAAAAGAGCTTTAAAACGACACGAGAAACGACGCATTGTTTCCTAATTTAATTAAAAAAGAAATTCCGTAAGCTCTACATTAAGGAGAACGCAATCGATCAAAATCTATTGAGCCGTCTATGAAAAGTTATGTTTTAAAGTAAATTAAAAAAGAATGCTTGGATGTAATACAAAAGATATCAAGCGATTATTGAATACATATTTTATTTTTAGTGTAACATATATAGATTTGTTGTTGTAATAACTTTTTCAACTAGGTACTATTCATAAAAACACTATTTTTGTTGAAAATTCTTGAAATCAGTTACTTTTGAATATAATTTATATTTCGTTATTGAGGAATATTAAAAGAAATAGAAAATAAACGAGTGTAAAAAAGTGCGATAAAATATTTTTCCTTTTTTATTTTTACGTATTCTTTAAAAGGATTCCGAGTTTATTCAAGAATATAACCTCTTTTATAACTGATAATCATAAGTATTTTTTGGGAATGTATAAAACTAGTGAAGAGTGATAAAACAGCGTTATAAAATTGCATATCTATATTAACAATGAAATTTCTACATTACATTCATTTACAATGAAATTTCTATCAATGTGTTAATTTTAGCCAATATATTTTGTGCTAATAATACATTAATAAAATGACGTGTAATGAAAAATAACTGCAGTCATTACAATAATTTTGATTTTTAACAATGCCAATTTCATTACATTAATAACTCGTTTATTTTCTCTATTTGTCTCGCTTAACTTTTAACTCTGAATTTTATAGAAGATTGGTGGTGTAATTTTGCTCATCTTTCGATACATAATATATTTTTTAGTTTCTATATCATTTTGGATATAATACAGAAAAATTATTTTAATCATTAAAAAATTCGAACAAGAGATTTTAACGAATCTCCAAGTTTCAACCCATCAACCCGTCGGGGAAAAAAACATTTTTAGGATTATTTCTCTCTGCGAATACAACTCTCTAAAACACTGTGAATTAAATGAAAGGAATGAAAAAAAAATGATAATAAAATCTGTAAATATCTACTAAATAAAAAAAAATATTAAAAACAGGCCTATCAGTTTGTATATCTGAGTAAAAGGCAACACGATAACTAAACACAAAACTAATGTGTAGATCAATGTAAAATTTGGAACTAAATCTGTCAAAAGGTTAACTGTCTGTTAGTCTGTATTTTCACATATATGTAAAGACGATAACTGAAAAAATGTTACGATTTAGATAAAAAAAATGTTTTACAGTTTTAACATCTAAAGTGCAGATCTTTAATAAATTTTGAATGAAATCCAAAAAAGTATTAACTGCTTTTTTTTTGTCTTTCATTCGCACGCATGTAAACGCAATGAATAAAAAACGCCGTGAATTAAATAAAGGAAATCTGAAATTGTTCTTAACAGTAAAATTGTGTGTAATTTGTTGTTGTTGTTTCTAATGGTACTTGTCAGAGACAAGCCTGCTGATAAAGTCATCGATTTTAAGCCAAGAGAGCATCTCTTGTTTTAGTAGCGCCAACTAGGCCCAAGAGTACGTCTTAGCTACTCACACATCACATTCACTTGCACAATCCCTTCTAACGGGGGGGGGGCACATTCACATACCTCACAGAATTAACGACCATGCCCGAACCATGACTCGCACCCGGGAAGCCCAGATCACGCGGAATACACTCTAACCCTATGCCAGGACGCCGGCGTGTTTAATTTAATTTCAACTAATTGATAAAAATGTAACCACAATATATACTTGATTCTCTTTACTATAGTACTGAACACAAACCTTTGATACGCAGTAAAATTCTCAACTTGTGATAATCATGGCCTTGCCTACCTTAAAAATTTTAGGAGAAAGGGGAGATAATAATTTTATTCGAGAGAATACGATAAAATTTCGGGGGAATCATTTCTGTTGGTTTAATTTTAAAACATTTAATATCAATTTTTTTGCATAACTGCAAAAAAATATAAACACTCATAGCATTCATCGTCTTGCCTAAAATCAACAATTTTTAGTGAAGGTAGGGGGGGGGATAAAACTTTTATAAGAAAGTATGCAATAAAGCTTCCGGGAGATCAGACGTGCTGATTGAATTAAGAATTGTCATGTTGCAAAGTTGCAAAGCTTACTTCTTTTCCCAAGGCCCGTAATTTTCAGTTTGAAGAGGTGGAAATAACACTTTTATTGGAGAGTATCAAATAAGGTTTCCGGTAGAATCACACCAGAAAGCAGTTTTTTTGAATCATGAAAAAGTAATAAATATTCTGATTAGAATAATCAAAATCTTGATTTCCCCCTCAAGTCCTACAACCGCCTCATAGTGCTCTTAGTAGTCGGCGAGGGAGTGTTCCTGGGCGGAACGGGCGAAGCATATCGGGATAGTATTCTCCTGGTAGGGTCACCCAAGACGTGAAGGCCATTCCATTTTGCTCAGCTAAGGTCTGCAGGCATTTGGGGCCAAGCCACTTAGATGCCCCAGGTCCACGGACCTATGGAGGCTGCTCATTTTCCTCTAACTTATTTTCATATTTTCTCTATCAAAAAGATGGAGTCGAGTGCACTTTGGAGAGTCCCATCTGCTCACCCTTGGTACTTTGGTAAGAGTCCTAGTTGGTGTCACCTTCTGGATATTTCTAGAAACCAGCAAACGGCTCTCTCTCGTTTCTTGAGTGGATACACCAAATCCCTCACCTTCCAACACGGCCGGAGGATCTTTGCTGAATGTCATTGGTGCAAGGCAGATCAGGTTTCCTCCAATCATATTCTTAAATGTTTAAATTTTACTATTTTTGAGGTTTTAAGGGATCCGCTATTGTTTTTGGTATTTCTAGAGATCTTTGATTTCATTGAGGTGGTATAGCACAGCTATACCACCTGGGATAAGAAACAACAACAACAACAAATATTGATTTTGAAGATCAGTACCGACATATATGAAAAGTAACAATCGATATATTTAATTAGAGACAGGTTTCTGAATTCGGGTACTGTTGAACAACATATAAAAAAGGAAAAACGTCATTAGAAGGTTATTATCCGTCTATTAAATTAAAAAAAAACATTTTATATTTTTACACAACTTTACACGAAAAATATTTTTGAAATTAGTTAAAAGGAAATTATGCATCTTCTATTAAAAAGCTTTATATTTTTAACTAAAAGTGGCGAAATTTTTCTTAATAATAATAAACATGAGCCTGAAATGTAGAAAACTTTAATTCACATTATGTTCAGTTCAGAAAAAAAATTCAGATTGAGTGCTTTCTTAAATATAGGCTTTTATTTAAGAAATTAACAGCCACTTTATCTTCCTAATTTTATTCATATATTAGCTGAAATATGAATAAAATTTTATATACGAAAAAATTACCATTTCTACAGATTATATTAAAAAGTTTACATAATTGTTATGCACACTTATATATAGTCTATAGAATATCGTCTATCATTTCTCTGAAGATATTCATATGAAATGCAACAAGATATTAAATATTCGCCGAAAGTCCACTTCGAATACAAAGATATCAGTCTACCATTTTTTGTGGTATAGTAATGTATGTAAAATGTTTCACCTTGATAGTATTTCACCACCGATTATTGAACACTCGCTAACATAGATCAATTCATGAGATTTTTTATTTAATCTATTTTGAAAAATTCCCAAATCTCGTGTTGTTATTTTGCAGAGATTCACTCTCTAGTTTTTTTTCAAAGAAAAGTAAATAGCTTCAAGAATGTTATCTTTATCTTGAAAGAAAACACATTTTAATCGCTTTGATAATCTTGATTAAGTCAATGAATTTCAGTCCCGTTTATTTTATTTTTATTTAATTACAGATTTCCTTTCTGTTTCATTTTAACTTCTTGGTAAAATCACTTTCCTTTGGTTTTCTTAGCATAGAAAACAAAATAAGCATCTCCTCTTCAGCCTTTGAGCACTATTTTCCTTATCTTTCTACCAGTTGTATTTAATCGCTAATTCTGTTTTCTTTAGCTGGTATACTGCTCTTATCCTTATGAAGCACGCTATGAATCATGGGTGCCAAATATTTTTTCGCTGGATATAATTTTAGAATTTGTAATTAGCTTACAGTGAGAACTCGCTATCACAAAGGATTAAAAAAATCCGAAACTTTCCCATCATTTCATTTGTTTGATATTTCATTTTTTTTTATCTTTTAATCCGAGTATAGCTTTAGAAGCAATGGTAATAGCTTTCATTTTGAATTTGCGTACTCTCATTGTTTAGTTTGTAAAAGTTCGGAAGCCCTAATTAAGAATTTGTGATAAGTCTTTCTATCAGTTTATTAGATCAAGTAGTGAAACTTTTAAGAAAGAAAACATAAACTTGAAATTAGCAAACATAATTAGTAGAAACAGGGGAAAAATTTCAAATAGTTAGAATCCTTTTAAAAAAATAAATTATAACATTTTTGACTTAATGGTGTTTCTTTTATTTCACTTTAATGAACTTAAATTTGATTTCTATGATTTTACAGCTGTATTAAAATGTTAATTGAATTTTTGCTAAGGTAATTAAGTAGCCATTTTATGCCTTTCCAAACTTTTTTATATTTATGGAAATTAAATAGCATTACATTCAGAAAATCTAAATTTTTAATTTGAATATTGAGAACATTATCAAGGTAGACCTTTATGAAGCTAAAATTTTGAAGTCAACTAATATTACCATTCATTTTTTGAGAAACATCAAAATTTTATCTATTGGATTTATTATAATAAAACTATCACCCAATTAATTATTTTAATTGAAATTAACTCTAATTATCCAAATTGGGGAAATTTTAAAGTCTTTCAAGCTCGATTGTATAGTATTCACTGCTATTTGTCATTACAGAAATAAAAACTTATATTTTTGACATTACTGACTTCTGGAATTTTTTGAAATTATGAAATGCCCAATACAGATTTATAAAATTCTATATTCTTACATTGGACGTACAATAATATATTCCCTTTGATACAGCGTGGCAATGAGGGAGTCAAATTCGCATACTTCGTCACTCCTCACATTCACCAACTTATTAAAAGGAAATTCCTTTGATATACATACAAAAGAAAGAAATTAGTAATTACAACTTCAAGATGATATTCGTAAATGTATCAAAATTCCATCTATGAAAAAATGCGATTTTTTAAAAATAATTTCCAAACTTTAAAGTAAAAAGAAATTCTGAATTTGTTATTCTTGATAGTACCCTAATGGCCTAACGTTAAACATGATAGCCCGGTGATAATGGTTGGTTTAGACAATTCAAATATGATGATTTCACTCCTTTGGATGTGGAGGGAATCTTCATTATGGAACGTGGTATCCATGGTCCTCTAAAGTCATTTGAAATAATGAATACTGTCAGCCATCATCTACAAATGATATATCTAAACCATTCATTGATCGTAGATTGGGATACAAGACACGAGGAAAAGGGAATTTACAGCAAGACAAGCCTTCTCTCAAAAGGCAATGGATGTCAAAAACATCATTTATGCACATGGATGGGAGCTCTTGCCCCATCCGCTGTATTCACCAGACTTGGCCTCGTCGGTTTATCATTTCTTTTCATCGATGTCTCATACACTTTCTCAGCAACACTTCAGCACTTATAAAATATGTTGAAAAATGGCTTATTGACATAATCATCTCAAAATATGAATAATTTCTTTTGGGAGATATTCACTGTTTGAAAGATAGGTGGACAAAATGTATAGCTTACGAATAGGCCTAGTTTGAATTAAATATTTGTTACCTTTCTCCTAAGGTATAGTTGTTTTCTCTAAAATATATTAACCGAAATTCCTGGAATTATTTTTCTGTTGCTATTTATCAGTATATTTATTTATTTTCTAAGCGCAGACATTACAATATATTAGAAGTTTGAATTGTTTTTTAGGCGTTATATAAAGAAGTCATCTATCTAGTTAAAAATAGATAGAAATATAAAGAGCTTTCATACGTTTTCTTATGAAAATTTCTTTGATAAATTTTATACTCTAGTATTGCGTTTAACTTCATTTCATAAATTTTTATACCTTTAGAACAGTATGTAAGTGAAAATGCATTGTTTCTCTTTTCCTTGAAACATTTTCAACGGGAAAAGTAATTTAAATTCAATAAAAGTTACAATTTAGTCAAAGCATTAAACGTTACGACTTTGGATAATTTATAGCTTTGGAATCAATTTAAATGAGTTGACAGAAAAAAAAATTCGCTTTCCAGGAAGTGACTTAAAATAATAAATGTGGACATAAATTTTCGTGTCGAGTATCATTTATTGAAAATATGAGCATCGTAATTTCTTAAAAATCTAAGCGCAATATTTCACTTTCTAACGTTTCATTTCCGTTTTTATTAATGTTTTACTGCAGCTCATTTTTTCTCTGCATGACAAAGAAGTGCATATAATCAATTTGAAATCGATCTTATAATTGCACTTTCAGCAGCCTCAAATATTGAATTTTCAGGCATCCAGGAATAAACGCTGCTCTTATAAGTTTGTGGTTTCGGTGTTGTTGAAGTGATGTTAATTTATTCTTGCATTCAATTATGGAATGATTCTGTTTCGCAAATATAAATAAAGTTGAAAAATTAGCATTTTTTTGAACTAATAGAATTTATTTTGCCTTTTTTAGGCATTTTGAGAAATTCTGTTTGTGAATATGTGTATTGCGAATTAAGCATACGGTACTTTCGAACAAAAAAATTCAAAAAGCGTTTTCGATTAATTTGGTTTGAAATTTTTTTTGGCAGTTTACCCAATTAAGTTTTAACCCTTTCGGGACAGGAGGCCTGTATTCTAAACGCACGCACGGGATGAAGCGTATGCGAAAGGAATCGTCCAACAGGACGGGAGTTTTGCGCCGCCAAGCCTAATTTTGAAAAACAAACTCACAAAAATTAAATTTTATAAGTCCTAATTTCGTCATTTTTTCTGCCTTTTTAGACTATTAGATCATTCATAATAAGAGCACATTCTTCCTCTGACAAATCGGGTTTTCTTGCCGTAAACCAAGGCTATCCCTAATAAAAGAGAGAAAAGAAGAAGAAAAAATGTAACTGAAAGCTACGAAAAATAAACAGAACTGACGGTAAAATCCAAAAAGACAAATTACAGTTACACAGTAATAACAAAAGAAAAAAAAGAAAAAAAAAGGAAAAGAATTCGGAGGGAGATATGAACAAGAATGATTTTATCAAGAGGAAAGTTACACAACCTAGCTCTGTTTATTTACATAAATCCTATCCACTCTCCCCTATAGCGCAACAACTGATGAGTGAAATACCAAAGACTGAATATGAGCAAACTGAAGGTCAGAATACTAAAACTATATTTATTTCAAAAATAATGGACATAGGGAGCCATCTAGTGGAGTTTAAAAATTGTTCCCGTTTAAAATGCACATATGCATCACCGTTTGATTTCCAGAAATGCACGGGTGGTACGCCCAGCTTTGAGAAACGTTCTCTGGCGATGTACGGATGGTCCCGTCGCAAAAGGGTTAAAGGAAGGGTTCGTTCGTTATCTTTAGTTATTTTATGTTTCCAACAAACGTTAGAATGTTTTTGAAAATTTCTTATAAAAAATTCACAGCTTAGTTTATACAATTCTAATTATATGTACTAATTACGTGTAATTACTAACGAATCCCATAAATCTAGTAATTTATCATTCATCAATGATAAATTACTAGTCGTGGTATATTGATGAATATTACTCTTACCAGTTTCAGAGAATCATTTAGAAATTAGTTATAAAATAATTCCAGTATAAATATAAAAGTCTCTGCGAAACTTATTAATTTTAGATTTTTTTCTATACAAATATTTTAATTCCTTATTACTGAAGAAATAGTGAATGTGATAAAATTTCTTTTATAGGTTCATTTTATCAAGTACTTAGAATAATGCATAAAATTATAAAAGTGACTCCTTTAAAAAAAATAATTGATTAGAAAAGTTAACGTCTGAGCAATTATAATTTTATTTTCTGGTAGCATAGGTGACAAACAATTATTTTAATTGCATTTTAATAAGTACTTAATTTTTTTCCTGTGCATTAAATTTATTAAGTTGATAAATTGAGGCAGTTACACGAGTTCTGACATCATTAGCGTTTTTTAGAAGTAATTAAGATTTAATATATACATAATAAAATCAAGTTGAATATTTTGAACATAAATTTCAGTTTTAAATAATGTAAGAACTTTAATTATCTTCTCGAAAATAATAATGTTAGCTTAGTGATTTAATAAGAAGTAAATCATTTCTTCTTAAAACTTATAAAAAAGACTTACAATAAGTCTTATAAAAAGAAAATGCTTATTATATATTAATTTACTGTAAGATTTTTTTCACGCTAATTGCTTATTACTATCAATCAATAATCTTTAAATTATATATTTGAATATGTACAAATAAATTATATTCATTTAGTTCATGATAAAAGAAATTAATAATAATTAGGTATCATGCAAATCTCAATGCTGTGCATTATTAAACAGATAAACCCCCATCAATTCTTACAGTAATCAGAATGATTAAGAATATGAAAGTATCAGAAAGTCATTTGTTTTATAACAGGGATTTTTAATATAATGGTATCTTCGAAGATATTATCTCCAAGATGTAAAGCATAAATTAAAAGTGAATTTTTGCGTTCAACAAACTCAAAGAGAAAAAGAAAACCAGTGGAGATAAAGGATAAGGTTATAAAATTACAAACCTGATCATGCATCGAAACTTGAAGAAAAAGTAACATGGAATTAAAGAGAAATTCAGACAGTATTTTGAAAAGATATTTCATGTTCCCCAAAATAATGTATTGCAACTTTATTAATTTGATTAGAATTATTCTTTTCAGATGGATAGCTTTCACATTATATTGCATAAAATAAAGAATATTTTATCAGATAGGATAATTATATATAATAATAATGAACATTTTAACCTATTTTAAAGATTAGAGATGAAAGTTAAGAGATAATAGATTATGGCAAATATTTAAGTTCCTAGATTCGAATGTAACATCAATGTCAAATAATGAATGCATGCCATTATAATGGCAAGATAACTAAATAAATATAATTTAAGACAAATTTTAGATCATAAAATGACTGAAAAACTATTTTTGTGCAACACACACACACACACACACACACACACGCACACAGAGAGAGAGAGAGAGAGAGAGAGAGAGATGGGCGCATATGTGGTGTGATGGTTAGTTGTCATGGTCGAAAGCTGGAGCTATCAATTATTGCAGAATTGTACTTTGGAGGATGGAAATGATATCATGGTACTGGTCTCCATTAGATGTTATGCCCACACTATATAAGTAAGACAATTAATTTAATGTTACTATAATGCCTGGCAATCAAGGATCTATCTATCAGAAATATAAGACTAAATCCATCTAAAAAATGACTATCTGTCTGTCTACTTATTATATATTGTCTATATATACGAAATTACCGCAATATTAAAATTATATCTAAACAATTTGACTTTATAACTAAGATCGTTGGCAAACTAACTGGTCGCCAAAATCGACTAGCATAACAATAAAAAAAGCTGACGTATTAGTAGATTAAGAAACAAAAATTATTTACAAATATGAATTCTTATATATATCCGTTATTCTTTATTTTTCAATTTTTACAGTTCCTTGAATCTGAGAAGCAACTGCAAATTACTCATAATTCGGAGAATATTAATAAAAAAATATGAAAGTGTTCATTTAAATTAATACGTCATTCCCCAGGAGATGAAATACAGCAGTGACAATCTTCTGCTATTTTATCCATAATCGATGAACACTAATATTAATATTTCCGTAACAATACGTTGACTATAATATTTAAGTTTATCGTCATTAGACTATTGTAGTTTTAACATTTTATAGTGCAGCTAATAAACATCCTTTTTGAAATGTTCTAACATGAGAAAATCATTGTATTTTACCATTATTATAAACATCCTTCTTGAAACGCTCTTATAAGAGCAAATTATTATATCTTTTCATTATTATAAACATCCTTCTGAAAAATTCTTATAAGGGCAAAGCATTGCATTTTTCGATTATTTTATACGTATGCGAAAAATGAGTATGCAAGTTTTTCATAAATATCAGTTTCCACAATAATGATGCCTTCCCCTTTTCTAGAAATAAATGTATAATAATTGCTTTGGTTTTTATTTCATTGTGTTATAAATACACCAGTTATTAATGCACTTTTATCTGCATAAATAAAATTTAAATAAATTGCGTTAATAGGGGCTTCGAAATCAATTCTTAATTGAAACATTTTAAACCAACTGTAAAAATTACAATTGAAATATCAGTTTTGGGAGAAATTTTCTTTTCTTTTATTTATTTCGATTGTCCAAAGCTTGTTTTTACAATAAAAGAAAGTGGGAAGAAAGTGAAAAAGTGCGTTTGGCAAAGACATCTTTCAGAACTATATACAGGTGGTTATCAAAATAATGGAAACACCTTAGATTTATAAAGAATCCTTTAATAGTTTGGTGTAAGACCGCCTTTGAGATGTAATACAGCTTGGAGTCGCCTACGAATCGATTCATACAAGTGTTGAATAGTGTTTAGAGGAATATTGTACCATTCCTCCTTGATATATTGTGAAAGTTCTGGGAGAAATATCGGTGGAGGATATCGGTTCCGTATTGAATGCTCCAAAATAGACCATAATGGTTCAATTATATTAAGGTCGGGTGACTGTGCGGGTCAACTTTAACTCCATTCCTCATGCTTATCAAACCATGGTTGGACAAGTCTCGCTACATGTACATATATGCGCATTATCATCCTGGAAAATTCCATCTCTTGCAGGAAACAAGGTTTGCATCATAGGATGGACCTGGGTAGCTAAAATTTCTCTATACTTCTACCCAGTGATCCTTCCTTTCAGTGTTACGGTTAATCCAGCAGAAAACCACGACATAGCTGCCCATATCATGACAGATCCACCTCCATGCTTGACAAATGGAAAGAGACAATCACGATCATACGCTTGTGCAGGTGCCCTCCAAACGTACATCCGTCCTGTTGTAGGGAAACGTGTGAAACACGATTCGTCAGGCCATATTATTTTCTTCCACTTATTAATTGACCAAATATTATAAGTGTAACACAACTGTAGACAACGTTTACCTTTAACATTTGTGACAAGTGGTATGGGAATTGCTGCTCCGTCATAAATGTTCATTATGAAGGTGTCTTCTAACTGTAATCACTGACATTGGAGAATACAGATGGGTATTAAGCTCTGCAGCCACTTTTGTTACAGTTGTTCGCTTTTTAGATATTACAATCCATTTCAATACCCGCCGGTCTCTTTCGCTGAGCTTATCTTTCAACCCATTACTTTGCCTTGCCGAGGTTGTCTTGCCGCGCTGTGTGTATCTGCCATGATTTTAAACACCGTATCTCTAGAAACGCGTAAAGTTTGGGGATTTTTCCGTCTCATTTGCTCCAATTAAACGGGATCCTATAATTTGGCCCCTTTGAAAATCTGAGAGGTCCGACATTTTACGCTTTTGAAAAAAAAATCCAAGAATTACAGAACTTCAATAAAGCTAACACATACTACTAGAATGTATATATTGCTTCTCATAAAAACAACTGGTGGCTATTATATTTTAATGTTTACAAAGCTCATTCAAATATGTCGCTTTTATTCACAAGTGTTTCCATTATTTTGATAACCACCTGTATATGAAATATAATGCGCAAGTTCTACTAATCTATACGCAAAATTTCAGAAGCAAACTGAGAATAAGGAATTTTAATCATGTTGCTTCAAATTAATTATATTTAATAAAATTTATTTCAATATTCCCGAATACTTATGAAAAGAATGTTTAGTACTGATTAAGATTAGTTAGTCTGAGGTAATTTTCTTTTTGATTTAATATCGCTTTGATTACAATCAAAGAGTACTTGTTCCAGGCTTGCAGCGAATAAAATGGTTCCTTCAAGTTGTGGTAAAAATATCAATAGTTATTTCGTTTATAGTCTTTTCTGATGAGCAAAATGATTTTCTCATGGCTTTTAGACTTAGGTAATCACCACTTTTAAGCCCATTGCGACATCAACTTCAAAATATATCTATTACCTAAATCTTTTTGTTGGAGAATTAGTGCTAATATTCTTTAAAAAACCATTAAACATTTAGTTCATTAACTTTATCAGCCATTAACCATATTTGTGCAGAAACTATAGATAGGAGCATTCAGGATATCAATTAAGGCTGGGTTATTCTATTTATTTTTGAATGTTTTCCCTTTAAATTATTATTGAAAGATGACAAGATCAATTTCTATCTCCTCTCTTTCGTGGGCATTATCTTTCAAATTTAGTGTTTTAGGGATACGGGGTTTCCAAAGCTGCATTATTTAGTAAATGCCATACACACACACACAAAAGTGTTCTTAAAAATTAGCTTAAGGCTTTAGATGATATTCGTGGATTTTAAGAAACAATTTTTTTCTGAACTGTAATTCGTATCTTAATAAGATGGATCATAACAGTTTGCAAAATTTACATCAAGTCGAAAGAAATGAAATTATATTTAGGTATTTTTTCAAGCGCTTTTTTCATATTGAAATTTTGTGTATGGAAAAAAATTCTACTAAATTTTACTTTCATAGAAAAATAAAATTTTAATTGCTGTAACCACATAATTTTTAATTTTTTATGTTAACAATAATCTTGTTATCAAATTTATTCTTTTTCAGTATTGTATTTTTTGAAATTTGTAACATGCTTAAGCGTTTCCGAAAAAGTAATTTTAATTTATTTCAAACTGCAAAAAAGAAAATTTTTTGCTGTCCCAGCAAAACAAAACGCTTTTTAGTTTGTGAGTTGAAATAATAATTTCTCTTTTGTTTTGTATGAAAAATAACTTCTTTTTAAGTACTTTAGATGTCAATATATGTCAGGGCATTTGTAAGAAGGGGATGGAATTATTGCGCTTAGATATCCATCAAAATATCTAATGCATTATTTTATTTGTTTGTTCCGAGATCTGTAATTTGAAGTCAAATACAATCAATTTAGTCTTTTAAAAAGTTTTAATTGTAAATCCTATTTGAATCTTCATAACTTATAAATTATCAGCAATTTAGTCTCAAGTGCATTGACCAGTAGAAAATCAATTTAAGAGATTGTCTATCAGTTTGTCGATTTCAATAAATTTAATTTAGTTCAAATTAGTTAAATTTCCTCGCCATATAAGTTTCATTTCGAAGAAATATGACGACTATTTGGAGACTTTATAGCTTCAAATCGTGGTCAGATAAACGAATCTGAGTCAAGACTGCATTCTCCAAATTTTTGGTTAATTCAACGGAATAATTTTGGGTAGATTGAATCATAAATATTATTAAAATTAGAATATTTCAAGATAGCTCGAATTTTAAGTCCTTAATAAAGACTGCTTATAATTTTTTTTTATCGTCATTTATCACTGACACTTATCATTTGTGCCACTCATCATTCAAATTATTATTAGTTATAAATTGTTCATAGTTCTAAATGTTCAGCCCTTAAACCAATTCTTATGTCTGAGCTATATATTTTGTGCATAAAAAGAAGAAATATTTCGTTCATTTCTCTTACATAATAATTCAAGTAAATTTTAGTCTAGCAGTTTCTTTCTGTAACTTAGCTTTCTTGCTTTAAATCATCTTAAAGAACAATAATATATGAGAAACTAACTACAATTATTTTGATTGAATAAATTATTTATTTAATGTATAAGAGATATTTTCAGTTAATTAGTTTTCAATGCTTTGAATAATTCATCGACAGGAACCACATTTATTTCCACTAAATTGTTATAAACATTAGATTCTTAATAAGTATTCTTTATTTGATTCGCAACTAAACTGCAGTCTTATCTGCTTTGCAATTAAATCTCGTTAAATTTGTTTGTTTCATTCCAATTCAAACTAAATAAATAGCTTTCTTAACTCTTTAAATGATTTTCTTGCTAAGTAAGCAATCGAATTTCGCAGTTATTGACTTTGATAATGAGAAGGAACTCACTAAGGATTTAATGTCTCGTTCTTAGATCGTTTACAGCAGAATTTTCAGATTAGTTTTATAGTTAGAGGCATACTAGTTATTTAATCATCATCGAAAGAAATTCGCGATTCCTATTAAATTAGATTGGACTACTGTGAGCTTTAGAACTTTATATTTGGAATTTGTTTGATAATCAGCTAAATTTAAAAATATTTCAGTACATACAAAATTTAAATATCTCCATTTGTGGCAAATAATTGAAAATTTAATATTTATTCAAAATTTATATTTTGAAAGTTATTTTGATTAAGGAAAGTAAATGATTTTAGAGGAATATTTGTTTAACATTACATCATACAAACATTTAGATACAGGAGAAATTTTCCTATTCCACAATTTTTTTTCATATTCCTTATTTACATTAAGTAATTTATAAATTGCGATAAGAATATATTTTTATAATTGGTGCAATTATTTAGAAATTGTTATAGCTTAGAAACTACTTGCCAGCGAATAATTAGTCTTACGGGAAAAAAACCTTTTGTAAAAATAAGCATCTTAATGAGATTCCACCATTATAAGAGACTTAATATAAAGAAGTCAAGCAACATTTCATTGAAATATAAAAAAGAAAGCATATATATATTTTTCATTTTATGGTGATGCTATTAAGCTGACTAATAACAAACAACGGGAAAAAAGGTTTATTCTTTTTAAATAAATGCCATCATTTTTTAAAAAAATTATTCTAATATTCAAAAATTTTGAATAGGAATTCTTTTTATTCTTTTACATATTGTTTATCATCATTTTTTAAAAGCAAATCAAAATTAAAAACTATTTAAAAGTAATGCATACGTTTAATTAAAAAAGCATTAATGGAAATATATTTAATCTGATTAATGAATGCTTCAAATTGCAATTTATATTCTTCTGAGATACCATTTTATTTTTTCCTATCGTATTCAAGTATTTCTTTGTTAATACGTTTGAAAAAAATTAAAACGCATTAAAGAATATAATTCATTTTGTTTCGTATAACTTTCTTCTATTTATGTGCATATTTTAGTGCCTCATTTACATTTTTATTTGTTTGTATTTCCAAAGTATTATTGATTTCGGATTAAATTATTTTGCATAGTATAAATTTAGCTTTGAACATTACTTTAAGATTACTTTTATACCTTTGTTTACAGATCTTATAAAATATCCTTATTAAACTAGCAGCTTCAATAATAATTTCAAAAATTATTATCATAAAATATAGAAATTTACATAGACTAGTGCAATAGATGTAAATATAATTAAAAAAATGATTTAATTAAAATTTATCTTTTGAAAACTCGAAGGTTTAATTAAAATTTTTACAGTTAAAAGTTCTCTTTTATATTATCATATACTGTTTATCTGATTACTGATTTTAAAAATCAATCAAAAGTTCGATTTGTTGGATTAGCATCTGCTTTGAGAGTAACGTTAAAATTATTTTGGTTTAGACTTAATAATTCTAAGTCAATGTTAAATGGTGGGAAGGACAGACTGGGCCCTTTCACGCTGTTGGTCTTCGATGTAAACAGAGTTTCTAATCTGGAACCATTTAGTACTGAATACAGTCTTTGCCACCATTTGAATTTTGACAGTGAAATAGTATGTGTGAAAAATTATATATTTTATCATTGATTTCGCAGACAATATTTATTTCCATTTTAATTATTTTCACTTTTTATTAAATTTGAATTTATGATTAAAAAATTTAATAGAATTAGAAGAATTTTCTTCAAACTTATTTCCTGATCTTGTATTTTTCAAATCTATTTTGATAATGAGATAATTTGGCACCTTTATAAGAAGAAAAAATTTTTATAAATAATTCGAATATGTGACAGTAGCTGAGAATAAATATTTTATCTCAAAACAATTACATTATGACTTTTGAACTAGCAGCAAAAGCTTAAAATATTTGTTTATTTCAGCTACTATTCTACCAGAAATTTTGGTATGAAAAAGAAAAACATTTCGTTGGAACGTTTCGTTATCGCAAAGCTAAGAATATAATTATAATACCAGTCATGCAACAGCGATACAAAAGATTGCAATAAAATCAAAATTTTACCAAAAGCTGTATCTAAAGTAACAGGCTTAATGCAAAAGAACTAAGGAAACATGTTTCGATAATGACTTTTCTTTTTAAATGGCCTACGTTAACGAAATAACGCATCGAGAATGTTACCGCAAGTCTAAGCGCTATGAAATCACCTTGAACAAGAACGGATGCTTTTGCGAAGAAACGTTTTTGAAAAGAACATTATCATTTAGGCTGTTATAATCGAAATTACAAGGGTGGCTAAGTTATTTCTGACGTATGTTTTTAAGAGCTTTCGATTTGCAAATTTTTATCAATAGTAATTGAGCATTTCAGGAGATTGAAGTTATCAGAATATGTGAACCTTATTATGAAATGTAAATGCTATTGCGATTTTAGGATTTTTTTCTTCGATTATTTATAACAGAAATTTTTTAAGAGTTATGGAAAATAAGAGTTATTATATTACAACATCAATAACATTGCAAGCTGGAAATTCAGATAGTTACTCTGTAGAAAGAAAATCAAATGGAAATACAGTGAAATTTTCTTTGACGAAATCTTCGCATTACGACTGATTTGTATAACGAGCAAAACAAAGTGACTCGTTTAAAGAGCGATATTTCGCAGAACTAATGGCGAAGCTACACAGTGACGTCACATGCTGGATTGCTCGTGTCGAGCGCTTATTTAATGAGAACATTTATATCTGAATGGAAGAATTTTTTGTCAGATAGCGTTGACGAGCATGACTCCGAGGGGTTTGAGCAAGTACTTGTGGACCTTAATCGACGAGATTTTTTCTTCGGCCAAGATAATGGAGCTAGAGTTGGATAGAAAAGACATCAATGAGCTGGTTGGAGCAACACAAAGCTCACAACAAAAAGTTGCAAAGAAAATTTGGTTAGGGAAGGAGGAAATAATAAACAAGTCAGAGCAACAATCTTTCAGTGAAATAAGGGTGAAATCAGAAAGTATGGAAAATTATTGTATAGTGATTTGAAAAGCATCACCTTTATAAGTAAATAGCTGTGTGGTCTACAGATTATTAAGAGATAATGCTGTGTCTTATTTTTGTCAAATTTGAATGGTAGTCAAAGACAAATATCTTTAGTCAATTTTCTTCCAAAAAAAAAGCACGTATTATAAATAATGAATTACATTACTATAAATTTGTTTTATATTATTTTCTAAATGGAACAAATTGTACTGTTTTGCATGGATTCCTATGGAAAAAATTGTTTAGCTTCGCAAGGTTTATCAATCGCATTATAAGTAAAATAGGGAACAAATTATATTCGTTAAGTGAGGTAGCACTATATCAAAATGTATTTAATATATAAAAGAATTTCTTGATGATTTGAAAGCTCTATAATTGTAACTAAAAGAAATTTAACATCTGTGTAGATAATTGGTCTGCGTTTGTTCCCTTATAGAAAGAAAAAAAAATTAGAAATTGAAACTAATTAATGAAGTTAAAAATAAATTATTAAAATTTTTTCACAAGTTGGGTAGTTTCAAAATATGGGTATTAACCTTGATGAGGTTCACATGCTTTAATATGTATTAAAAATATTCTTTTCTAGTTTGAATAATTGAATATAAATTAATTTGCCGTTATTTCATTCATGAATATATAGATTCCTCAACCATTTATTTTTTCATTCGAAACACTTTTATAGGTGAATCACTTAATTTTAATGCAACTTCTTAAATTGCCCATCTCTAGAATATAACTTAACATATATCTAGGTAATTTAATTTTCTTTTTAATTGAGCATTTTAAAACAACTACCCACATATTTTTAATAGTTTTTTTTATAACTGATGCAGTTATTTAAAAATTGTACCAGCTTAGAAATGGTATTTGAGCGAATAATTAGATTCAAGAGAAAAAAAAACTCATGCTGAAAGCAAACATCTTAATAAAATTCCACCATTATAAGAGGTTTAGTATTACTTAAAAAAGGCAAACAATATAGATATAAGAAAGAAATGTTTTTATTTTATTTTATGTTGCTACTATTGTCCTGCCTAACAAGCAACGAAGAAAAAAAAGTTTAGAATTTTTTTTAAAGAAGTCTCTTTTTTTATACCACTCTAATATTCAAAAATTTCATTTTTTAAAAATTATTTTGCATATTGTTAATCATCAAATTCTTTATGCAAGTAATTAATATTTTATATGTGTGTATGTTTATTGTACATAATTATTAAATAATACCTATAAATTATATATATATATATATATATATATATATAATAAATAATATATTGAATATTTTTATTTATAATTGGTAAATAAAATTTTGAAAATACCTGTTCATCAAATTCTTTAATAATAATGAAAGTGCCGGAAACAGCAGAGTTACATTTCAGTAAGCATGCATAAAATCATAGCAAGTTGCCACATTTCTGCTTACAAAATAACACTCATGACTTGAAATATTTCTAGAAATTTCACTCCTATAAAGAAACAGTCATTAAAATGCTTTTGAATTCCTTCAAATACTATGGAATGGTATGCATGCACGTTTCAGGTTTATATACCCTAATTAAGAAGGAGACTATTTTCTTCTAACACGGCGCAGTAGAGTAATGTATATAGTTAAGCAAAGCATTTTCTTTCGTATCTTACGAAGCTTGCGGCTAATTGCCAGACTGTAACGCAAAATGCACATATGTTAATCATGTGGAATGCAGACAACAACTGCTCGGGTGGACAGAAACAACAGGTGAGAATGATGATGGTCCTTCGTCGTCTAGGTGATCATAGAAGTGTAATTACTGAAACGTCGAATTAGCTATAACCTTGATTGCTCTTGAATTACTTGGGCCCTTATTTTTCTTATCATCTTAGACAAATCCTTGTACCTACTATTATATATCTCTCTGTACATAGGCTTCTGTGGGTGTTTAAAATATATGGAAAGATTCGTTAAATGAAATAAAACTAAATTTGTTTCAAATGAGTGATTATATATTATTTTATTAAAAAGCTTCAAATTAATTTCTTTGTATCGGAATTAATGTATAGCTTGTTCCCTTCAGATTTAAATGATTTACTGGATATAAGAATATTTATGAATATAAAAAAAACTTCTTTGAATTTATTGAAATATATTATTTTTTATTTTATATGTTACCGTTTTATTTCCATATAGCCGCTTTCGCGACCAGCCGGTTCGCCAGTATTACCGTTCGCTTCAATTTTCATTTAAATATTTTAAGTAACTGGTCTCTTAATAGATTCTCAAACAAAACATTTTTAATCTTCAAATTTTTATAGTCATACCAAACTTATACTGTTGTTTAGATCGTTTCTTTCAATTTACTATATATATTTTGCTAATTTGTTATCATTCCCGGTAAAACTTCAACTTTAAATTAAAATGGAAATGATGAAATTGCAATTAATATAAAGATATTTTTTAATAAAACCAAGCGTTTTATTTTATTTATCATCTTTATTGTTATTTATTTATTATTATTGAATATGAGTATTGCAAACAGAATCGCTCGGTATTTAAGTCTCATGTGAACTACAAAATATTTTTCATAATTTATCTAATATCTAAAACAATAATTGAACAAAAATTTCTCTGATTCAGCATAAAATTCAGTTTCTAGTTTTGCTTTCAAAAGGATTGAAATGAAATCAATAATAATATTTTGTTCCGGCCTATAAATATATTTCAAAAATTATGAAGTCTAAATTTAATGCAGTAAGGTATCATATTCTGAGAAATATTCTGGACACAGCAAATTTTAAATAAATGAATGAATGTTTCTATTTTCCACGATCAACTAAGACTTATTTATGAAGTTTTGAATGTTAAAAATTTAGAAAAACTCAACATTTTCATAATCTTAGGCCAATAAATCTAGAGAAATCTGCGCGCTGATTGGAGTATTTTCTTTCAAATGATCGATGGAAAATCTAAAATTATCCTTTTTTTATTGAATAGTGATATTCAAATTTTCATTAATCAGTCAATTTAAGTGATTGATTTAGTTGATTGGAAATTAACTCTTTTTATTTAAAATATTAGTGTTTCAAGAACATTTTGTTATTCGTGATTTCCACAGCAGAAGCTTTATGTAAAATCAAAAATTCGTTATTTATTCGATCATTTATTGAATCAAGTTATATAAAATATAATCATTTTCCATTTAGACCATTTTAGCATATCTGTGTCTTACTAAAGGTTTACATATTAACTGTGTGGCCCTAATTTGAATGGATATCCTGTTCATATTAAACAAAACTTGCCTTAAAATAAAACTAATTTATTGGATTAATAATATAGAGTGTGTTAAAGATCATAAAATAATTTTTCTTGAATTTGTTTTTTAGAAAAAAATAATATTTCATATTTGTTTCATTTCCTACAGACACGTGCCGAAAATTATATTTTTGCAGATTTCATTTCCAAAAAGATTTAATTTATTTTTAATTGGAGCTTTAATCAATATGATGGCAACACTTTGAAAGAAACTAATTTTTTCCCATGAATGCGAAACGTGCTCGTGCAGCTTAAATTTTATTTTTATTTTGTACGAAAAAAATTGTTGAAAAATATAGTTAAAATATTTATTTAAAAATTCATTAGAAATAGAAATTTAATTTTAAGGTATAAAAATTGGTATCATTTAAAAAATAAATTTCTGATCTTTAACTTCATGTAAAAATCTTTTTTATGCGATAATATTTTCTTAAGTTATAGCAGAAACACGCCAAAATTTCGCTTAATTTTTAAATAAATAAAAGTCTAATTAAAAATTCGAAAAAATATCCCCCAGGTGCACATTCCCGGCCTCCAAGGTATACACGTGCCAAATTTGGTAGCAGTAAGTTGAATGGTATTGCCTGTAGAGCGCCAACACACACACACACATTGAGCTTTATTATAAGCTTAGATATAGATTATTATTTCTTCCATATATTTACAAATTAATTTTACTTTTACAATGAATCATTAATTACATACATATAGTGTTTCTTATGATAAAACTGCTAAAAATCTAAAGTTGTCATGGAAATTATATTCATTTGCAATCTACATATGATAAATATTACAATTTTATTAACATGAAATGTTGCACATTATAAATGTTAGTAGTTACATCAAAATTAAAATGTTATAATAAACAGTTTAAATTATGAGCCTTTATTTTGAATTGCAGGTTATATCTAAATGAATGAAATGATTTAACGATAATATTAGAAAGATAATTTAAAATTACCTGCTTAGGGTAATATAATTTAATTATATATGTTATACTTTTCTCTTTGAGATATTTACAATAACTGCGCCTACTTATGCAGTTATATTAATTTTCTGATTCATATTGGCTTACTTTCCTTCCTATTAGTGGAAATAAAGAAGGTTAGAGAAAATTTCCAGAATAGTATGATATAAGACACCTTGATCGAAAATGACCAGGGTTCACATTTTTTGCATTCTTTACAAAGATCCAACAGTCTAAAAAAATGATTAATCTAAGAGCAATCTAATGATATTTTTTTATGATAAAATTATTTTCACCTTTTCATAAACACTTATTCAAATAAACGCTATTGAAATGTTTATATTATTCTATTATATGTCTATTATTATATTTTTTTCATAAATCTAGCTATCCATTGTATGAAAATATTTATTGCATTCTTTAATACGATTTGGTTTGTGTCTTACTTTTCTAAATAATAATACTTAGGAGAAAATATCAGTCTCTTCTGACTGTACGACACTGAAAGTGTAAAACTCTTACAAAAATGAAAATAGAAAAAAAATTAGTTTTGATAATTTACACCTGAATTAACAACAACATAAAATCGCCCCTTTAATTGTATACGAATATTTAGTCTAACAAGTGCTAGAAGATTCATATATTAAAAATTTAAAAAAAATGCTCGAACAGATATAAATTATACTCTGTTATTCTCTATAATAATTATACTCTGTATCGTTTGAGTGAATAAATGTACTTCTGATAAATTTAAGAAATCTGAATTTTTAATCTTCCGATTTCTTATTCCGAATATTTAGGCGATTTTACACTTTGAAGAAGATACATCAGTCAACCTACTATACATTTTAAGGTTGCCACTGTCTAGACTAAAAAAACAATATTTATTGTTTCAAAACTAGGTCAATTTTAGCTGCAGAACAGAAGAATATATATTTTTTTAATTTAAAGTAATGGTTTGTCTGAATCTTTCACTCGATATAACTAATAATTCTGGGAATCACATGCAAATTTAGATTTTGTAAGTTTTTACACAAATAGTATTCATTCAAAAAAGGTGCAACGTTTTCGTCAGCTGAAATATTTTTTTAGTATTAAAAACATGTTCCTATCTTAAAGACTTATTAACTCTTAAATGCATGAATTTTTATTTTTAATAAATGAAATTTGAAATCAACCGGGGAATGGGTGTAGTTAATGGAAAAAATACAAAAAAGCCAAATATATTTCTTTTTTTGAAAAAACATACTGATGTATTTCGACATTATCATGAACAATAACTCCTTGAGTTCTACATATGTATTGCGTATAATAATATAATATTTCAAACATAAATAATACCTTTCATCACAAAATATGATAATTCATGAAACAATTATTTTTAGTATTTAAACATAAATGAACATTGCATTTGCTGCACGACCATTGCGTGGTACCCTTACATAATGAAATTTCACTCCTCAATATGTTTGAAATATAGCTCAATGACCTGTTTTCTTACATCCATAGATGGCAAAGGGTGAGATAACCCTCTAAGTTTAATGAACTCTTGTAGGACCGATTTGCATATTAATGTATTTTTTACATCACAAAAAAGCTACATTTTTCTTTCATAAATTTATCAGTGTAAGTAAAAATATAAATGTTATTCCTTTCTCTTACTTTGTTTCAACCCGAAACCAATTTCTCCTGTATGTTTTTATTACTTTTTATATAAATAATTGTAATTCGTAACACTCGCAGAATTGTTTGTTTTCAAACAGAGCGTCAACGATGAAAATTGTCTCAGATAAAGAAATGAACTGTCAAAAGTTCTAGAGTCATTCAGGAACGATAAAAAAGTTCTTGTGAAATTAAAAAAACACACACACACACACAATGCAAATATTGCTACAATGCATTTAAGAGTTAAATTAGTTACTGAGGAATATTAAGAATGGACATCCAATAAATGAATATAATATATTAAAAAAACTCATCTTTAAATAGTAGCTATAGATATATAAATCACAATTTACATAATTTTTTGTTCAAATAGTTGAAGGCCTGTACAACCAAGTATGACTTTGTATCATAAAACTCAAATTCAAACTTAAAAAAAAAAATGAAATTAAAATCAGTTTTGTGAATAAAGAAATTTTTTTTATCTAGTTTTATTACTTTAACACCCAGTATTTTAATATTTAGACATACATTATTTAAAAATACTTTTGGAAAACATTTCATCAATTACACTGAGAACTTAATTTGTTAATTAATGTTTGTTAATTGTTGAATTTGATCGGATTAATCATTATATTTTTAAAGAAAAAGTAATTCCATTCATATCTTTTAAGGCGATCGAGATGAGTTTTTCTTCAGAATAAAAAAAGCCTTATTTGTTTTTTATGTCATTAAAATGCTTCATTATCTACACAAGCATAGAATCTTTGCTTCAAAAATGCGTTTTGAGGTATTTATAAACCAAAGTGCTGCATCTCTCTAAATCCTCATTTTATTCTTAGCATAAGATTGCCATTTCATCATTAAAGCACAAAATGAAAAATAAATCAATTGCAATCTTATGAATAAATTGCTTAGTAATAATCTTAATCTGGAGAATGAAAAACATATATTTATGAACCGATATACATTCACTCTAACCTTAACTTAAAAGCTAATTTATAGACTACTACAATTTGACGTAAAATAAAACATACGACGAAAATCTCATATTTCTTTATGACTAAAATTGGCAGACTTACATCCATTTAATCAATATCGGATGTATTTAAATTCATTTTAAAGAACAATTCGAAAATATAATAAACTGGTGCTTAATTTCGATTCGCAAAAGATCCTTTAGAACTCCGTATATTCTTGAAATTCATCTATAAAATTCGTCTAAAATAGTGAATTTTAAAGTTTTGTAATTCCGATCAGTTTTATTTCAAAAAATAGATTTTTAGTTTTTCGTATAGAAGTATATAGGACGTAATTTAATCGTAAAAAAAAAAAAAAAAAAAAAAAAAACGTGATTCACCTAGGTCTGAAAAATCTACTTTTGACTTATTCTTGTCTGTCTGTGAACATTATAATGCAAAAACACTTTGCACAAGATGGCTGAAATTTTGAACATGGAATTTAGACCACATTTAAAGATTTCTGTCAAATTTTGAAATGAAGATATTTAGAATTCTGTCCATTTGGTTATTCGACAACAAATAGATCTCTTACATATATTGCTCCTTTCAATTGTATCCCTTTTTTTGGATATTTTAAGGATTCTATTTTCATTTTTGTCAAAATTTAAGAAAGAAATTGCAATCATGGTATATATTCGGTGTGAATAGTTGTTTTGGATTATATAATTAAAAATAATATTTGACTTTTTCCTATTTAAGCTGCAATTAAAAAGTGTAGAAATACAAATGCAAAAGACTTCAAAAATTCATAATTTTTTTTTCAGCGTAATAACGAGGAATTTTGTTTTTAATTTCCTACTTTGTGAGAAAATATATCAGACACTTTATGTTCAAGACATTTGAATAAAGATTTTAGCAAATTAAAATATCTAAACTCAGTTTATAAATGAATTTAATAATAATAATATTAATCAAAGGCATATTGTGACTATTTTAGTGCAATGTAATTTTCTCTTTAAATGAATAAATACATTTAAATAATTTTATTATTCAATTTTACCTATTCAAAATAAAATGTAAGTTTAAAAATCTTGTGTTTGATATAAATTATGATAATGATTTATAAAAAATATGTATCTTTGAAATCTTTAAGATGATATAGCAATGAAAGTTATCAATATAATAGCGAAATTGGGCTGAAGATGTTATAAATTTAAAAAAATCTTTTCTAAATGTTTTTGATATAGTTACCAATAATTTGTAAGGTAAAATATTTTCGTCTCATGATAATAAATTAAAAAAGAAAACGAAGATTTGTTTTAGGAAAGGTGAATTTCATCCAAAAATTTGAATGTTTTCTTTCCTTACAAAATAGTAATTGAGATATTCATTCAGAAGATATCTGCTATCGAATTCTGTATTTAAAACATATTGTTGATGCTAAAGGAAAGAAACATATGGAAAGAGTTATAATAAAAAAAGAAAGCTTCAGTTCCTTCCGTATTTAATGAAATGCCTCAGCTGTAGTGTAATGTAATATATGGCTTATTCTTACGGTCTCATTATCAACATTCCGAAAAAAGATTATATAACACAAACTAATTTTCACACTCTTTCGTAATTCACAAAGTTCCAAAAAAACCTAATGATAATTTGCTACTTTGGTTGTCAACAATGTATTAAAAAAAAGAGAAGAAAAAAAAGAAGCCCATGAGAAAAATCATCAATTTCTTATCAAAATAAGTATACTGATTCTTTAATTAAACATTTCATCATTATGTATGTAAATGGGCTGAGATTTCATTTTTAGGAAAGTTGAAATTATTTAAAATAGTCATTAAATCTTTTGCTGAGTGAGAAATCATAACCAAATATGATAAAGTATTTCTAGATTGTTGTTGTAAGCTGTAGAATTCCGCATATAAATTTGATTTTTATGAATTTAATAATTTTTTACCAAATGAAAGAGATAAAATTATTCATTACAATAATTTTAAATGATGAAATGTGTAACGAAAAATTTCACCCGAGTTCCTATGATTTTGAAATTGGCGATATTTTTTCATGTCATCAAACAGAGTGTATTGGTTTGGTGCAATATTAGCAGACCACACTTCGTACCTAATGAATCAAATATCTTTTGCTATTTTTTTCTTAATATTTACGTAGTCAGTAAAACATTATTGATTATAATGGAAATGAAATTTTCACATTGGTGTTGTAAATTATTCATTATTATCACTGATTTTACAACTTATTCTTTAAAACATTTATAAGATCAATATAAATCTTATCTTATAACTTTAAATGTGCAGCTCTCGTATATATATATATATATATAGTGGTGGCCAAAATTGTGGACACTTTTGAAAATCGTTATGTTTTCTAACTTTATATGCTTATAGAAAATGTAACATTTCACAAAATGCAAACGCTTAGATATCATTTTAAAGAGAATACAATGCTGATTTCAATACGAAAAAAAATTCATGTATCTGCAATACGGAAAAAATTTAACTGCAATAATTGTCGAGATACATTAAATGCTGATGATTGCAGTGAGTTATTAGTACTTAGTAAGGTAGCCTTTATTTTTTATTACAGCTTCATACTGATGTTTCATTGAGTTGAAGAGAGTTTTAAGTTCTTCCTTCATTATTCCATGATGCCAGGAAACAATTATAGCTTTAATTTATTCTCTTTTATTTGATGAACGCTTCATATGCACAAGAATTTTCAAACGTTGCCATAATTTCTCAATAATTTTGAGGCCAGGACTGTTTCCTGGCCATGATAACAGTTCAATGTTCTGTACTAAAACATTCATTCGATATTTTTGCTGTGTGGCAAGGAGCAGAATCCTACTGAAAAATGAATAATGTATTTTTGGGAAAGCGATTACTGATGAAAGGTGTAAATTTTGGCTCTAGAATAGTGTCAATTTATTTTCTTGCATTGAATGTCCTATAGAAAACACAAATGAGACCAATACAGTCTGCTGACATGCATGACCAAATCATAACACTAACTCAGTTCTTCACAGTTGCCTGAATGCAGTCACGATGTAGCTCTTTACCTATTCTACGTTTTGCATATTTCCGCCCATCACTACCGAATCAAAATATCTTTGTTTCATCACTCCATATAACATGTGACCACTGATTATTTGTCCAATTAATGTGTTCCTTGCCCACTATAATCGCTTTTGCTCTGCTGTAAATTGAAATAACGCTTTTTTCGAGGAATTCTACTTCTTAGTCCAGCATTTAATAACCTTCTTCTGATTGTTCTGGAACTGACAGAAACACCAAGTCATTCAGTAGATTTCTGATGGCATTCTTCAATCTTGGAGACATAATCTTTTTATTCTTCTGTCATCAACAGATATGGTGCACCCTTTTCAGCCCTTTCCTACTTAATTTTTTATTAAATTTGTCTCCTGATATCGTAAACAAAATTTTCTGACTCCAGATGTAGTCACTGAACCAAACATCTGTCTTGCAATTTCAGCACAGGAAAGACCACATTCACATAACACAATAGTCTTAGTTCTCTTTCTAAATGTCCAATCTATTAATTTATTTGATGTCATTGATTCTTGACTAAATATTATAATATTTACAAAAATTCCTACTATGTATTAAAAAGTTTAACAAAATTTCTAGCGTGCCATTTAATTGCATAAAAAACAGTCTTCCTTCTACAGAAAAAAGGCCAATAATGACTTGTTCCAACTTTAAACATGATGTCAGCTTCGGCTAGCAGTTATTAACATTTGACTGCTTCTCAGAACAAGAACAGTGACTTGTCTGAAAAGTTAGAAATTACAATCCACTTCATCACTGTGTTTGTTATTCATATTAAAGTAAGAATAACTTTTTTTGTATTGAAAATATTTGAATTTTGCTTTTTGTATTGAAATCAGCATTAAATTTTCTTTAAAATGATATGTAATAATTTGCATTTTGTGAAATGTAACATTTTTTATAAGCATACAAATTTAGAAAACATAACGATTTTCAAAAGTGTCCACAATTTGGGCCACCACTGTATATATATATAAATACATTTATTTCATGTATTTCGGAAACGTCTTTAACGATTTGGATCAAATTTTATATTTAGATGAAGTTTTGCTTTTTTAGTTTATCTGTATAAGTGTCTTTCCTGAAAAATACGATTTTACCTAAAAAAACGTTTTTTATAATTATTAGAATAAATATATTCAACTTCCGTTTTGAAGTGTGGGCAATACAGTATAGTAATCAGAATAAAATGAATAATATTTGTTTTGCGAGTCCTCGGTACGATTCGTTCTTTTTGCTTTATTTTTTACTTATATATCTAAAATTTAATATTTTTGCTTTTTAAGTTTATCTCTATAGGTGTCATTTAAAAAAAAGGCGATTTTATACACACACAGACCAAAGTACATTTTTATAACCAATTAGTTGAGTCTTCTTTTATCTGCTCTTATACTGACATCTCGGATCTTATTTCACCCTGGTAAAACTGAGTGCAAGTTCAAAAATATATGTAATGATAGATAAAGTGTAGAATGAATACTGCAATGTAACAGATTGTTTCGAATAATATGCTATTGCAAGTACATTCATGATTTTTAAAATTTAAATGACCAGTTCTTATGTAGGTAGGACAAAAAATATACATATGTAATCAATATTTGATTCGTATTTAAATATTTTCCCCCAAAAAATACAATTTTACAAAAAATTCAAACCAAAACAGCATTAAGTTCTTTAAAAAAAAAACCCGCAGGGGTGATATTTTGACTTATTTTGCGTAGTTCTAAAATAAAATAAGAAAGAAACAGCTTTCTTTTAATCAACAGTATTACATATTATTAATATCATAGCATAAATAAATTTCAAAACTGCTTTGGTTCAGTCCAAGAAAAATTCTTAGCTAAAATATTTTTAATTCGGAAAATTATGCCAATTATGAACCAAATATTTTATATGTTAAAAGACATGTCATAAAAAGTTATAGGAAAATCCTGAATACCATAGTAGAAAATCTTAGAGATAGATATTGAAATACATGAATCAACTCGTAAATCAAATTAATGATTTGAATTCCTTAATTTTTGAATCCTAAATATTAACCTAACCTATTTAACCTATTATTAATCCATAGTAGGCACTTAATAAAAAATACTTTGAAAAGTATTTTCAGAAATTCTTTCTTTTTTATTTTTCTAAAAAATATGTAGTATTTGTAAGCTTATAGAAGCAGACGCTTACAACACTTTAAAAGAAAAAATTTAAAACGAAATACAAATAAAGGAATCGATGACATTCAATAGGCTACTCAAAAGTCCAAACAAAAAGCATAGAGAGTCACAAGATTAAATGTTTCAAACTTCTCACTGGCGTTTCATTGGAGTGCTAACATAAGTTTTATAAGCATATTATCAGCATCTCTAGAAAAGTGATAGCGGTATAATTATTTCAGTCCTGCTACAGAAAATCATTGCTCATCATAGTAAAATATTTTTTTTTAAATTTTGAGCAGAAGTTTTTCCAGATGTATCACTTAAAGCCATAACTTTCTTATGTGTTACTGTTAAGAGAGATATTAAATTAATGGCTTGCTGTAATTGACAAATTATTGAATTTCACAACTATGGCGTAAAACAGTGTAAAAAGCATAAAAATCAATTTACAGACAGACGAATTGACAAAAAAATGCACAATGAGAAACAATAGAGCAATGAAATGGAGAAGGAACATAAAATTTACTACTGCAATCAATACATACAAATACAGCTAAATAAATTGCAGATCTTAATAAAAATTTTGCCAATTCATGATAATCTTATGTTTTTACTGTATTAAATCTAGTTCAAAGAATTAGTTTGCTTCTTTCTTCCTTTAATAAAAACACAAAGAACAAACTGATGACAAACGTCACTTAACATTTCTATAATTTTAATAAACTTTATTAATACTTAAGAATAGAAAATTCAATATAATGCCAATCATGAAAAATGAACCGGCAAAAATTATTTACAAAATTTTTTTTAAGCATAAATCGGTGACGACCTTACTGCACCATGTCAGAACCACAATGGATATTATCGTCGAATAAGCACTTGTTTTAACATTGCAGTAAAATTACAATTAATGTCTTTTTTCATGACTAATTTTTTTATGTGTGTGTTCAGGCCTCATTTCGTCACTCATACCTTTACATTGTTATAAAAAATATTTGAAGTACTGTGCTTCATCATCGTATAGATATTGTCTCTTGAATTTTTAAATGCTTGTATATGATTTTTTACCACTATTACTAATTCTTGCAGGTTATAAATTTTGCTATTTCTCTCCATTTTTTATGATAAAAAATTGAAAGGTCTTATGTTTATTGGAAGGAACATTTTTTATGCTTTAATTTTATTGAACTTTTTGCACACTAAGATTCACTAAACAGCAAAGTTTTAAAAGATGTAAAAAATTATTATTTAGTGGCTGATTACAAGAAATATGAAACTGTTTGTGGTTAAGGAAGGCAAAAACCACCCTAAAGATGTTAGAATTATTATGACTTTTATTACTTCAGAACTATTTTTCAAAAAATTACGCATTTAAATCACAATTTATTCACTTGTTTTGCATAATGAAATAATGGATTAGCTAAGGAAGATAAAGAATGATTATAAGGGCTTATCATCTATACCTTGAAAAAATATACTGAAATTAATAATTTTTTTTATTTTATAAATATTTTATGTAAAGTATAAATAAAAAATAAAGTAGCTTAGTGAAATATGCCTAAACAATAAAGCTTGAGGCGTTAAATTTCTCTATAAATATATTTCAATAGATTTAAAATATTATTTCACAATTAATTCATTCGCTCCGGAATAACAAAAATACTCATAAAGCGATAACAGATTAGAAACGAAAAGAAAGAAGGAAAAAAAAAGAATTTAGGAAAATAAGCTTATTTTCCTAAATTCTTTATAATTAGCTAAGATTGGAACACGCATTAATTTTTTTACGTTAAAAATTAATTGAAAAGAGAGGCAGAATTATTATATCTTAGCTATAGTCAGATCCCTAAAAAATTCCATCATTAAACTAGATATTAACTGCGTCCGGTTATAATTAATTCCCATTTTTTATTTGTTGAGTAATAAACTTTTAAAACAGCAGAGATCCAAAAATAATTCTTTTTTAAGTGCAATCATTTAAGGATTAAAAAAAAATCACCGAGGATATGATTGGATTTTAATGAGATATTAATTCACTAGACTATATAAAGAAAAAGAAAAATAGAAAATATTTCGCAGACATAAAATATTAATGCATATAAATTTTAATTACAAAGTTGTGATTGCGGATAAACCTACATTGTAATTAATCTTATTATTTTACCTCCTTTCTTAATTGTGAAAAATGTAACTCAAAAGTCATTTGTGGGAGTTTTAATTAATAAAGAAAATTGACATAGCCTTATATTATAGCAATTGAGCCAATCATAAAATTGAAATATGCAGATAAAAAAAAAAAAGATGGATTTTTTTCATGTTTCGACAGAAGCTAATGAAACTTCTTCGTTCGAAATTGCTTCGCCTTAAGAAACAAGTTTTTTTTATAATTAACTCTATCCTATTCGTTGTTTCTTATAATGCATGCGAATGATGGATTATATGTTAGAATTTGAAGAAAGTGGCCATATTTCCTGAAGCTAGAAAACAATCAAGTAGCGTTTTCTCCCAGGAATTTATACCACAAGAATCAATCATTTTGTTCTCCATAAGGCTCAAGGAAAGTAATTTATTTTTTCTTGCAATGTCAAGAACTTTCTATCATTGTTTTGAAAGTCGACGATTGGTAGTCGTTTGAAGAGACATATTTGTAGTTAAACTAAAACTTTCTCTCTAAAGTCTTCTTTTAGAAACTTCAAATTAATTTCTCTTCTTATGTTTTTTGAAGATACAAAAGATAATTGAATTTTTAATTCCATATTTAAAAAAACTTTTTAAGGTTACAATGTTGATGAAATACATAGTTTTTATAATAAATAAATTTTTTGTACCTAGAAATTTCTTAAACATATGGAAAAATATAGGGATTTTTTAAAATGAAATTTTAAAGAAAAAATGGCAAATTTTTTAAAAAAAGTTATTATTTTCTGAGAAAATTTGAACCTTTGTAAAAGAAAGTATATGTAATTTTCTACTTCCAAAAATGTTTCATTGATAGAGAAAACTAGAAGATTATATGATGCCAATTTTTTGTGGAAATAACTCAGTTGTCTTGGCATGAAATTAGATATCATAATATAAGCTCAAAACGGAATTCTATTTCTAACACATTATATTAGATATAGTAATTTAAAAACCTTCAGAAACTAAAATTGCCAAAATAATAATATATATATATGAATGAAATTTTGAAATTATATTAAAGATAGGAATGTGAACAAAATTCAAATGTGTATAAACGGATTTACTAAATCATTAATTAAAAACCTTTTTTTGTCATGGATGATAGACGATTTAATAACCAATACATTATTCTTAATTACAACACAATAATATATATATATATATGTTTTAAAAATAAGAACAAAATATAAAATGGTTATAAAATTATCCTGGACTGCTTATGTAAATAAACTTTCGAATCGAACAACTTTTGTACTAGATACAACTTTTGTACATCAAAAGAGAATTCAAAATTAATTTTATTCCAAATGCATATCAATAGCCTTTTGATTTCTTCATTTTTTTGAGAAGAAAACAAATTGAATTGAGATATTAAAATTATTTTGACAGAAAAGTTTCAATCTTTTGATATATTTCCTGGAATCAGGATTTTCCAAAGATAATATGCACATTAATAACTGATGCACACTGAAAAACTCTACTTTACTAAATGCTTCTTTAAAAAGATATTATGACAGAAATTGTTCGAGGGATGTGCGGTGTAAGAAGACGTTCAATAATGGAATACAAATGCTTCATACTATAAGTAAATAAGGCAGCAGAAATATAGCTAAGTACACAAAGAGTAGCATTATTAGAAACTACCGACTTAAGCCGACCGAAGACACGAAGCACCTCAGTGCACAGCTAGAGGCCTTCTTCATGAAATTCTCTCCAAGGAGAGAATTTCATGTTCGTATGAGAGCTTTAATTACTAGAATGATCGCAATCTGAACTAAAAAGTGGTATTGGAAATTTCCCCCATTTTAGCCTGTATATGAAGAATAAAGCATTTGTAGTATGTATCATCAAAATCGACAGTTAAAGCACACTAAACTACTAACTAAACAGAAATATAGTTTCAGTTTCGTTAATCTTTATATATATATATTGTCACGTAGATACTTTAGTGTGGAACACAATGACACACACAAGAAGTAGAGCTAAACCAATTTATTAACTCAACTCTGAACTGAGAACACAGTGACTGACAAATCTTCTGCTTTTATACTAGCAGGGAAAGTTCCAGAATACTTTTCTGGAGACAGTAAGAAAAGTCCAAAACACTTGTCTGGTAAACTGAAGAAATGTCCAGAATCTTCTGGAACATGAAATAGAGAAACATAAAATCAATAAATTAAATATTTACACAAACTGTGAATCGCGGGATTCAAACTCACAATCCCTTGATTATGAGATCAGTGCTATGACCATTCGGCCATGGAGAGTCGACTGACTCTTTTCAATGCTGAAATATTATATATAATGATATTTTAAAATCTAATTTAAACTTAATTAATTTCTTAATTTTTAGCTCAATTTAGCCCATATTAACTACATTCTAAAATATTCACTTATTTCCTAATCTAATTCATTCAGCAGAAGCTTTGTAAAATTGCTGAATCGGCTGCAGAATCCCATTCTCCGAATGAAGGGATAAAATAATGCTGATAAACAAATTCCACTAAAAGATCCCTGTGTTTCCCTTTCGTACGATTGACACGTGTTAGAAATCTCTATTAAAATTTCACAGTATATATTCACAAGGATAAGATTGTTATGTCCTTTTCCCTCATTTTGCTCTGTGTCGTTCTGTGTTGTGTGTGTTCTCGTCGCTTCTGCTTGTACATAATGCGTGCCACTCCGGGATGAAATAAAACGACTTCAAAAAATCGAAAGTCTCTTCACTGTCTTCGAAATTGCCTAATGTAAACATATAATTCAAAAATCCTATATATACACTTAAAAATGAAACTGGCTACTTTGGCAAAGATATTTGTTTTGGAAAATACAAGAATTAGGGCGATAACTTTATTATACTCCGAAAGCATTGGCTGTTATGCTAATGCTTTTTATAATTTAACATTTAACCCCACAAAATTAATGTTCGAAGTTGTTAGATTACATGAAACAGTTGAGTCGTTATTCATGCAAGCATGTAATACTACTACTCGAACTAATACATAACCCATGTGACATACTTGCATCATATGATGATTAATGTGATAAAATACATTTCTACGAAATGCTAAAACATATAATTTATAGATTCCAAAGTCTGAATTTCGGTCTAGTCTGATGTTGTGCAACCTTGGCATACTCTTCACTTACATTTTTCTACTAAGGAATTTGTTATCGTACTGAGGATGTAGTTTAGATTATTAGTCATTCAAGGTTGATATTTTACGTTTTTGAAACAAAACAAAGTCAGAAATCATTTTCTTGTTACTTTTAATCTGAAGAGTTGTTTTGATTTGTTTATACAAACTGCAATCTTCTCTTATCTATGCTGAGCAACATTCAAGTGTTATATTGGATGTATGTGCATCATAACATTTCAGCCTTCTTAACTACATATTTTTTTTTACATATGCATAGCTCAATATTATTACTAAACGCTCCTTAACGATTCTATTGGGCGAAAAACACATTTTCGATATATGAGTATAAAAAAAATTCACGTGTTCTTATAATTTTTTAAGAATCTAAATGCATATTTTTTTTATTTTATGGCGATCATGAATTTTTATATATTGAATCAGCAAAATTTCCCACCTAAAATCACTTAAATAATTTAAAGTAGGGCGCAAGATAAAGAAAAGTGTCCATTATCATCGATTCTCTCAGGGGTTGTAGGATTTTCTATCTTTCCTTTAATCATAGAAAGCTTGGAAATAATTTACAATCCACTGAATTTATAACACAGATACTTCTATCTTATAGTAGTGGTGAATATCAGATTCCAGTGATACAAAGTTAATTCATCAAAATTCACTTAAAGAATTGAAAGATTGATGAAATACGTTCTTTTTATTTTAGTTGCGTACGCAACATTAATACAGTTATATTGGTTATAGACGTTTACATCTTTAGATATAATATAGAATTTTCAATTTCATGTAGGAATTAAGTGAATTTTACAAGGAAACAAACATTTTAATCCTGCAGTAATGGTATTGGGTTATTAGAATCTTACAAATTTAATTATATGAAATTTATCCAAAAGGAACGAAGCAAATCAATCCAAGATTGATGCAATATAAATGTGTAGGGTTTTCAAATTAGGTATTAAGTTTCTAACTTTTGATCAGAAAGTGTTTACTAGCAATTGTTTCAATTTGTGATTATATAATCAAACAACACATATCATAAATATACTTTCGAAACGACAAAATGTAAGTGGTTTTATTCATTAGTCAATTTCTTATTTCATTTTTTATATATAACACCTCATTATCTTTGCAAGATAGTATCATACATTATAAATGTAAGGAGTTTCATACTAGATATTCCAAATCATCTTTAATGCGTAATTTCAAATATTGAATCATAATACATTAAAAAATGACGTGTGTTGATAATGTATGAGCGTTACTAGATTTCTAAACACATTACTTGTTATTTCTGAAAAATTTTAATACTTCAGTGGTGGCAGATAACTATTTTAATGATAAAGAATCAAGCTCACACACATATAATTTTGTGGAAATATTTGAAAGTCTAAATAATTGGTTCAGATGGACAATAGATTCTAATTTAATTTGAATTTCTGTGATTTCACTTGAATTTTTTTTTATATCAGTAGACTTTTTAATGGAACTTCTTGCTGATTATTTTAACTGCTGCTTGTTATTTTTTTCTGCATTAAAATCTATCTGCAGTATTCAGCTGCGGATTTTATTCATTTCTGAACTAAAATGAAAAGAATACAGCATGAAAAGAAATCCTAATATAGTTAATTAATTGAGTTTGCATTTTTTATTTGTTGAAAAATATAATTAGAAAATATTTAATCATATGTTTATTTAGCATTTTTGCATATGTTTATTTATATTTTTTCAATGTATTTCTATTAAAATTTTAAATAAGGATTGTTATATTTTGGCCTTTGGATAATTAATTTTCAGCTAAGAAACTAAAAATATTTGCAAATATTATATTAGCGCAGAATGGTTACTTTCCTTTCCTTAAAACGTGCGACCAACTTCAGTACCTAAAACAAAGTTCATCCTTAACGAAAATATAAGCATATAATTCCAAAAAGCAGTTACTCAAGTAGAAGGATTATAGCATATGTACTTAAAAAAATTATTTAAATGTTAGAAATAATTTTGTGTTGGTCGAAAAAAAAGTTAAATTTGTAATTAATTTACATTCAACAAACACAATATTCCATAATCGATTCCAAGAGTAAATTGCAATCGTTTACTTACGAAATTGATACCACAAACTGATATTACTTTCGTTTCCTTAGGCTTGTATTAAATGCAATAATTTTTCTTGATGAAAGGGCAATCATAATATTGGTTTAAAATATTATATGCAATTCTGAAAAGTTTTCAGAAGCAAACTGCAATAATTTAGCATTAGCAAAAAGGGAAATGAAGCTTTAGAAAATGATATATTGTTATGGATATAATTTTAACGAAGTCACGTATTCAAAATCGGTCAAAATTGAGACTTGACACGATAATTTATAGGCACTTTTATTATCTTGAGCACATTCCTGATAGATCATTTTTTCCAACGAAATGCTAAAATTCAATTTAAAGACAAATTATTTTTTAATATTAATTTTATCATGCTAGTTTAAACTGCACGGTAGTTTTATTATGTATTATTATGCTAAAAATGATTATTTTATTGATTATCCATTCTTACAGTAAAAAATAAATGTAAAGAAACCTGGAAAGTTTTCTAAAAATATAGAAGAAAGTCTTACGAAATGAATGAAATAATTAGCTATCTAGAAAATTAGGATAAATTATTTAAATATCTTGCGATTTCAGTATATGTGATAGATCATTTTTTTAATTACCGAGTAAGAAATGGAAAGTATAATAAAAATAAAAAAATAAGAAATCTGAACTTGAGATTTTGATAAATTGGAATGCTTTTAACTTCCCCGATTTCAAAAAGCATATTTTTTTATTTATATTATATTATATATATATATATATATATATATGTCTATAGTCTGAATTTTGAGCGAAATACGTTCGGAGAAAGTGTCTATTTACCTGTCCAAGTATAAATGAAAACAATAAATAAAAAAATATAAAAAGTTAGATAAAAACAGTATGGTACACAACTTTAGCATCTGAAATTTAGATTCTTATCAAATTTTAAACCAAATCTCTCAAACAATTAACGTTTGTCAGTCGGAGCTTTCGCATGTATTTAAATGCAATAAACGTCTGGTGATTTAAATACATTAAATTTGGTATGTAATTTTGGGACTTAAATATATAATTTTGGTTTCATTTGGAAGGGGAAAATGCATCCAAATTACTAATTCGGCTTTCAGACATTTGTGACCTAACCGCATAGCTATGCTGGGATTAATAGCCAAAACCATTCCCAGATACACGAGAGAATCAATAAAATTGCTAGATTTAAAACAAATATCAATATTTCGTAGCTGTTGTTTGCCAAAGTCATAGAAGACATTCCCTGTCTTTCTGGAGGTCCATAACTTTCTACAAGGGAAGAGGCAAAACAGCTTTATAAAAGAATAGGGAAAAAGGTTTTGCGGAGACCATTCCAGCTTTTTGAATATTATCTCAGCCTGTCTGTAAGCGTAAGCCAAAGGCATTTTGGATTTGTCGGATAAAGTTTAGGCTTTTACTCCAAATTGCAGATTTATACCAAATTTTGAATGAAATCCCCTCGAAGAAAGTTTGTCTGCTTCTTTTTTGTTTGTGAACACTATAACTACAGAAAAAAAAGGAATAAAATTTTGGTACACAGATTTAACATATAATATCATCTGTATAAATCACTTTTGAGCTAAATCCGTCAACGGCTGACAGTTTTTCGGTATACCCATTCGCCTACATGCAGATATAATAATTGTAACATGCAATGACTCAGACAAATGGAATTTGCTATGATTTTTTTTTTTACTAAAACTGTTAGTTAAATTATCTTTCATTTAGACGGGAAAGAAGGGAATAATTGGTTTTCTTCTCTATACTACGAAGCAAAAACATTCATGCTGTTGGAATTTAAAATAAAAATAAACGCACTTATGATTCTCATGATCTTTCCGAAAGTTCACAATTATTATTCTAGGAGAAGGGGAAAGTAACATTCTTCTCGTTTCAAATTAACTATACATAATTCAGAGATGTTTTGGGGAACTTGTGGAATGAAACTTGTTGAAACACTTTTCATATAAAAAAAATGTGATTGATTATCCTAGTTGCTAAAAGAGTTATTTCAGTTTTAGTTAAGAGTTATTTATACAAAGTGGAAACTAATATCTGCTCAGTATCCAATTTAAATACATATATTTAGGCTATTTTATATGAAGTTTTCTAACAATTAAAAATACCTAAAATAAAATAGGATCTAATCTGTACTTAATTTCACTAAAACACCATTTCCTCAATCAGAGCCAATAACTTATAGACATGAAAAGTATCATTCGTTTCAGATCCTTTGGGATAAAGTGTGTACAAAATAGACCAATGAATAAAATTTCAAGAATTGTTCCTGCCTTGTATTCAATAACATAGATTAAAAAAACACACCTAAGTTTGAAACTGTAATATTACCTTCTACACATCTGTGCTTCATATCATTATTTTGATATATCTAGCTTTAATGTGATGTTAATTAAGTCACAAAACAAGCAGTTTAAAATTATAAACTAAAAAAACGTTATGCGTAGATTAACAAGATACTTATTAATGATCTGTGCATGAATTGCTAAGAGAATTCAAGATTATTAAAGTTATTTTTTCTCTCCATATTGGAAAATATATTTAATTTCAAAATGGTAGAGAAACTGATGAAACCAAATGGAAAATTTCTAAAAATATCGTCTAATAATTTATTCAGTTATTAGTAATACATATTTCGAAACTTACTTAGACTTTAAGTAATGAAAATTGACAAAATATTCGGAAATAACGAAGGATTTCTGGAAAACCTAGTAATTTCACATTTATTTATTTTATTATAAATCATATATCTCTTATAGGATTCCATACTATTTCCTTGATTTCTTCATAGTCAAATATTTCACAGTTATTGAAAAATATAACTTGCTGAATTTCAGGGAGAATGCTGTTGAACGTTGATATTTAGATAATTGCTTAAGTACACACAAAGTTGATGCTCATTTAATGCAATTGTTGCTGAATCTTTTCATTGCTCTTTATCCATAATGAGAACACATTTATCTTCAATTTGAATAAATATGATACGATTATTTCCGATTAAGCGATTATTACAGAAGACATACATCTCAGTTGAAATTAATTTAATGAAATTCAAAATTAAATATCAAACATTTTATTAGAAGCTGAGGGCTTTGTTCTCAGATGGACGAAGACGATTGTATTCAAGGGAATAAAAATACTAATTATTTATGAATTTCTTTTGTATTATTGAACATTATTATTCATTTTTATAGCTGCAACAAGAGATAAATTGCATCACAGATTTTGTTATTCTTTAAAAAGCTTTTAAATTAAAATTCTGTTGAATCGAAACTTTCCTACCTGTTGTTTTTAAATATTTTTAAATATTTCTTCTTTGCTTTAATTTGTTTAGTAATTTTTTCAAAGATATCGTAAATCATCAGACGCCTAAAAGAACTTTACATATTTGATAAGAAAATGACAATTTGAGGATAAATAACATTTTTAATAAAAGCTATGTAATACTATCTTTAAATACATATTCGATTTATTGAAAGAAATAATTATTACTTACCATGGTTGCTTCTTGATTATTTATAATAAATTTTGGTCACTATTCGTAATCCGAATCACCATTTTTCAGTAACTCTTCTTACACAAGCTAAAAGCACCAGTGTTTTTATTATTTTTTTTGCATTGTTTTCTGGGAACCTTTGCTCATTTTCTTTTTAGTGAGTTAATGATTATGCTTTATTACTTTTAATATACTCAAAATTCAAGCTATAATGTTATAATATTTTAGAAAGTAATAATCATTGTAATTGTCTATATATTGACGAGGTTTTTCTCTCCTTTTCATACTGGATGGTGAAGGTGAATGAAACCTTAGATTGTTTGCTTAGAAATAGATATTGCTATAAAATATTGTTCACTTCAGTTTATTTGCTCTAGTCAATATTAGGAACAGTTTACGTAGATATTTTTTAGACAGACACAAAGTCAGAATAAAAGATAGTTAAATTGGTAAAAAAATAAAGAGACGAGACAGTTAAATGTTCCGAAATTCGGGTTAAGAAACTGCAATAAGAGCATGGATATGAACTTCAAGAAATATTTGATGGGTCAATAAGGCAAGTGTACTCGTGCATCTCCCAATGTAGAAAACCTTTTGGTTGAATATCATCGACATCTTTGAGTTGTCTGAGCATTTGTAATACTAATTTGTTTACAAATGTAAAGAAAATTATAATGAAACGATGAAAAGGAATGGTATTTAATTTCTTTTAAAAATCATTTAGTTATGTTAAACTTTTTCTTCTTTACTATGAGACCAACTACGTAGGAAAACAGAATTACAGATTAGAATAAAGATTTTTCTCCTTTATTGATTAACTATAAATTGATTCATATATATTTCAATTTGTAAAACCATAAATTTCTCTGCCACTTTTTCCCCATGGAAAATCTTTTCAATAGAAAATCACTTTAATTGTCTATTCCTAGAATGCAACAGAATATATATTTAGGAGACTTTTTGGTCAGATAATAAATTAATCCACCAATTAAGAAAAAACATTCAAAATCTTGAAAATTATATGGTAAGTATTTTAAAAACACTTTCTTGGCAAACTTGCTTGTGTAGAAATTCTTGGAAACAAGAATTTCAGTACATTGAAATTCGCTTAATTTTAAGTAATTTTGTGTATAACAATATTTAAAATGAATATAAATAGTTTGAATAAAAAAAATATGTTACAATGATAAATGTATGTACCGATTATTAAATTCATAGCTAAAAAAATTATAGCTTTTCCGCCTGCTTCATAATATGTAATTTTTAAATTTCTCTCTAAATATCTCTCTTATGAAATACAGCCATTAAAATGCTCATGAATTTCTTGCAATACAGCATAATGTTACAAGGGATGTTCAAATGAAAAGGTACGAAACGTCGTAACAACGTAACCGTTAACATATTTGCCTATACCACTATGGGAGAAAGGAGTGAACCATCTAGGGATGCGACTGGAGTCTCCGGTGAAGATCGGAAGAAGCGCGGGTGCCCGCATGCGCAGGAGAGAGCAAATGCTCTTGCAAAGAGCGCTGTCCAAGTTGCTGTCCGCTACTTGTTGAATTCATTGACAACAGAAGAATCATTAACTCTGATGTGTACTGTTAGACACTCCGAAAACTACGCAGGCCCATTAAGAACAAAAGACCGGGGCTACTCACGGAGGGAATGGTTCTGTTCCATGATAACACGCATCCACACGTCCCTAGGGTTACACACGCGGAAGAGGCCAAGCTCAAGTGGGAGCAGCTTGACCATCTACCATACAGACCGGACATGTCACCCTGCGAGTTTCATGTGTTTGGTCCCCTGGAAAAAACATCTGAAAGGGAAGCGCTTGAACTAGGACGGTGAACTCAATTACGCTATGAAGGACTGGGTCTCGTTACGGCCACGGGATTTCTAGGAACAAGGAATGTTAATACATGGGATCTTTGTGCTCAGGCCTATGGTGTATAATTTGAATAAACTCTTAAATTATATCCACAGTGTCGTTTAGTATCTTTTCATTTGCACACCCCTTGCATAAAAAAGTATTTCCGGCTTAAGTACCCTATTTAAAAAAAGAAACTTTTTTTCCCCCAACAAATCCTTTTATGATGCTTTTTTCCTGCCAATTGCCAAACAGTAGAGTAAAATGTACCAATGTTAATCATGTGGAATTCGCACTGCGACATCTTGAATGAGCATAAACAGCAAGTAAGACTGATGAACAATCAGAATCAGGATAATCTTTTGTCGTATGGGTGATAACACCAGAGTAATTACTGGGACAACGGATTAGTTATAATCTTGAATTGCTTGGGTAATTATTTTTCTTGACACTGTAGGAGTTTTGTTCACAATGTGTTATTTATTGTTTACTGAAGTTTAATATTGATGTCTCATATCATAATATCTTTTTTTTTGGCAAACTCTCTGAAATTTTAATAAAAGAAAATTCTTTTTAAATATTAGAAAGCATTTAGTTTGTTGAATCAATATAAGTTAAAGGAAATGGTAAAAGAATTTATTCTAATGTGGAATATATTTTATCTTATTATAAAGCCTTAAATCACTTTCAATAGGCGAAACACGTTTCGTTGCTTCTTTTATTTGGGTATAAATATTTTTTCATTAAATCGGTAAAATTTTCAATAATTATAAAAATATTTATAAATTTATCATAAATGTTTTTTTTGTTTACACATGTTATATATTTATTTGAAAAATACATTTAGACTATTAAATTAAAAATTAATTTTACTTTTACAATGAATCTTTCATCATATTCACATAAAGCTTCAATTAATTTATTTAATAATATTGTTTACATATATTCATACATAACTTTCACACACATATTATATATACACATATATATATACACATATATATATATACACATATATATATATACATACATATATACATATACATATATACATATATATACATACACATATATACATATATATACATACACATATATACATACACATATATACATATACATATATACATACACATATATACATATACATATATACATATATATATACATACACATATATACATATATATATA
>JAPMOR010038815.1:2023340-2033868 GCA_026543865.1 Argiope aurantia | reverse complement strand
ATATATATACATACATATACATATATACATATATATATACATACATATACATATATACATATATATATACATACATATACATATATACATACATATATACATACATATATATATATATATATATAATATAATATTGTTAAAAATATGTTCATAATGGTATGTAATGATATGTATATACTCATAATGGTATGCATGGTATATAATATTGTTAAAGATATGCTCATTTACTATTTAAATATGATAGTTTAGTTAAAAATGCAAGACTGGAATTTATATAAATAAAATGGCTATTGCTAGTTATATAAAAGAGGAGGGTTTTAAGAGTTGCCAATTTTCTCCTCATCCAATTTTTTAAGATTCGAATATTCTTGTTATATTTACCTATGTGAACCGTTATTCTATTAAGGCCTTCTTAAATAATTCTTCTAGTGATTTTCATTCCCTTATCGTTTTTGAAGTACAAGAAAATAAAATTAAAATTTTCAGAAAAACTTGATGGTAATCACGTATTCATTTCATTGCTACAAAATTATTGCCAGACGTCTATTTTTGATTCATTGTATATATTACAAGCTTTATCAACTTTGTATAAAAATAACTTATTTAAATATTAGCTTGATCATTTATATTTGTATTCAAAAAGTTATCAGTAGTTTAATAGAATTTATTAGTTTTTTTTATTTAGCTATAATTTGTAACACTGTTTCAGATCTACACATTTTTTCAGATATCTTTAGAAAGATACCTAAAAACTGTGCTTGAACCTAGAAAATGCATATATTTTAACTAACAATTTAAACTGATTTTTCTTTTATCTGGAGGGCATACAGAGAATCGAACAAAATTTGATAATGAATAAAAGATGTATTCATCCCATTGCACAGAAAGAAAATATTAATTTGATACTTTTTTACAAATGTGTTTTTGAGCAATATTTTCTCGCATTAACGTAATTTCAATAATCGAAATAGGTTGATGAAAGGGAAGTTAAATTAATTTTTTAAAGAAATCCCAACGTTTCCAGCGATTTTTTTCCTTTTGAAATGTAGATTTTCAATAAATACGAAATTCTCAGAATAAAAGTAAAATTATCAAAATAAATAAAATTCTGAAGAAAATCCTGTAAATATTCTATAAAATATGAGAAATTTCAACAAAAGAATTTTAAGTATGAAATATAGTCTGTCTTTTTCTAATTTCAATTCGAAACATATTTGGTGGTTATGTAAAAATTCCAGTTAAAATGGAATGGAATTGAGATTCAGAAAAATATCAACATTTCAATTGCTCTCGAAAAATAATAAAAATAAAGCTAAATTATGAGTTAATATCTTCACATTGACATTCCTTAAATTTAAATTTTTGAATAGTTATATTATATTGTATAAAATTAGAAATATAATAAATACGTCTTCATATTTATAAATGAAATACATTACTTAAATTTTAATACATTAGGTGTCAATCAATAAAGACTTATTATATTCTTCACTTTTATTTTCGGAAATATTACATTGTAATATTATGCGATTTCATTTACCAATATAAAGCATTTGGATGTATCCATTATTAATATGAGGTGAAGTCACTTTTTGCTGTAACATTACTTCTATTATATGGGGGAATATCCACTTACTGTGGGAATATTTCCGTAAGAATTACGCGCCTCTATTATAAGAGAAAGTTGCAAATTTTGTCACTGATATGAGTGCTCGTTCAGTCGAATTTAATGTTCCAATTTATGGCAGCTGTTTGATAGGGTCCAACTTGATTCTAAGTAATTGTGCTCCACATGACAAACTGGGTACAGTAAGCGGTTTATTAATATGAGTGTTATATAATTAGACCAGTCAGCTCTGATTTTGAAACACAAATTCACAGAACATATATGGAATGAATAGGGAATTCTTTATATTGCAGCTAGTAATTATAATATATGACATTATGGTACTTAATAATTTTTCTTCACATAACAAAATATTAACTTCTTACAGTTATGCAACAAGGAGTATGTAGAATTTTCACTATTAAAACAGAAAATTCTTTTTTTAATAACTCTTCCCCGAATAAAAGAATACATTTGCAAAATAGTTCCAAATAATTTTTGTTTACTATTTGCTGCAGATTTATTAATATACTTTAAACATCAATCTTTATTTAAACCTCTATAAAAAGAAATTAATTTTCATTTTTTTAGAAAATAACTATTTCTATCTAATAGATTTTTTCATTTGCATATTCTTTTATTTTAAATATATTATATAAAACAAAAATAAAACCTTTTTTGGAAAACTCTTTATAATTTTATAATAATACTTTAATGAAGGGATTTAAAATCTTTTAGTGCTTGCCTTCAGATTTCATTAATAGTAATACTTTTAGAAATACTTTATCATCCTTTTTTCCGCTGGACATAAGTGAGATAAATGACATATTTTAGAGAAACGCAAATGAGAAAAAATGACATTGTTTGGTTTTTAAAAATATTTAATAAGTATTTATAATTATTATTAAAAATATTTATAAAATATTATGAAAGAAAATTTAATGCATATATATTTATATTTATTTTACAATTTATATTTATAATTTGTATCTATTAAATATTTTTAAAAATTAAAAATATTTAAATTTATAAAAATTAAAATATTGAATTTATTTATCGTTTGAAATGAAATTTTGTCTTACAAAAGGAACTTTTAGCAATTTTCAAACAAATGTTCAACGCGTTTATAAACACTCGCTTAATTCTTCATCGTTTATGTTTTTGTTACTTTTCAGTTTTATAAAAAATTATTTCAAAGTAAAATGAAAAGAAACCAAGCACTATTTAAGGAACAAAACACTTGCAAATAACTTCAATACCAAGTTTGACATGCATAGATATTAATAGATGGAAAAACAATGTCATTAGTATTAAAGGAAAGAATAAGATTTGGGTGCAATGAAAAATTTTGATAAACCCAAACCTTTTAAAGTATTTAATTTAGTATGACAATCAGTAAAATCGAGTTCTAATGATCATTACATTTAAACATACTTGTGAATATAGATTTCATAAAAAATAATCTTAAGATCTTTCATCTGTTTTAAACTGAGAGTATATTGCTGAATATTAGTTATAAAACATAAGTACTTGTTTTTATGAAGATAAACGGTTTTTACTAACTTCGTGATAATATTCAACATTAAAAGGGTCTATTCTCACATTTACACATCATTTATAAGGACGGAGTTATGAAAAAAAAGTTAGTATCCGACCATGATAAATTTTTCTACCATTTATTCCCTACCATGTATTTAAAATTAATAACCCACTTTGGACTAAATGAATAGGTGTAAGACAGAAAAAAAAATCAAGTCGTGTGAGTGGAATTTTAATATGGTCTGGCCGTCCAATATAGATTACTGGCAATATTTCTTTTCTGTATATATATAATGTAGTAATGAACCTCACGATTTTTCACTTATATCCATGAATTCATTTTCAGAGGTGAAGATGCAATTGATGTGAAATTAATCATTTTTTTAACATTTCTGAATTTTAAATCTTGTAATTTATTTCTAACTTATTCCCAGTAAAAGCATTAATCTCTTTTACAGATTTAATATTTCTGCCTAAAAATGCAAAATGTTGAAAAACACCAGTTATTCTTAATGGTTTACGTGTTTCTCATTTCATGACATCGATAAACCTAATTATTGGCTTAACATTTTTAAAAGCTGTTTTATAGAATTTATATCAATATCTTTTGTAGCTAACTTGGAAGTAATCAACAATGCTGAAGTTGCTGATAGTTTTTAATTTAAATTACATTTTAATAGCTTAGATAGAAGTTTTGTGATAACGTCAACAAACATTCTGAAAATTAATTGATTTCACTTTTATTTCAGATGAAACATTCATTATTTAAAGCAAAATTGAAATGCTTTGTTGAAAATGTAAATACTTTGTTTGTATACGAAATGAATCAGCGTATTCATTTAAAACAGAAACTTTCCAAATGCGGCAGTTGTTTAATGTATATGCATATTTACGTGTAACAAAACAATTATTTGCATTTATTAATGACTAGTTTATTTTTCAGTAGTCATCAGTCTATAAAATTTTGTACAATATACAAATTTACAGCATAAAAATCTCAATATAAAGTAGAAATACTACACTTTAATACGCTAAGCACAAATAAAAACTGAAAAACTGTTTAGAACTATGTAAAATTCGAATATAATCGTCTTTAATCGCTTAACTGTTTTGACCTAGCGCCATACTTGCATAGATTTATCGAATGTTGATAGCTGTAAGCAAAAAATAAACCATTCATAACGATTTTAATTCAATGTTAAAATTACTTCGAATGCATAGATAAGTCAAGTATTCAATGGCTTTCCATTTGAATCAAAATAAGTAAATATTCCCAAAATAGAAGGTGCCATCCTTTTAGATAGTAAAAAGAAAATGAAACGGTTAACTAATTATTAACTAATGGTTAAACTAAAATGGGAGCGCAATTACAGATTATTTATAATTCATTCATCAAAAATTATAACAAATATACGAAGTATTAAAGATATATCCTGTAGTCAGGTATATGATATACGTTATTGCATTTTATGGTTCTTAAGGCAAATCAAGAAATAAAAAATAACTTAAATTCTGATGTATTTTTGTTTTTTCCAAGTAACTGTTTCTGATCAGTAGAAAATTAAATAAGTAAAATAAATAATAATATATTCTGTTGATATAATACATTTTCAACCGTAACTGGAGATGGGAGTTAAAATGATTCCGAGTTATTCATTAGCTCTGAAGTATTTTGCCCTTGAATACAACCATCTCCTCAGTATCTTCAAGTTGTTCTTTCACCAGAATGTTGGCAGAAGTTCTAAGTGTGAACATCTGCGTATATCCAAGTTATTCTTTTTTTAAAGTTATTATTATTTATGGAGCTATGGACTCCATGTCTCTGAAACTGCTTTTAATTTGAATAAGGCAAAAAGAATAAATAAATATTCTTAATGTAATATTTTAAAAGATTGTATTTTTCATTTTTAATTGTTAAATTCTAATAGTTATTAACATTAGTGTAATTCCGTAATATGTAACCGAAATAAATACTCATTAAAAGATTGTTTAGATTTTTCTTATAACATCTTTCCAACATTTAATATTATAACATTTAGCATTTTTAATATTTTTGGTAACTACATTATTTCCAGAATGTATTATGTTTCCAAAATAAATGCTGTTTACAAAAGACAAAAAAGAAAAATAACCATGGAGTCATTTTAACTCCATATTTTTGACCACGTGAGGAAATTCATGCCTCCAGTTACGTTTAAAATAAATGTCAAAAATATATACATAAAACAACTTTTACCTCGCAGTATTTGCTTTTAAATCTTTGACTATTGCAACAAATCAAGTTGCATCAATCATTTTGCGTACTGCATTTTGATGTATAATTTTGCATCAAAATCTTTCATCATCTATTCAGTTTCTATCCTTCGACTTGGTCAATATGACAGCAGAATAAGGATGAAGCTTTCTTTATGTTGCCCACAAACGTATGAAGCAATGCAATGAACGTGTTCCTTGTAGTGAAGTTAAGATCCTGACTATTGTAGAAGGAATCTAAATTAATAGGATCTTCTTTCAGTCACAGACGCAAGTCAAAGGAAAAAGAAGGAATTAGGAAAGAGTTAAAGGTCTCTAGAGTTCTTGCATGTCATTAATGATAGTTTTGATCTTCAAGGGAAACAAATTCTGACATACGAATCTGCAAATATTTTAAGCTGGCTTTTTTTCGCTTAATTATAGAGAGAAATTAAAATTAAAACCTTACATAAATATTGTTAGCAGTCAAGTTATTTTAATTTAAAATAAGGAAGGATTTTATTTTGAAAAATGATGTTACGAAAATTCATCATTTTTTTTTCTCTTTCTGGAAAATAATTTTCTTTAAATGTTGGGAAAATGCAGAAAAACTAAATAATGCAAAATAATTAAAATATTAAATATTTAAAATCTAGAATAAATTGGTTGTAGTTTAACATAACAATTTGAAATTATTTCAGAATGAAATGAGACGTATTATTATCATAAAGACATTTCTACTGTTCTAAGTGATACACAAATAGTTACTTTCTATTTTATTTGTTTTATTCAAGATCTAGGCAAACTATTAAAAGGTCATGTAATCTTCATTAGTGCATTTTTAATGTTAACAGAGAATTTTAAGTATACCCTTTTGATATAAATTATAGAATAGAACTTACAAAAATAGAAAACCTTACCTATTTTATGCTAATATAAATAAATCTAAAATTTATGCAGTTAGTAGGTTATAAAATGCCATAAAAATAAACAGAATGACAAATGGAAGCTTTATCCATTCTTATTTCTTAGAAAAAAGAAGCTTATTTCTTAGAAAAAGATTGGAGTAGCAGCATATTTCTCAACAGGCTACCAAAATCGTTTGACCAGGACCAGACGAGGCTGGCCATTTCAAGCGTTGAACTGTCTCAGTTGAAAAAAATCTTTCACATTATCAATCTTACGTTTTTTTTAAATCCTTTTATAGAAAGGACTTACCGAATGCTATTGAACTGAAGTAAGAACATAAGTCATGTAGCAATACAGACAAGTTATGGTTGATTTAGAAAGTCAATCCAATTAATTCAAGACATATTTCTAATTCGATATTGCTCTTTTTATATGCATTTTAATTTCTAATGTTTAAGCGATTATTTTTCTAATTTTGTTCCAATTCAAGCAACGGTTGCTAATGCTTTGTAATTAACAATTCTTAATTTATCAACTTTGTTTAGATTCATTTACCATCTCTGATTTATATTTGCGATTGAGGAATACTTTTTTTTAATTGAGAAATACATATAGAAAAATGATAAATATAGGGGAAAATAAATCAAACAGACATTTGCAATGTATTTGTGATTTATATTCCTGCTGTGATGATCGTTGAAAAAATTCAAGCGATAGCGAAAATGATCGATATTGGCGATAGCGAAAATGAGTCGATTTTCTCTTTAATACAATATTTCAATTATGATTCTATTAAATCGCTATATTTATTCTAATTGTGGAATATCTTAATCTCTTTACATTCTTATATGTAACATTACTCAATATAAATTTCTGTTTCGGACTAAATTCTTAAAATTTAAGTTAAAATTTTTTTTTCGTTCTGATGAATCGAAACGAAGTTTGTTTTTAATTTTATGCTTGTAAATATGAGATTTATTGCTTTAAAGATGCCCGATAGGATGTTTTACTAGATTGAATTAACGAAATTTGAGTTTTAAGAGCATTATGATAATCTTTTAATTAAAGCACAAAATGATTATTTTTAAGGCAATAAAATGTTTCTATAAAATTAAAGAAATATATGCGATTAAATTTAGTATTCAATTTTTTATGCAAAAGACTAATTTTAATCATAAAAATTAAATATGATATAAATTAGTTACAAGGGATAAGGGTTTTAAACATATATGTTATGTAACTAAGTTTATTTAATATATGATAATGATATTGGTAATGTAACCACGCTAGGCGAGTGAAGAGTTTCAAAAAGTTAAATATTTTTTAAATAAAATATTTGTTGAGGACCTCGGAAGTTTTTTTTTATAAAGTAAACAAGCATTTTTTGGAGTGATTATAATGGAGGCACAAAGATATATTTTTTCCAGAAGTATGAATTTTCAACCAAATACTCGCAAATTAATTTCATTCGCTAGATATCAATTGAGATATTCATGCAACAAAATTTTCTATTAGAATTTTTATTTAAAATATTTAATTTATAATAATCAAAATGAAGTAATTGCAACATATTATAGAAGAAACGAAATCTTAACGTATTTACAATATTTAAAAAAATTGTGATGCATTAATAAGTTTCGTTGATCAAATTACTGTTTAGGTGTATTTTCTTCTTTCAAGTTTTTTCTAAAAAATCATTTTAGTGATAATCAATTTTAAATATTGGATTGTTCTATATTTTTTTGATGACGATGTGCTGAAACGATCAACATAGAGTATAATGTTTTCATAGAAAATTACCATTTCTATTTAAAGTTCGGTATATATCGAAACATTTGCGGGCCTTGTGTATGATTCATGATCATGTTTATAGAAATTTTTTCTATAAATTCTACAAATTTATATAAAACTTTCTTATATTACTTAAAATTAGATATATTTATTTATTGATATTAATTCTTTGTTATCTATACTAAATATATATAAATTAGAAGGAAAACCCCCTGCATTTGGAGAAAGCACAGATGTATAGTTTCACCTAAGATGTATCGGAATTCCAGAAAAAATTTAAAGGACAGGGAAGAATGTACTTTTTTCCCTCAGAAATAGCTCTGAAGAAATTTTTCAGGAATATATGGGATCAAAGAAGATTTGAGGCCCAAATGCATATTAAATAGGCATGAATATTGATTGCTTTTAACATTAAACCTTGATTACTTTTTAAAATATCAATGAGTAGAATATTATTTTATTATATGGTACTACTTGATGCACCTCATATGTCATGGTGTTAAATAACTTAACAATGAAAATTTAATGGCAAATAATTTCAATATAAATAAAACATTTTTTTATAAGTGATGAATCATGGATTCCCTTTTTTATGAATCGTTGAGTCTTTCAAAATTAATGAAACTACAGGCAATTTTCATTAAAATAATTTTTTAAAGTTTAAAGATATGAAGAAAAACTTAATTTTATAAGTAATATGCAGAAAATAAGAAAGGGTTTATAGATTGTAGATGCAGATATGATTTACGTATGCAATTTCTAAAATTTTATTCTATTTTCTATAATTACAAATAGGGTGGATGGCTATAAAATAACTCCACCCTGCTTGCATGCATTTACAAATTCCTGAAAATTGAGTGAAATAATGCAAGGAGGATTAGAGAATGCAAACATAGTAAATGAATTAAATGAAACCAAATTTGAAATTGAGTATAGGAAAGGACGGGCATAAGAACTATGGAAAAAGGTGAATGCAATATGTTGTACACAAAAAAATAAGCAAATTTAAAGAGTTGATAATGCAATACATACATGGTGAGTCCAATAACGTTGATTAATAAATGATTATTTTCGGCTAGTTTTACATTGTATTCCTATGTGTGCATAGAGATATTTCTATGTGTACATATTTTGAAATGGATTTAAAATTTTGTTGGTGCCTTTAAGAAGACTAATACTCAATTAATTTCTCCTTCGTAGACGCTTTCAGAAACTCTATGCTTCTCAAGCATCAAAATATTGTAATTGGCTACTATAAAAAATTCTGTGGAATTCATCTTCCTATGTTTTCCACTATTTGTACATGGATTTTGATTTCATTCCTCCAAAGAGAGAAAGTTTATTTTAAACCTATGCAATTCACATAAAAAATTTAGTTATCATGCATTCGAAGTTTACATTAGGTTTAGGTTATTAATTGCAATGATAACAGTCAATTGAAAATACCAATATTTTAAAAGTTGATTATTCGATCAGTAGGAAGAATCAAATGACCTTTGCTGATTTAAAACATTGACAAACCAGAATTTTATATCGTTAATTTTTGAAAGAATTTACCTTGAATACTTCTTTTTGAAATCATGGATAATTATGAATTAAAATTTAAATTCAGCTTATTTCTAACACAAAGCGGAGATTCTGGCTGTGAATCTGGACTCCATAATCTAAATATACATTATCCTTAAAGAGGAATTATTTAATTTTCTATCAAATAGATATTGTTTGAATAATCATTTCGCATAGCTTATTATTGCTATTTCAACTTGCTTTTAAATAAAGAAATAACAATTTTTCTAGTTAACATTTGCAAGAATATTATAGAAGAACCTCAATTTACAACAAATAAGATATAAATAGGAGAATAAAACACGTAGAGGGCTTGCTGAAGAAAGGGGATTCCAAAATTCAGATGAGATGGCTACTGATACACTTCCTAATATTCAATAAAACTTTCAATTTATATCGCTACTCAAGGTGTTCAAATCAAAGACTAAAAACAAATTTATGTCTTTTTTATCACTTCCGTAAACCAAGGCAACATTTTCAGAGTATATATGAAATGGAAGTCAATAAATACCAATCTATATATATGTCTATGTTTTTGTTTTTTTTGTTTTTTTTTGCATTTGTTGAAAGTAATATGCATTGATTTGTTGAAGGAGCCGAATTTATTGGCAGAAATGTGTAAATGGCAGATGAAAGAAATATATTCGATCTTTTAGGGTAAGGAAATGATGGGCATCAAATCTAGTGGAATCACGATATTTCTTCTTTCTTTTTTTACTGCGAATTATAGGCTATTTCAATTTTCAAAAACCAAAATTTTATGTATGAATAGAAGCTATGACGAAATATTCATGCCGCTATTTTTTGAAAGATTTCTAAAATTCGTATATTAAGGGCATTTAATATATATATATATATATATATATATATATATATATATATATA
>JAPMOR010038815.1:1974588-2023240 GCA_026543865.1 Argiope aurantia | reverse complement strand
TTAAATAAAATGTATTAATCTTAAAGAAAACATTCTTTAAACGAAAATGATTTAGATTCCCTCCTAATTTTCTTTTGCTTAAAAGTTGAATTGTATTTTTGTGAGTTTTGCAACGCTTTGTATGTTTAATATAATTGGAAAGGATGTCATTTCGACAAAGAATAATTTTAATATGATCGTCATTGATATAGCTAAGCAAGACACAAATGTGAATTTATTTTTGATAGGATATTAAGATAATTCGATAAAGAAGGCTTGAGATGTTCTTCAAGATGGTTAAAATAAAAAAAACCCATGGAATTAAAGTTAAAAAAGTAAACTATATAAAAAATAATCTCTGAAAAGTTCACATAATTTTTGAGCACATTTATATTTGAATAAAATGTTACAGGGAAACAGAAAAATTAGTTAAAAAGTTTATTACAATAAAAAGAGTATTTTTTAAAGAAAGAATATTTATTGAAAGAGTAAAGAAGCAGTATTCGCATTAACATGAACGGTTGTCAAAATCATAAATAAATTTTCGGTATGTTATTTTAGTAAAAAGTCGGAAAGAAATATTTACAGTTACTATAACATTTAAATAACAAATGAATACTTTAAAAAATTCAGGTATGTTTTAAACTTTGTATTTATTGGAATATTATCCTTGCCATTAATTTTGAACAAATAAAAATATTAATTCCGTTTTGTCATTTACTATCAAAAGTAAATTTAAATGTCAATTTTAAATAATGAAATAAAAATAATAAGTTTACTAAAAGGTTATTGCTTGATTGTTATATTTATTAGTAAATATCTAAATATAATCTTTTTTCTGATTTTTGGGCCTTTAAAAGGATGCAGATTAGTATTACATTTTAATCTTAATTGTTACTGCGATTAGGTTTATGTAAATATAAGAAATATGAAAAGGCAGATGCTTTGAAATAGATAATTCAAGATATATTAATTAAAAAAAACCTATCATATTTGTAACTTTTACCTACTAAGCAAATTTATTAATATCGCAGTTTTACGTTTTTCTGGCATTTTGCATTGCGGAATGAAAAAAATACAGGAATGTTAAAAGGAACTGGATGAATAAATAATTAAAAAAATGGTAGAATAAAGAAATAATAAATCTTATTTAGATCAAACTTATATAATTTTGTAATATTTTATATGAAGCATTTAAAAAAGAACAACAGAATATAAAGAACAACATTTTAACAGAATAATAAAATTTGAAATTCTATAAATTCAGAATAGTTCTCGTAATATTCTGGATGGATACTTCTGAGACATGACAAAAATGAAAGATATTAAAATGAGCAGTAGTAATTTTTTTTCGAAACTTTGCAACATAAGCCCTAATAAATCAGTAAACCCTCTCATTCTTCATAAAGTTTTCGACCTTATTGAATTTATTGAAGTATTGAAATTTATTGAATTCATATTTTCTTTTCCGAATTCTTTATATGAGAGTTCTGTTTCGTAGAATAGTAAAGGAAACAGCTAGTTGTGCTTTAACCGAATAATCTAATACTGAAAAAGCTTATTAGCAAACAATCATTGTATATTTTACACTGGTATGCTATTAATATACAAGTGTTAGAAAAAATAGTTTTTGGATGTCTTTTTTAGATCGATTAAACCAAAAAATGAGGAAGAACTACAATTGTAGACACAAGATAGCATACAAAGTGTTATTCATTTAAGTCATTTATTTACTGAATTATTTTATTTACAAGCACGCGGAAGTACATTTATGCGCTTATCCCTAAATTAGTTATAAATATAAATTTTAGATGCTACATCTGTGTAAGAAATTTTTATCTGTGTAGTTCTTTATGCTTTGTATTTATCGTATCCGCTTTCCTTCGAACAGCTAAATAGACTTCTTCAAATAAGGTCTCATGCAAAATTTGATAGAATATAAATTTGGTACGAAACTCATATGTCGAATTTCCTTCTTTGAATTCAAATAATCTTGAATCCTCTTTTTAATGGACATATAGAATAACAGACAGAGATACTTAATTCCAAGTATATGTTTTTCGAACTTCCAGAGGTCTAAAACAGAAATTCATCAAAATCTAAACCTTGCGAATTTTTTGTTAATTACAATACGTTTTCTTTGTATACTTCTTACATAAAAAGTACAAATTATAATGAGGTGGGATAAAAATTCATACGCACTGTAATTTGTAGTATTTAAGATTTTCCTGATTTATTCGAAAAATTAAAAAAAAATCATTAGCAGTAGATAAGTTGAGTAATGATTACGGGTAACATACACACATATATGAAAGCAATAATCAATGTATTTTTGTCTATTGCTTCTCATAGACAATACTTTCTATCTTTATTTTGTTGTCCATGATTTATTATTCTCTCGTGATGTCTATAGATTATGACATTTTTTTTTTATTTTATTTAGATGCAGTTTATTTTATAGCTCACCAACTCCGTCCAAATTCCTTAATAAATATTTAAATATATTAATACAATATCTACAGAGCATGATGAATCAAATTAAATTGAATATAAATTTCACTCATTTAAAACACATTTTAAAATTTAACGTTATAATATTTTATTAAAGTTATAATATTTAAGCTATATTATAAATAAATACTTACCACATTCAATTTTTAATTAATAAATTCAATTTTGAATTACTAAGAATATAATACATCATTATGATTTTTTAACATTTATAAATGCTAAATTGCCTGCTGTGCATACGCAGACAAAATTCACCCTTCCTTCAACAATTCTAAAGAAGTGTAACCTCAAAAAATAACTCTCGAAATAGAAAGATTACAACATTTTTACGTATATCGAAATTTTCTGGAATGCATCGACTAATTTTTACTTTATTCTCAAATATGCATCTAGGAAAACGCATCTTTCTTTAACAAGTCTGAAGACATGTCACCTCAAAATATAACTCTTGAAATAGAAAGATTACAACAGTTTAAAAATTTTCTTAATTTTCTGGAATGTATAAACAAATCAATACTTTTGTTCTCATATATCCATCTAGAAACCGATAAAAAGTTAATTCCCTTGCTTTATTTCCATATAATAAACATAATATTCCGTAATCGAGTGCAGGAGTAAATTACGATCGTTTTTTTGGCAGCACCGAAACCACAAAGCCGTTAATCCTTACTGCTTCCCATTTCCCAGAGCTCGTAAATTCAGTAACTTGTCCTGTCGAAAGTGCAATCATAAGATCGATTTCAAATATTATTTGCAATTCTGAAAGGTCTAGAGTGGAAAAGAGTTACAGTAAAATATTAATATAAACGGAAATGTAGCATTAGAAAGTGATTTATTGACTAAAGTAAGTTTTGAAAGAAGTCGCGGATTTTAAATCTCAAGAAAAGAATATTCTATACTGAAATTTTTATCCACATCCATTACTTTAAGTGGCTTCAATGGAAAGCTGGCTTTTGCTTGGTATTCTTTAGATTGTGCTCTGGATATGACTGGTATGCTGGTAAGTATATTTCTGATAAGGTGAACATTGCTGACAGCAGAGAAATGAAACAATGCATGTATAAAAATTTTACATTCTACATAAGGAAATAAGGCAAAGATAATACTTCGACCTGTAAATAATCCGATATTTAGAATATGTTTTGTTAAATAAAACTGCTTTAAAAGAAAATCAATTCTAGTACTATATCTTTTCAAATAATCTTTCATGTTTTATCTTCCACTTTGGAATCGTAAGAAAAAATAATTGCAAAATGATGCGAAATAATTTTAATTTTTTACTATACAGAAAGAAACTATTATGAAGTTGACAATAATCGTCATAAAATTTTTCTTATTGGTTATTAATTATATTAAATTTTTTTATATCCATTATATTATATCTTGGAATGTGTAAAATGCATGAAGCAATCAATTTCTTGACAGTAGGCTCTATAAGATATATCTTAATTATTCACTCAGAGTTAAGAAATTTTTTATGCATATGTATTACAATATACATACGACAAATATATTTTAAAACATTTTAAAATAAAAATATTTAAAAAAAATTAAATGAAAATGTATAACTTAAAAATTTTAAAATATTGGTGTTGACATACTTTTTAAAAATATTTTTTCTTGTTACTCTATAAGAAATTATTTGGGAAAAAAAACTGGGCATGATTTTGTAATTTCAATTAAAATTTAATAGAAAAAAATTTTATGCTCAGTTACTGAAATTTCTGAAGAATTTTTTTTGTTTATTTGAAATAAAAGTGACTTTTAACTATGTAAAAAAAAAACAAAATTATAAAATACGTTCCTTCGTTTCTTTTAATGTTTAACTAGAATTTTCATTACCTATTTTATGTAGTTTCTTGAAAAAAGTAAGACACCTGGAATATTCTGAAGATATTTTTATATAATTGGAAAATAATCATATAGTGTTTATTAAATAGACATTTTGTTGAAAAATTCATTTATAACGTTATTTTAATTAAATATTAGTGTATATTTTGATAATGAAATGATAAAATAAAAATTTAATATTTTCAATATTTTTTTGTTAATTTCAAAGTCTCCATTCCCTTAATGAATGTATCATAACCTGGAGATTAAAAAAACGGAATATTTCTTCTCTCAGGCGACTTTTTACTATCTCAATTATTTTTCTTTGATGCTTCTGTCTGATCCACTTTATCCTTTTCGCTGCCTTGGGGCACTATAAAAGGCATTTTAGTTTTATCTTACAATTTGAGTTTTCCATTCATTTCTTTCTTTCAGCATATAAACAAACGCGGCGCATTATAATGAAAAAGATGCAGCTGGTCTTTAATCGAATCATTCACCGGAACAGTTTCTTTTCAGATTGCCTTGTGAGTCACGCTTTAAAAGAAAAAAATCATTGACGAAACAATGTAGGGTGAGATAGTATACAATATTTATTCAGTGATCGAAATTTTGCAACACTAGCACCAGAAAGAACATTGAAAGTAAAAACTTTTTTTGGGGAAAAGAGCAACTGTATTTGGATGCAAAGTTTATGCTCTCAAAGAGGAAAGAGGTTTTATTGAAATACGATAAAAATTCTGTAAATTCTTTTATCAGAACTTCACGATAAAATTCAAATTGAATCAGTATGCGAAACATCTTTGAGCATTGTAACGATGATAAAATGCGTAGAATTTTACAATTGTTTTATTTTTTATATCTTAGTTTTTTTCTTAAATCTAGTAATCTAGTAATAATTAAACTCAAAAAATTTATCCATGAAAACCAATTTATGATATATACGAATAGAATATGTTAATTTCTTTCCCATGAAGATATAGTATATTTTTATTATTTTAATATAATATTATATCATTTCAAAAATGTTTGATCATATACATAAAAAATCAGTGCTAATTTATTTAGTTTTATATTAAACTAGCCTCCTTTGGCGACCAGCCAGTTCGCCAGTATTACCGCTCGCTACAATTTTCAATTAAATATTTTAAGTAACTGGTCTCTTAATAGATTCTCAAACAAAACATTTTTAATCTTCATATTTTGATAGTCATCCCAAACTTACACTGTTGTTTAGATCGTTTCGTTCAATTTATTATATATATTTTGCTAATTTGTTGTCATTTCCGGTAAAACTTCCACTTTAATTTAAGTTGGAAATGATGAAAATGCAATTAATATAAAGATATTTTTTAATAAAACCAAGTGTTTTATTTAATCTATCATCTTTAGTGTTATTTATTTATTATTATTATTATTGAATATGAGTATTGAAAACAGAATTGCTCGGTATTTAAATCTTATGTGAACTACAAAATATTTTTCATAATTTATGTAATATCTCAAAGAATAATTCAACAAAAATTTCTCAGATTCAGCATAAAATTCAGTTTTTAGTTTTGTTTTCAAAAGGATTGAAATGAAATCAATAATAATATTTTGTTCTGGCATATGAATATATTTCAAAAATTATGAAGTCTAAATTTAATGCAGCAAGGTATCATATTCTGAGAAAAATTCTGGACACACCAAATTTTAAATAAATGAATGAATGTTTCTATTTTACACGATCAACTAAGACTTATTTATAAAGTTTTGAATGTTAAAAATTTAGAAAAACTCAAACTTTTCATAATCTTAGGCCAATTAATCTTGAGAAACCTGCTCGGTGATTGGCGTATTTTCTTTGAAACGATCGATGGGAAATCTAAAATTATTCTTTTTTTTTATTGAATAGTGATATTCAAATTTTCATAAATCAGTCAGTTTAAGTGATTGATTTAGTTGATTGGAAAATAACTCTTTTTACGTAAAATATTAGTGTTTCAAGAACATTTTGTTATTCGTGATTTCCACAGCAGAAGCTTTATGTAAAATCAAAAATTCGTTATTTATTAGAACATTTATTGAATAAAGTTACATAAAATATAATCATTTTCCATTTAGACCATTTTAGCAGATCGGTGTCTTACTAAAGGTTTACAAATTAACTGTGTGGCCCTGATTTGAATGGATATCCTGTCAATATTAAACAAAACTTGCCTTAAAATAAAACCGATTTATTGGATTAATAATATAGAGATTGTAAAAGATCATAAAATAATTTTTTTTGAATTTATTTTTTAGAAAAAATAATATTTCATATTTGTTTCATTTCTACAGACACGTGCCGAAAATTATATTTTTGCAGATTTCATTTCCAAAAATATTTAATTTATTTTTAATTGGAGCTTTAATTAATGTGATAGCAAGACATTGGAAAAAGCTAATTTTTCCCATGGATGCGAAACGTGCTCGTGCAACTTAAAATTTATTTTTATTTTGTACGAAAAAAATTGTCAAAAATATAGTTAAAATATTTATTTAAAAAATCATTAAAAATAGAAATTTAATTTTTAGGCTAAAACATTGGTATTATTTAAAAGATAAATTTTTGATCTTTAACCTCATTTAAAAATCTTTTTTGTGCGGTAATATTTTCGAAAGTTATAGCAGAAACACGCCAAATTTCGCTTAATTTTTAAATAAATAAAATTATAGTTAAAAATTCGAAAAAATAACTCCCAGGTGCACATTCCCGACCTCCAAGGTATACAAGTGCCAAATGTGGTAGCTGTAAGTTGAATGGTGTTGCCTGTAGAGCGCCAACACACTCTCACACACACACACACACATTGAGCTTTATTTTACGTATAGATTATGCATTAAATATTAAAAAAATATATAGAATGACTGGAATTAGAAAATTTTCACCTCATTCAGAAAATAGATTATTGAATGTAAAATAGCTATTGAATAAAAAAAAACGTTGATCCCAAAAATTCGTATTTCCGTTCAATAATTATATATCAAGGCAACTCTAAGAGTCCCAGATCTAAACAAAGATTTCATATCCATCCAGATCTAAAACGTCCATCCAAAAATTATCAATAATTGTTCGAATTTTCAATGATTAAAATATCAGCTCCTTTAAAAAATTCCTTTCAGATTAAATGCAAAACTATTATTTAAAACCATACTTATTTACTATCCGAATATTGAAGAAATGAATTTATCTTTTCTTTAATTTCAATTTTCTTTTTTTTCAGTCTCATATTCCAGTCTTTGATATTTAATTGGCATATAGTAAGCATTCATACATGCATTCATAGGATGAAAATGTAATTATTAAGTACTTAGGAGATATTTTATTAAAGAGTTATGGTATTATTAATCATGCTTTTTATAAAAACAAAGCTTACTTTATCGTACAGTCGAAAACGTCGTTTAATAAACAGTCACAATAAAACTCGTACGTTATCTATCTGAAAATAAAGTTTGTTTTATGTTATCTGATTGCTAATGTCACTCACTTTATTTGAATCCCAAATTATTCGCAATAAAGAAAATATTCTTAAGAAAAGCAAAAAGTTGTAAACCATTTTTTTATAAATCGACATCTCTATTTTTATGGAATATTACAACAGCGTTGCCACTTTCACTAACTAAAAAAATTGTAACAACTTTATTATTCACTTAAAATTTTGAATTGCAAACGCAAATATAACAATATTGATCAAAAAATTATCCTCTTAATGATATTAATGTTTTAAACAACAAATAAAATTTCTAGTTTTAAAAATATTTAAAAAAATAATTTAATCATATTTATTAGCAAATTAGCTCGTACGAAATAAAAATAATTTAATTTAATAATAATTTAATTTAACTTGCACGAGAACGTTACGCTTGCATGGGAAAAAATTAGTTTTTATCAGTGAGTTGCTACCACATTGACAAAAGCTCAAATTAAAAAAAGTTAAATATTATTGCAAATGAAATAAATATGAAATATAAATTTAAAAAAAAAATGCTAAATATAACATTTACAACACAAAAAATAAATTCATCAGTAATTTAATGTAGTATTACAAAAAATGTCCGGTTTGCCTTTATCTATATATCAGAAGAGTGTACTAATTTTAAGAAATAAAAAAATCTTATGATTATAGTAACATTTCAAATTTTTCTGAAAAGTTACAAAATTTCTGCATTTATTCATATATTTATGTAATACAAACCTATAAGCTAATTCTTTTCTATCTCAATCATGTTTATGAAATTAATCTTCATACAATAAACGTATAATTAAAAATAAAACTCAAGTATGAATCACAGTTTTGATCTAAGTAACTACCCTTCGATAGAATGTATAACATGATGCCTTTAAAAGTTATAATATTTTGCATTTATTTCAAAAATTAAATTACAGGCTAAATTGTTTTTGATTTAGCATTATCTAGTAACCTGTTATTCAAAAATTATATTCAGTTAATAAAAAATATAATGAAATCAAATATATTCAATATTAATTAACTGTTATATATTTTTAGATAAAATGTCATTGCATCATATAATCCGGATTCTTGCGGTAATAATGGAGAATTTGATAGGTATTGGAAATGATGCGATGTGTGAGGCGTTAAGTCTCTTTTCTTTTCAGATTTAAACATGGCTGTACATAAAAGATTCAAGGTCTTTTGATCGATTGCTCTCTTCCTTAATTTAGACGAAGCATAGAATCATTTAAAATAAAATACAGGAACAATGCTCCCTTTCTTAAGACGCTTCAAAGTTCTTTTACTTAACATCGACATATGAGACTTGTTTTAGAGATCATCAATCATTAAAGCAGCTTTTACGTAAAAGAAACAGTTAATTTATTGCTTTTAACAATAACCAAATGCTGAATTTTGTGCATTCTATGTAATTAAAGATTCATGGCTTAAAGTTACATTCTGTTTCAGAAGAACTAAAAATTCTCGAATATGAAGTTTTGGTTATACAAATTATCAATTGCTTGATTTGTTTTTTTGGAAATATATTATGAAACATAAGATTTCTTTTAAGATTGTAATGATTATTAATGACTAGTGAAGAATGATGGAAACTTTTAGAAGAATGTAAAGATGTAGATGTTATAGAAATAGATATTTTTATATTTTCGTTAAGTTTTATCTTGTTAAATAATCAAAATATAAGAAGACAAACGGTGGTGTTGATGGAAAAGTATAATTAGTTTTTAAATATTTGATACTTTAATTGATATTTTTGTTATTTAAATTGATTCGACCATTTGTTTTTAAAGTGTAATATATCCTTTTTATAAAGGATATAGAGATTCGAAAAAAGAATTATGATTAGAAGGAAAATATAAAATAACAGCTCGCATTTCTCTTTTCCATGGTTATACATTGACAAACACATTGTACTTACGTATGATACGCACAACATACGTATGATTTAAAAGTCCTTAACAAGAATTTTTTTTCAAAATTTAACGACAGAAAATGTTAGAAAATGCAATTTACTTTACATAGCAAACTAATACATTAACTTGATTTTAGTTTGGTTTGAAATTGGATCCTTTCTTTGGTCTTAAACTCTAATAAACATTGATAATATATGATTTATTTGAAAATCAGACATTTTAGTTTCACTTTAGCAAGAATAAAATGACAAAATTTCCAGCAAGACATTGACAAAACCTTTGAAATAGTGATTATTATATAATTTTATTATATAATTTCCATATCAAATTGATATGTAAATTAATCGCATTGAAATTTGCTGTCAAATGTACGTAATAAAACGGACTCGTTAATATGAAATTTTGGATTATGTGCAAAATAATTCAATAATCTTTCTCATTAACGCATCATAAAATTAAAAAAAATACCCACAAATATATTTTTAGTTCAATAAAATAGTTCAAACATCGGACTAATTATTCATGAGATTATGAGTCTATTTTCGGTGAAAACGTGAAATATTATACATAACGTAAAATATATTTGCTGTCGAAAATTTTTATCGCAATTTCATCTACAATTTTCTAAAGTAATTATCGGACGCTTACTATCGCTATAAAAGGTAGATATTATTCTGGATAGTTTTGTTTGTCAGAGCTAAAATTAAACCTTTATTAATCCTCAATTGGTAGAGTTATTCGAAATTAAAATACATTAAAAATAGCTTTTATTCAAAATAATCTCTAACTTCCATCTTTAAAATAGCTTAACCATCGTCAGTTTATCAGCTGTAAGTATGTATTAACTATGAAAAAAAATATTTACTATATCTTTCGAAAGCAATATTAAGCATGGATTCTTTTTGCAGCAAAAATAATTTTGGCTTCGGAATGTAAGCAGTATAATATGGGGTATTCATAAATTGATATCTCAACTTCGCAGTGTTGTTCTTGTTCATCAGACATTAAAATTAATTTATCCCCGCTATGTTGAATTTAAACTGAAAGTTCAAATTCATTACACATTTATGAATCGCCAAGGCCGTGGTATCATAGATCAGTCAACAAATTTAGCAGCTATTAAGCTATCAATAAAATTCTCACTTTATAAAACTCTAAACCAATAGTCTTAAGACAGTATATAAATTCTTTAATTAGAATATCGCATTAAAATATCATTTTATTTAATATAAATTTTTAAATTTGAATACGTCAATAAAAAGTTTGAAACAGTCACACCATTAAACAGTGATTGTTCTAAGATAGGGAAATTTATGCTTAGACTTTAAATAAAGCGTAACAAATTTATTCAGAAAATTTTCTATTCAATTCTTCAAATTGAATCAATTGCCTTTATAATGCTTCAAAGTAACCAATTAAATTATAAATTATTTCTCATTTATCAAGAAAAATGAATCTTCTTGAGCATTTTTTTGCCCACTTTTATAGCTTCAAATATGACTTTGAATGTTCTTTATCAATAAGGGCGTATAAGGAATTTTAATAGTTGTTTTAACTATTCAATTATATGTGAAGTTCGAGAAAACATAGTTTGTATATTCTGAGAAGAAGCATTTGCAAAGTTTTATTGGATTTCTTTCTGATTATTTATATTTAATTATCTTTTTTATTTTTATATCAATGAAGTTTTTTTTAGCATTTTAAAAGTCAAATAAGAAAGATTTTATTAAATTATTCATTGCGACCACTTTTACAAGGGAATTTCTAAGTATTTCAAAATTTAAATACATCACACAAAATTTATTAACATTTCTGATTCAGAATTCCATAAGAGAAGCAGAAGCAACATTTTTATGATTTTAATTCATTTTTTTTGTCCAACTCATCTTTATTATTATTTATGCTTATGTATATATTTCGTTGAATTTTGTTCTTCAATTCTATTTGTAAGAATGATACTTTGATAAACTGAGATCATGATTGTAAGTTAACAAATCAATTCTATAGAGCCAATTAGTCAAACTAAAAACTATTGCAGAAGAAAGAGAAAATATATTCATTTTTAAAAGCCCTTGATTTTTTTTTCAACTTTCAAACAGTTTATTTCGTTTTGTAATAAAATCTCATGCCTTGATGTTACTAAAGAATATATGATACCAGCCATCCACTGATTGGACCAGATTTCTGTAGTAAAAGTCTTATTTTGACAATATGTTGTAAATTTGATTTCATTATGTGTTCATTAAATTGAGAGTAAATAGAATACCTGAAATATTTATATGCATCAAAAATAATTTTTATAGAATTTTTATGTTTATTAAGTTTTAAATTTTAGTTTCGAATTACGATAATTCAATTCCCATATAACTAATGAGAAAGAAATGAAAAGATTAATAAATTCAATTTACAAATAAAAAAACAATCCTTTCAATTTTTTTAACTAAAATAATTCAATATTGTTAAAATTACTCAATAATTTCTGGTATATAAAGTATTGTCACTGAATAAGATGCACTTTTGCACAATAAATTTCTATCCTATTTCGTAATTAGACAGTTAAATTTTATTACTTGCTCATAAAATCACTTCTATTTTATTTAATATATATCCGCTACAACATAATATTCAGATATAAATGTTTGTAAAAACCGTGGATATTTTATTTACATGGGTATATTGGAAGTTGTACTCATTTCACATTTATTATATAAATTTTCTTTGCATTACTAACTTTCTATTGATTACTACTACTACTACTACTATTATTAATAATATCTGTATTTTCTTCTCTGGATACTTTGCAGGTCAGAGTTACTTTTGATGTATCCTTCGATAAATTGAAAAGTTTTAATATCTGCCATATTTACAAATATTCTTCCAGTTAGAAAGATATCTTATACATGTCAAAAATTCGTTCAATAAAAAAATACTTGAGCAGTAAAGGAAAATGTGCCTATTTCGGTATCGCTTCAATTTGAACTTTCTCGGACGAAAAAGTCTCCCTAATTGTAAAATGTTCGAGGCGAGCAGATGCAATAAATCAGGACACGTTTCCTGCTCTTTTGTTTCCGAAGTCTTTCAAAGCAGTTTTAAGCAGCGGAAAGCTGTGGAGACAGAAAAGTAAGAGAAAACTAAATCCTATCTTTGTAAAAAAAGAAAGTAATCTAACTTCAAATTATACGTTTAAAGGAAGTCTCTGAAGATTGTATATTCTAACTTGTACGTTCGTATATATCCTGTCAAGTGTTGAATATAATATTCTTACGTAATTTGTGAAGATTTAGTTTCTTAAAAATGCTTTTCTTCAGGAAATTTGGCATATGTTTTGTCGCTGACATTTTATATATTAAAGAAAAATATGCCGTATTTAATGTAAGTTGAAAAATATGTTTTAAAACAATAATGGAGGCATCGTTTAATTGTTAGTCTGGCTCGTTTTTTAGAAGTTCTTTGAGTATCAAACAGCTTAAACTGTTTCTTTAACTGTTTGAAACATAACGATTTGAAAATTCTTACGTTACTTAAGTTAAATAACTTCACTGAAAATTTCGAAAGTTTATTCCGTAAACATTTTTGCAAATTATCAAAAAAAGAAAAATAAATAAAAGTAATGTTTTAAAAACTTATTGTTTCAAATACATCATTGAATTCAAATACATACAGAAATGCAAGCCCAATTATTTCATGAAATTGTGTAAATTGAATGATCACCATCATCTCCTCTACAGCACTAACAGAAAATACGGTTGACACCTAATGATCATAACAGTCGCGGTACAATACTCTTCATTGTATGTCTGTCATCGATATGGTAGTAGCAAACCGTACGCCATAACTTTATCTACCAGCTAAACGGAAACTCACCATATCGGAAGTTTCTCCACCCCATTTTCGGAATGTCTATCGGCGAAAGTTGTGCATCGTGTAAACGCAAAAACTTTCTGGATTCACGAAAAACATAGGATGCTTTCACAATCATGGGGAAATTTAAAGATTGGTAGAGCAAACTGCAACAAACATTTTCTAGGATATGATGCACTTAAAGTGTTAAGTATCATGTGTGGAAATAAACCTCATCATTGCTTTCTTACAACATTCACAACAGTAATGTAATTTCTTGTTCACAAATGCATTTGAAAACGTTGATGGAATTTCTGTGTAGACACTTCTGGTCAAACATCAGAAATGGCATGTATTTGCTGAATTTTGGTTTGTTAGAAGATATTGCATAAGGTTTGAAAAACATTTCTCAATTACTATATGGATCCGACATGGTCATGTTATTATTGTTAGAGGGTATAATGTTATCCAATTATTAAAAACGTTGCTATAAAAACATTTTTAAACTTTGCAGTGTATAAATATAATTAATGATCCCTTTTATTTCTATTTCCTGTATCTGTGTTACAATTTTCAATCTTAAATTCCTCTACGGTAAATTGTTTAAAGTAGTGTACTCTACCTCCTCTCAGATCTTTATATTTAGGAAAGGCCTAAATATTGTACTAGAGATTTGACACATGTTGTAGATAATATGTATCTTATCTGAATCCATAAAGAAAAAAATCTATTAAAAAAAATTAAATTTTATACTTTTAGGTTAGTGTTCACAAAAATGTGCAGTAATTAAAAAATGGCATTTAAGGATATGTAAGGACATATAAATATATATGAGTAAAGACGATTCTATATTTATATGTATGCATGCAATGCAAAATAGATATATAGTACTTAGGATTTTAGATATGAAAATTAGAAATATAAGACTGCATATTAAATTCTAGAAAGAATTAAATTAGAATTGTTCAATTATTTGTCCATTTAAAAATATTTTACAAAAAAACAAAAAAATCGATTAAAACGTTGAGGAAAAAAGCTGAGAAATTAGTAATAAAGTTTTTTTAAATTCAAACTATTATGAATTAATTCTCTTGCTGGGACGTAACAAAAATACTTACGAAGTAATAATGGATTAAACACAAAATAAAAAAAAATGAAATAGCAAAGATGACTGATTTTTCTAAGAAACTACAAGCGATAAAATTGAAGCAATATTTATGAAACTAATTTATAAAGTAAATATTTTCTAAGTGAAAAACCATTTAAAAGAATATACATTGTATTTACAGCACGTCAATGCTACTATATTTAAAACACAAATGGACTTAACAAAATTAGAAATTAATATTAAGTTTAACTTTAAAAAAAAATGAAATAAAAAAAGGGAATTATGAATTCATCCATACTTTATCAAGGGACACCTTTAGGCAGGGATTCAACCCGAGAATTTTTCTATAAGGGGTCTGACTTTCGTTAAAGTATTAACCCCTCGCAACCCGAAAATCTCGACAAATTGAGGGGTTTTTTAAAGACAAAAATTTTAATTTTTAAAAAAGCAATGACATTAAAACTAGGCAATAATAAACAAAATATTATTTCAAAATTCAAATCCATTCAAAATTATAATAAAATTGACTTAAACCAAACCATTTTAAGACAATTATCAAAATATCAAACTAAAAAACATCAATAAGATATAAAAGGAAAGAACATACCTGTGGATTGTAAATATTCTCCAAAAAGTTATTAATGAAAAAACTAATCTTATTACTGCAGACCATTAAACAAATCTAAATTCAACATTCCCACACTTAAAGCTGGAAACGCCTACAACGCTTGAGTCAAAGTGACTCATCATTACATGAAATAAATTCAATGATCTAAGCGCCATCTATTAAGTTGAAATAAAATCCAAAGATAACATACTAGAAAGTATATTTTCAGTTGTGAAAATATCAGAATATTGGTTAGAAAATAAACCCTCTTTTATTAAAACTTCTGCATTGCAATAGTTTTGGGGAAAATCATAAAAAGTTACGTTTTTTTATAAGATTATTTGTTGCTACAGTATAAGGAATTTTGCTATAATAATATTTTTAAATCCTATTAAATTGTAAGAAAATCAAATTTTCGAAAACGTTAGAGTTTAAATTAAAATGATAATCACTCAGTTTAAGTACTTTGAATTCAAACTCATGCCTTTTATCGTAAACAGTTACCAAAGTTTTTTCATTAGAAATTTCTTTCTTAAATCCAAATAAGTAGCTTTGCGTTGAAATGTGTTCGTTTCAGTTAAACATAATTCTTTTGGATAACAATATTAACATTATCTATGTTACGAAGATTAGATCATCAATATATCTAAAACCCTTTATTAAATTGCGTTTATTTTTTTTCTCAAAGTAATGTTGAAAAATATTAGCTAAAGCACTTGAAAAAGCTGTTCCCATTGTAATTTCTTTCACTTGTTTATAAAAATTGATCCCGTTAAAAACATAATTTTCGGAACTATTAAATTTACATAATTCAACTTTTTATTTTCCTTTTTTATTACAATTTTTTTGGAAATGTAAACTTAATATTTTTAATTTGGTTTATTTTTCTAAGTACAATATAATTTGTTTAACCCAAACCTGCAATTTATGTTTTTTCTTACAACAAGAATAAATTGAAAGGTGACCTATAATATACTCTGTGTTAAATAAAATCCCATAATTAAAATATATTTTACTTTTGTAAAAATATAATTAATTCCTTATCTTTTAATCGGTAGGTAATAAACCTCCAGTAAAATATAAAGAAAATTTCCTTTCTAGTTTCAATTTCAAATAATTACCTGAAGAAATGATTGCATGTAATAAGATTTTAATTCTCCAGATAAAACTATATAAGGAAAGGAAATAATTTCTGCAACCGATGCGGAAAACAAATATTAATGTTTACTTTATTTAATTATTACGCTGGAGTATTGAATAAACACATATTATAATTAAATTAATTATCGCGTCGTCTTTTATTTGTAAAAAAATTAATGATATTGTAAAAATAAGTAGATGAAATATATCTCATTTGATGCAGTTTTAGTGTATAAAGCCGATTAGCACAGCTGTAAAATACAGTATTGGATCGAATCATTAAATTAAAATATGATTGTATAAAACGATTCATGTTTCGATATAAAATAATTAAAATTCTTTCTATGAAATCGCTTTAAGAAATTAGCCATAACCTCATTAATAATATAATGAATTTTTGCCTCATTTACTGTTTCTTATATATCTGAATGATGGATTGCATATGAGAAGTTGTAGCTAGAGGCAACATTTTTCAGGACTAAAAATCCATTAAAAAGTCCATTAAAATCCATTAATCCTCCCAGAAATTCATATCACAGGAATCAATCATTTTGCTCTGCTTAAAGTTCAAGAAAAGTAATTAATTTTATCATTCAGTGTTAAGAATTTTCTGCCATTGATTTGAGATTCTATAACTGCCAGAGGCTTCATCGTCATAATTTTTTTTAAAACTGTATCTCCAAAGTCTTCTCATAGGAATTTATAAATTAGTATTTCTTCTTTTTTTGTGGAGACAAGTTATATTGGTTACATTTAAAGATTTTTACTTCTTTTTCACCCAAAGTTTTCATATTCACAATATTGGTGGCAGACACATTTTTCATTATAAAATATGATTTTTCTTCTTTGTGATAAGGGATTTCACTTACACAAAAGAATTATAGATATTTATTTTTTTCTTTTACAAAATATTAAAAGAAAGCTTAAGTTTTCATTAAAAGGACAGATATCATTTCCATAAAAATATATATTTAACTACACTGCAGGTATAAACTATGTTGGCAAAAAAAAGTTTTTTTTTCGATAGTGGGAATTAAAAGAATGTGCATAAAATAATCTCATTTAACTTATTTTTCTTTCAATAATGAGAGTTAAAAGAATGTTCACAAAATAACCTTACTTAACTTATTTTTCTTTCAATAATGGAAATTAAAAGGATGTGCCCAAAATAACCTTACTTTTTAAAGATATTTAGAAATAAGACTAGAATAGATTTAGAAATAAGAAATAAGAATACTCATTCGGAATCATGTGACAAATCGTCACGGGAACAAAAACAGATTGCAAGGAGCACCTGGTAGTTTCATTTCTTAATCTAGATAACAGATGAATTGAACACTAATTCAACAAAAATTTCTCAGATTCAGCATAAAATTCAGTTTTTAATTTTGCTTTCAAAAGGATTGAAATGAAATCAATAATAATATTTTGTTCCGGCCTATAAATATATTTCAAAAATTATTATGTCTAAATTTAATGCAGTAAGGGTATCATATTCTGAGAAATATTCTGGACACACCAAATTTTAAATAAATGAATGAATGTTTCTATTTTCCACGATCAACTAAGACTTATTTATGAAGTTTTAAATGTTAAAAATTTAGAAAAACTCACCATTTTCATAATCTTAGGCTTGAGAAACCTGCGCGTATTTTGATTGGCGTATTTTTTTTGAAGCGATCGATGAAAAATCTAAAATTATCTTTTTTTTATTGAATAGTGATATTCAAATTTCATAAATCAGTCAGTTTAAGTGATTGGAAATTAATACTTAAAAGTCAGTGATTTAGTTGATTGGAAATTAACTCTATGACCACCATAAAATCTGTGCTTTCTCTTGTGGTGTATGCATTCTTCTTAATATCTGCTCGAATAAAATATCACATACAAAAGTACTACATAGAACAAACACATGAAAAGTAAACATAACGTTTCAATAGTTACCAAAAACAAAAGAGAGAAAAATGCAATTAATAAGCAGACGATATTTAGAAAAGTACAGATATTTAGACTGGAAAATGAAATTATCTGAAATTAAAAACACGCGCAGACGGTATTTACAAAAGTAAAAATATTCAAACCTGAAAAGGAAAATATATGAGTTATTCCATCAATAAATGCTATAAGTTTGTTTATATCTTCATTATTTTATGAGTCATTAAATATCAAAATGGATCCGGGACTAAGAAAACATCCTGTATAGAGAGTGTAAAAGATCATAAATAATTTTTCTTGAATTTATTTTTTAGAAAAAATATTATTTCATATTTGTTTCATTTCCTACAGACACGTGCCGAAAATTATATTTTTGCAGATTTCATTTCCAAAAAGATTTAATTTATTTTTAATTGGAGCTTTATTCAATGTGATGGCAACACTTTAAAAAAAAACTAATTTTTTCCAATGAATGTGAAACGTGCTTAATCTTAATTTTTATTTTTTACGAAAAAAATTATTGAAAAACATAGTTAAAATATTTATTTAAAAATTCCTTAAAAATAGAAATTTAATTTTAAGATTAAAACATTAGTATCATTTAAAAGACAAATTTTTGATCTTTAACTTCATGTAAAAATCTTTTTTGTGCGGTAATATTTTCGGAAGTTATAGCAGAAACACGTCAAAATTTCGCTTAATTTTTAAATAAATAAAATTCTAGTTAAAAATTCGAAAAAATAACCCCCAGGTGCACATTCCCGGCCTCCAAGGTATACATGTGCCAAATTTGGTAGCTGTATTTTGAATGGTCTGGCCTGTAGAACGCCAACATACACACACACACATTGAGCTTTATTATAAGTATAGATATAGATATAGATTGCAAGTTTTTGCGATCAGGATTTTGCATCATCATATAAATGTCGCTCTATTAATTGAATCTATCAATCTTTTGAATCAGCTAAATAGGGAGATTCAATTGATTTTGGAATCTTCAAAGTTTTCACTAGCTTTTACATACATTATCTTACATAATTATAGTTTCTCGGAAGATTTTTCTAACAAAAATTTACTTCCTTTTGATATTATAAAAATTTACAAATTACAAATTTGTATTTAACAAATTATTAGAAAAGTGAAAATTCTAGCAGTGAAGGTTAATTTCCTAAGATAAATATCTGATTTCTTTTTTTCCCTTTATTTTCCTTCCAAGTTAAGCGAAATAATCATACTTATTGTTTACTTCCAGGTAATTAATATTTTAATAATTATTCAATATAATAAATAATTACTCTTCCAACCTAACATCAAATAAGAGATAAAGAAAAAAAAAAGAAATTTTCTTACCAATAGTAAAAAAAGCGATTGAAAAAGATAAAAAGTACTTAATGAAAAAAAATTCTTAGGTTTAGTTGTGATACCTAAATATATAGTATCTAACAATAGATTTTCGATTAAATATAGATGATTCAAAAGTCGAAAAATGAATGTTATTGTTTGTATATTTAAATAAAGAGTGGTCAACATATATTGTTTCACACAGTGTTTAATTCTAATATCATCATTGTTAGAATATTAGAATAATAAAATTTTAATTACGGCAGGTTTAACAATTTCCTAAGTAATCAATCGTAAATCTCAAATTAAATAATAAAATAAAAAATATACATCCCTCAAGGTTATTACTTGACTTCTATTAATGTTATTAGACTCATTGTCCATTTTCTTTCTTTCTTTCTTTTTAGTTATTAATTTTTTTAATCCCTATTATATATATATATATATAATTGGCTTAATTGGCTTTGATGGACATTTCTACGGTTTTTCTTTCTCTCTGTTTGTTGTTACAATCTATTGCTGTCAGTAGAAGTGTTGATGTTCTTTTTATTTATCATTATATTATTGAATTACAGTAGCGTTTTAAAATTCTTTCCTGATTTTCATATCTTTTAAAATATTCATTATTTTTTTCTGATCACATGAACGAAACTCAAAAAAAAATCAGTCATGTTGGAAACTATTTATACTTTAATCTTAAATATTAATTTTAAAACTCCATTAATAAATATTTCAGTCAAAATATTTTTACGGTGAATCAAATAAAAATGAAATTCCTATTTCAAGCTTCAAATTTTAGAATCATTATCGATATATCATTATATCGATTATATTTTTAATTAAGTAGCCAACAATTCTCAAAAATACTTTACAATCAAAATGCGTTTCCTTTAACTTTTCCATATGTGAAATTTTTGAGCGCATCTTCCTTATCTATTATAGTCAAAATTCCTCCTGAGCCCTCAGCAGAATGATTTCAAATATGTTTTTCGAATTTCTAAATTTCCAGAAACACAAATTATAGTAATTGGTAAAATTCTAAACAGCACATAGCAGAATTATATAAAAATTTGTGATTTTACTTACGCTTAAAAAACGTATTCCATAATCAAATGCATGAATAAATTACAATCTTTTTTTCTTCGGTTTCAAAACCATAAGACTGTTATTACTACTTCTATCCAACGAGCTCGTAAATTCAGTGAATTATATAGTGGAATGTACAAGCGGAAGATGGATTTCAAATATTGTATGTGTTGCGGCTCTAATATACCAATCGATATTCTAAGAAGTAAACTGAAATGAACTAATTTTTGTATATATAAAGATTGTGGCTTCAATTATGAATTATCTTTACTTTTTTACTCATTTATAACAACAACAGCTGATTGTGTGTGAGATAATGTTTTATTAATAAGGATTTTGTTTATAAGCGAAGTTTATTCTTGCTATTACTGCTACTATTCAAACTGCGAGATAAGTAAAGGATTAAACCACACTATGCGATTTCGAAACGTCAAGAGAAGAAAACGACTTATAATTAAGAATTTATAAAACTAGAAATGAAACATTAGAAAGTGAAAGTGATACTTTGTGTGGATTTTTAACGAAGTCACGGACTTCAAATTAAGAGAAAAAGATGATCGGCACGGAAACTTATATCCACATCCATTTCTTAAAGTACTTCATCAGAATACTTCTTTTTTTTGCAGTAAAGTGATAAAATTTATATTAAAGATAAATTATTTCTGAGAATTATCTTTATTTATTTTGTTTGAACTGTAAATGCTTCTGCTTGGATTATTGGATTATCTTAATTTAATGGAATAATATTAAAAAAATTGTTTTTGTTTTTAAAACTCTTAGAAATGCATAAGAAAATCTCTCATTAAAAGAAAAATCTAATTGGATTCATAGAAATTTATGATTTCTCGTGATTTTACTTCATGTACTTTCATTTGGAATTACGTAGTATACACAAATTATTTTAAATTAACAGGAAGCATTTCTTTTATTCATTTTTACCAAGCATAAAAAGGTTTTAGAATGGAAATCCTTTGAGTTATTTTCACAAAAAAGCTTTTAAATACCTACTTAAAATCTGATGTTTAGTCTTTATTTTTGTGTATTATTAGATTTAATTATAAGTGGTTTTTATTGATTTATTAGTTCTGTTTAAATAAAGCTAATAATCCATTAATGTTTTTAATGGATAACTATTATTTTTTTAGTGTTAATAAGCATATGGAGTTTAATATGCATGTTTAAATAGTTTTATTTAGTGTTAATAAGAATATTGCAATCGTCAAAAGGATCGGCACAAAATTCTGGTGGATATCCTCGTTTCAGATCTTTTTTGAATACGATCAATACATTTTTGGATTAAAACCTTCGAATAAACACAAATGTGCATAGACTTAGAGCAAAGGCAATTAGCACCTAACCTTTACACGAAGATATCTGTGAAAATTTGAACGAAATCTTTAGAAAAGAAGTTTGTCTGTCTATACGTACGTGATAAAAATGGAAAGACTATATAGATGGGTAAGTATATATGGAAGTTGTGAAGACATTCCTCTCTCCGTTTTTACATATTGTTACGAATTTCCTGCGCAGTTAATTCCACGGTAAAGACAGTCTTAAAGATATCTCTAGTGGATCCTGAATGGATGCTGGATCTACGATAAATCGGTTCTCACGAAAGATTTGGAGATTATTTTACAACTTAGAGAAGAATTTGGTTACAAAGTCAATTTATTTTTTCAGAAACTGCTGGAATTTTAGCGATATGACGATTAAGTATGAAGTTGCGATACCTTTGTAAAAGTCTCTTTGCCTTATTACTCATATTATAAAAACCTGTAAATCCTCTGTGGAGCAGATGAGTCTAGAGAAATGAATGTTTTAACGAAGTTCTTTCTCCAACGAGTTCCTTCTGAGAGCTTTGTGTTGTTTACTTTTTTTTTTTTTTTTTTTTTTTTTACATTTTACCTATTTACTATTTTTTATTTCTATTTGCTGCGAGTGTTGATATTTTGTGCTCTTCTGCCATGTTTGATGTCTGTGAATTCATGTTTTCATGTAGATTAGTTTAGTTTAGTTATATTAACGTACCGTTTTTAAAGCAACACTAGGGCTACTTTACGACGGACCTTGTTATTTTGAACCGCGATCAGATCACGAGGACGACACCTGAGCTGGCACCTTTCTCCATACTTCCGCACCCCACCAGCGGGAGGACGTTTGGCCCCGACGGACTTAGCATGTGCCAGACCCGCTTACACAACAGTTCTTCGGTGGGATCGTGTCTCGAATCTGAAACCCTCCGGTGCCGAAGCCGAGACCTTACCACCAGGCCACCGCGACACTGTTTTCATATAGAAACAATCGGTGTTATTTGTTACTGAGCCTGTTGGACGTTTCATCAGAAACTCATGATAACATACATAACATAATTACAATAGCAATATCTATATTTTTTTAGAACCATATTTATATTATTCATTAAATCCTTATACTTTTGAAAACTTGAGTAAAATTTTATAGATTAGAATAAAAATAAAATAAAAATTTTCCGACATAACATAACAAAGATTTTGAACTTTTAATCAGGAAATACTTAATTCGATTATAACAAATGGAAATAGGTACTTTTGCATGTAAAATCTGCTTTTGAAGTTATATTCGGATTAAAGGATTAAAACGACCCCTCAGGCGAATAAGCTACAAGGAACAGAATTATATTTGTGAAAATGGCTCTTTTTGTAAAATAATTAAAAACTGACCAAAATACTTTACCAATTAAAAAACAATTTGTTTCCACACTTTGATATTCAGCGCAAGTGTTGCAAAGACAATAACAAACTACGATCCAGGAAAAAAAACGAATTTCCTGAAATTAGCATTTAAATGCAATCGTGAATACTTTTTTGTTTCTTTCTGAAAACAGAACAAAGGTTATTTTGAAAAGTGATTGAGATAATGGGATAATACTAGAATCGGATCGAGATAATTTTTAAAATTTTTTCAAGATTATTATTGTTTTTAATTGAAATTTGAAAAATACAAAAACAAGCTTTTTATAATTGTTTCCTTTTATCTAACTAGAATACTTAAATATGAGGAAGATTTAATTTTTATAATGTAAGCCAAAAATAATTTTAAATAATATTAAAAATAAATACAAAATTGCAGTGTGTTTGCCATTTTATAGAAATTGGGATTTGCATCTTCTATCCTGTATTACATTATGATAAAAATCATACTTTTACCTTTAAAAATAACAAAAAGTAAGTTTTCCATGTCAATTCTTTCAAATAATATCTCCACGTTGCTTTTCACAGCATCAAACAAAATATTGTTTGGTAAGAATAATAAAATATAAATATGTTTAGAAAATAAATAAATAAAATAAGAAATAAATGATTATATTATTAAATCATATATTAGTTTATTAATCATGGCTGGATCTGCTAATATGTATTCAAGATTAAAAAAATCAAGTTAAGATAAGTAGTTAAAACTTCATATCAGTTTGATGTATGCATTCCTTTTTTTCACTCATTATGCTTAGTGATTTAAGAAAAGATAGCCACATAATTCATATAATTATATAAATAATTTTAAATTAAAATATCAGTTCTAATTTATGCAACTTCATTTTTGCTTAGTTTCTTTTTTGTGATCTTGAAAGTTATAATTTAATTTATATAATTTAAAGCATCTGAAGTTATTTATCTCCCTTGCTTTTAAATTTAAAAATTTAAACTAAATTTTTCAACACATATTTTCGTGTTTCAGCCTCAGTATGATGAATTAGTAATCTGAATGTATATAATTTGTTAATAAAATACTCTTCACTAATATGAAAATGCCTTCACGCTTTTTCTTGCCCCAATTCTTTTTTATATAACTTTTTGAAGTTCTGCTTTAACTTTCAGTGGAATATTTTTATTTTAATGTATTGAGAATTAGTAAATCTGACTGCATTGGAATATTCTGAATTTCTTAGATAAAATAAAATAATAATTATAATTTAAAAAATATAAAATAAAATAATAAATTAAGTACATATATTTAAAATAAATTCTATTTTATATATTAAGCGAATTTTAAGGATGTTAAAAAATTTAAAAATATATACTTCTTTTTAACTTAAAAATTAGTATAAGAGAAAAGCTTAGATCAGTAATTCATATTGCTTTACTTAGCTTTAAGTTATATACTAGGTCAAACCATTGCCACCTACTAACATAATCAAGAATTGTTCCATGACATTTATACCTAACTGATATAATTAAAGTGCAAATATTTTTTCAAGTTCTTCCTATTTTCACTGTTATTATATTTAGGAAGAAAGAGAGAACAAGTCGTGTACAGAAAACAATTCTAGCAGATTATTTGTCTCAGCAACGCAGAGCTGAAATCGCAATGAAAGGAGCATTTGAATTGTACATTATTGAATCATATTAATTTAAATTATAGGATTTGGCATAACATTTCCGACACTTTAATAGCATTCAAGCTGAAGAGAGTCTAAATAATTAAATGCTGGAAATAGAAAGATCATATTGGAAATATTCCTATTTATCTTCAGTTGAAACAGGTGTCAAGTCCGCAAAAACTCGAAACATAATTGTTGGATAAACAGTAGTAAGGCTTTAGAATCATTTACATTCTGTTTAAGAACAAAAAAAAAAATGTTCCTCAACAATTAAACTAACAAAATAACGAAAACTGATTTGGCAACAGATGCTAGAATTCTGACACGGGTATATAGTAGAAGTTTGTAAGTTAGCGAAATAAATCAAATTTATGTGGTTCAAAATTTTATTTTCTATAAAAGGAAATTATGTAAAAAATAATACACTAATTAATAATTTGTAATACATGCTTTGCTAATTAAAAATCTCTTAAATGAAAATCAACCTCGTAGTTATATATATATATAATACATACTTTGTAAATATGTAAAAAATATGTAATATATGCCTTGCTAAATGAAAGTCAACACGTGGCTGCATTTTCATAAAGATCTCGTAGCTTACTTTATGGTATGTCATTTTAAGTGAAATAATTAAAAAAATATGAAAATATAAAAAAAAATATTTTAATTGTTTATTAGGTAAAACAAATTCTTATAATGGATATGAAAATGAACCTCATGGAACATTTTTGGATGTGGAGTTTATGATGTTTTACTTTTTACTGTCCTTACATAAAATCTAGCATGAATTATTTTTTTAGTATATTCATCAATATCTCATTTCCTGAAAATTAAAAACAATATATGTTTTCACACGAATAGATTCGCTTATCTCGATTATTTTCTTCTGATGTTTCTGTCAAATGAATTTCAGTATTTTCACTGCCTGGAGACATTAAGAGGTACGTCGATTCAATCTTTCAATTTAAGTTTTTCATCCATTTTGTTCTTTCAGCACATAAACAATGACGAAGCATTGTAATGAAAAACATCCAGCTGGTCTTTAATCAAATCATACACCAGAACAGTTTCTTCCTCACGTTGTTTTTGTCGAGTTAGAAAAGAAGAAAATTTAAATTTATACGGGCGAAAGGGTGTAAGTACAGAAAGTGGATATTCTTTACTCAGACGATCGATACTTCACACCACAGTTTCAGGATGAAAAATTGAAAACATTTTTTTTTAATGTTGGAAAAGGACAAATGTATATGGAGAATTTTTTTAAAAAGAATATTGTTTTATATTTCACTGAAATACGATCAAGTCTTATAACCAAAAACTGAACCAGTAGGAAGAAGTGTTGAGCCTTTTAAAATGGTGAAATTTTCCTATCATGTTAATTTCCACACTTGCTTTTACGTTCTTAAAACTAATGTAATGGACTAATAATAATGGAATAAAATTTGATGATCTAAGAAAAAGTTTATTTCTTTATTTTGAAAAGCAAAGTAAAATTCAGTAAGTTATTTTTCTTAATTTCAAGTTTTAAAAGATCGCAATTTCGTTTCATGAAAACATTTAAAAGTTTTAATATGAAAAAGTATAAAAATAATATGACGGATTAAATTACTTTTATTTAGTTTCATATATTATGTGAAAAAATGATAAGGCTACAAAAAAATAATCATCTAAATTGAAAGGAAAAATGTCTACTTCCTTAAAACATTGAATTATTAAATATTTAAGTTATTACATATTAGGAGTAATTCCATAAGTTCCCAGGTTAAAAAAATCTTCATTTGCATTAATAGTAAATCAATAAATCTTAATAAAAATATTTAACTCCGGCGTCCTGGCATAGGGATAGCGCGTCTCCGTGATCTGGGCGTCCCGGGTTCGAGTCCAACTTCGTTCATGTTTGTTGTTCTGTGAGGTGTGTGAATGTGCCCCTCTGTAAAAAGGGGTTGTGCAAGCGAATGTGATGCGAGTGTAGCTAAGACATACTCTTGCTCTAGTTGGCTCTACTAAAACAAGAGACGCTCCCTTGCCTACAAATCGCTGACTTCGTCCGCGAGCTTGTCCATGGCACGTACCATTATAAACAACGACAGCAACAAAATATATGATGACAGAGTAATGGTAATTTTTGCAATTTTTTTTATATGTTGAAATAATAATTTTAAGGAATTTTATGGAAGGAAAAAAATATTAAAAAGAATTATATTTAGTTCTTCTCTAATAAAAATGAAAATATTGTATATATGTAAATATTAGCTTTCATTCTGGAAGTTCATTTGACTAAGGAAAAACAAATTTAATATCTATGTACATCGAAGAATGGAAATATGCACGATTATTTTACATTCATATTAAAATTATATTTAATCAATAAATAAATTATATTTTGTATTTTTTCCGCGAAAACTTTCGATATTATTAAAAATATTTTTTACATTACTTTAAATCTGAAAATTTGTTTGATTTTCTTTTGTTATATTAACGTACTCTTTGAAAGCATCCCTAGGATTGTTTTTGGATGAATATCATAATTTTGAGTTCTGGCCATTTTAAATAAAAAATAAAACAGTTTTAATGTTAATTGTAGTTTGAATTTCAAAAATACTTAATTGAAGGAGTTATGAGTATCTAATAAAATGGTGAAATTTGAAATGAAATTAAATACAGCTAACGAAGATCTGAAATGGTAGTTAGAATAAATATAAAATGATACTAATATATCTAAAGTTACTCTAAAGTGTCTTTAACATGTTGACCAGTTGTAGCCATTTGGTTCCTTCGTGGTTCATTCATAATTGTGCAGAACTATCTAATTAGATTTTTCCTTCTTTACTAAAGTGATAGCAAAAGAGCCATCTAATTTCTTCGATGGTTTTTAATATAATTCACAAACCGAGGAGGCGAAGTGTTCGTACACCTAATAATGATGGAAAAAGGTAGTACCTTCTGAATTTTATTGTGAAATCAGATTAAAATGTATCTATGAGGTTAAATTAAAATTTATTTTAATATTAAATAGGCAGTTTGAGAATTCTGAATATCAAAAGTCTTTTTTTAGATCCTATTGTTGCCGAGGATCTTAGAAAAGAAATGTTTGTATTCTCACGTAAGGTAAGATATGGAAATTTAATGCCTTTGAAGAAGACTCATGAAAGCACTCAGCCAATCTAGTATCTCTTAAAAGAATGTGTTCTTCATCTTGCTATTATTTAACGCGACAATATGTTATTGCAGCTAAGATATCATTAAAAAAAAGAAAAGTATGATGATAAAACATTAATATCTCTTCCTCTTTCAACAAGTAATAAGGAAAAGAGTAATTCTTGTATGAAATTTATGTCAATTTGTAATTTTATACACTTGTTTTGATTTCTGATCGAAGAAACGAATTCGTTTGAAGACATTTGCAAAGATGAGAAATCACTGTTAGAAATGCATTTTAATTTATTTAATAAACATTTCTTCAACCAGACATTTACTCTTTTTTCTCAGCGAAAATTGCTTCAACTTCAGACAAGATAGCTTAGAAATTCTCACATCTCTGTGCTGTCTTAGCATTTAAGTAATTTATAATCAATTACCTCCAGTATTGAAGAGAATGTTTTTTGAAAATATGCGAAAAGTGTGTTTCCTATAAACTAAAATGATAAAATATTTTGACACAAGAAAAGGAAAATTTAAGATGCAGAAGCACAGACTTAACTCAATGAAAATTAGAATTTTAAATTATTAGTAAAAAGTAGGATTGCTGCACCATATATAATATAATAAATCCACTACTCAATTCATTTTTTCTTCTTTGAAATATACATTACGTGAGAATACTAACTTTTCTTTCTTAAGATCCTAGCCAACATTATTATCTAAAAAGAAGACTTTTATATTCAGAATTCTCAAATTGGCCATTCAGCACTAAAATAAATTTTTGATTTAACCTCATAGATACATCTTAATCTGATTTCGCAATAAAATTCAAAAAAGAAAATGAAAATTTGCTCACAATCATTAAATCTACATATCTGTGAAATCTATTACTTAGCAGATTTCTTTGAGCATAACCAAGATACCAGAAAACAGTTAACTTTGCTTTCTTTGGCATAAACTTAAATAATAAATTTTATGTGAAATGTTAAAAAATATATTGGCATTAATTTAAATACAAATAAATGCTGAAGCAATGCTACTAGTTGCTATACTAGTTCAATGCATTTAAACTGTTACTTTTGAAATGAACTGAAAATTGATTGATGTTCGTATATTAAGTAAATATTCTATGATAAAATAAATATCAAATCGTAATTAAAATTCATATTTGTTTATATTTCTTTGCAAGTATTAAATCACTAACCACATCGGTTAAAATAGTTATTATCAATTTAAAAATAAATGATTTTGTATATTTTTAGCAAGTGAGACAGAATTTTAGTTGATTCATAAATAAATGCTTACAATAAAATATTATTACAGGATTTTAATGCTATTGACTACTTTGTGCAAAGGATAAATTTTTAAATCGCTAATTACTGACAAAATTCGAAAATTTCCTTGTATGTAATGTATGATACCTTGTATCATCTACTTAACTTTAAACAAGATTCTTCATAAAAGACTCATGCACTTTTGATCGATTGCTTTCACCCTTATTTTTAATCAAATACTGCTTCTTTAAAAATAAAACTGAGGAACAATGAGCCTTTGCTTAAGACATTCTGAAATTCGTTTTGTTAATATCGACAGGTGAGACTTGTTTAAGGGATCATCAATCACAAATTCGGCTTTACGTATGAGAAGTACCTCGCTTTATTGATTGCTTTTAACTAAAAGCAAAGGCTAGGTTTTGTGGATGCAATTTCCTTGCTAAGTTTACATGGTATTCAAATTATGTTTAGAGCGCAGCAAAATATCTTTAATAATAATGTTTTGTTTCATCAAACATTGCTTGTATTGTTCATGATTTGCATATGTAGTTTGAAATATATGAATTCTTTTGAAATGTAATGAAGAAATGTATGTGATAAATGAAAAATATACTTATGCAGACATTATTGCTGAATTTAGTCAGTATTCAAGTTCAGATCTTTAAGATCTCTGAAATTAAATATGTAACAAAATAGTCTGTCAGTTTAGTCAATATATCTAATTGAAGCATAATAATTCTTCAATTCGATCTGATTCACTTACCTTTAAATTTATTTTAAAATAACACTTTTAATAATAACAACACTATGAAAAGCAACGTTCAAATTTACTGGAATTTTTTTTGAAAAATAGATTATACAATAAATATTGTCATTTATTATAATTGGATAGTTATTTACTTTGTACAGAGTTTAAACAAATAAAATGTACAAGAATACAATTTAGAGCGTTTGAAAGCTATTGTTTTCCGTGCATAAGTGTGGTGAATTTTAAAATACAAATATGCTTTGTACTTTCATATACACTCAAATTATTGTGATGAAAGGGCAAATAATATCAATTAAATTTTTAATGAAAAATCTAATTGCATCAAAAAAGTTTTTAATGAGCTTCTACTTTCCAAAATTTAAATTGTCTGGCAATTCTAGTAGCTCTAGATTTCTAATGTCTTCCTTTTAGAAGTAGCTTATTCCATTATTGCAGCACATACGCATATAGTTAAATGTGTACCAGCCTATTAAGGTTATCATATTAAAATATTCAAGAAATATTAGATAGTTTTTAATAATATCTGAAAGCAAAATTGAACAAATTAAAAACCGATAAGTGTAAATGGTAAATATAAATTTTTCACTAGGCGTTCCGTAATTTTACATCTTTTAAACTGATTTCACAATAAACTTCACAAAAATCTTTCCTTTCTCCGATTTATATAACGTAAGAAGATTTAGAAACACAATTTATTCTTCGAAAACATAAACAAGAATATAGTCCACATTTCTCATTTCCATTGTGAAAAGCAATGTATGTTCCATCGACAAGACACAATGTACTGATAAAGGCGAATTTTAAAAATCCTTAACAAACAAATTTGTTATTCATTTAATTCTAGAGGAAGTTGAAAAATGCTATTTGCTTTGCAGAACAAACGAACTTGTTGATTTTATTTTATTTCTGATTTAGACTGGATTCCTTATTTGGTCCCAGATATATAATATTGATCGAACATGTTTTATTTCCATCCATTCCTTAGAAGAAGAAAAAAACTAAATATTCTAATAACAATTTGAACAAGCTGTTGAAATAGCTTTTTTTATAAATTAAGCATATTTAAATTGCTTCTAAATGTAATAATAAATCAAGCTCTTAAATATATGTGAAAATATTTTTGAATTTACATTAGAAATTAAACGGAAAATTATGTTACGTTCTTTTCCTTAGTATATCATGAAACCAAAAATAATCCTAAAAATAACAGCTAACAGTTCAAAAAATTCATTTAAATATAATTTTAATTTAAACTCATTGATAGAAGTTATAAGAAGTATCATAATTAGTTTTGATTGAATGATTCGGAACATAGTTTTTAACAATATAAATAAATACTGTTACGAATTTGTAATATTGTAATTTGTAATTACTTTCACGGTAAGGAAATAGTTTCATGTAGTTTACGGTAGTTAGTTTCGGATAGCTCTAATGGATTCTAAGTGGTTGCCGGATAAATGATCCCTCTGTTTTGAAAAAAAACTTGGCTGCAAAATGGCTTTGGTGACAAAAATGAAAAATTCTAGAAATTATGGAATTTAGACGATATATTGATTAGAAAAGATTATACAATATCCTTCTAGAGCATTCGATGCCCTATCACGGAGGCTATAAAAACCCAAAAGATAGAATCGCTCGTGAATATGCGAGCGATGACTCATCAGTGAGTTTTCTGGGGCAGTTTTATACTGTGACGGTTGTTTGATATTGATTTCTGCGTTCTTGCTGCTATTTATTGCAATTGCTGTTACTTGATTACTTCTGCTTTTTTTTTATCTATCCAATCTTTTTTCTATCCTCTGATACGAAAATTAGAAAAAAAATTAAATCTCTCTTGTGAATGTAAGTTTAATCAACAGATTCAATAATGGATAAAGACGCTTTATTCTACATGAAAATACAAATACACACTAGCAAAGCAGCTTAAGCGCACTTAAGAAAAGAAACTTATAATAAACAGGGGCACACAAATAGAAAATCGCAATAGCGCAAAGCACAAAGAAAGAACTCGCAAGATAGACCGCTCAACTACTCGCTTGAGCTTAGTTATAATGAATCCTCAATACTAACTCCATTTGTCGGATTTTTATAATCTCCATGACCACGCAAAGTATTTTCTAAAAGGATAACATATGTTCATCACTAATCGATACATTGCAAAAATTTCAAAAGTTTTAGAAACTATTTAGTAACAAACGTCATCAAATTCCTTTTACTAATTGGTCACTAAGATCAATCGCTAAGAAAGTGAAATCGTTGACTCAACATCCATTAGAGCTATTAGTAGAAATTTCTTCCTTATCATGTAACATTGAACAGGGACACAGTATTACATATTTGTAAGAATAACTACTCCTACTCATTGAAATTTTTAAAAATAGGTATTGAATATTTCGATAAAAAATAAAGAAAATAATTTGATAGAAGAATGATGAAATGTTTGTTTGTCTGAGTAAAAAAATTGAAATTTTTTAATTTACTTCTAATGGTTACAATTATTTGAAATAAAAATATTCAGAAATAATTGAAATTGACGATTATTTAAAGTAATCTCTACAAGTAAATATTTGTAACCTTATCAATTGCTTATCTACTTTCAATTTCCAAACATTGTAAAAAATTAGATAATTTTTTTCTTAAGTCTTCCTAAAATTTGAGAACTTATCAATCATTAATTCATTTTCTTAAAAAAGCTATTCTGATTTCAGGAAACATCTGTATCATTGTTGCATGAATAGAAACCTTAACAGTTGGAGCTATCATCGTAATAGTTTGTTTTAAAAATTTAATTCGCATATTTAAACTCGAGTAAGAAAGGGTTAGATTTATTTAATTATTTTGTATTCACTTTAGCATTGAATGATCTAAATTACGATGTTTAGGCTTATTAAACTAAAATTTATTCAATAATGTTTCTGATTCTGAAGTTTATGAGAAATGCATACCTAGATGATAAAGTTTTGGATTTTAGTGCAGATTTGTCACCTTATATATTATTGCATTTCGTACTTTACTTCCCAAACTTCTTAGAAATAACCTAGAAGAACCTACCTCTTGTTAAGAATTCAAAGAAAGCAAACATAGCCTTATAATTTTTCTTTGCTTGCTTTACAAGACTAATTAGAGGAACTAGGCACTATCATTGAAGGAGCGGAAAGGTTATATAAGAAACCATTCTTTAATACTAGATATATAAAGAAAAAATATAACTCGGATAAAAGGAAAGGAACGCTTACACGCTTAATTAGACGAAGCATACCAATTCATTAGTTGTTCCTTTCTGCTTAAGAAGTCACCCGTTTTTGCTTTCATCAGTAGTGTTACGATATAAAGATCAAGAATTGTTATGGATGCATAAAATACTTTGCGAGAAAGAAACTTTTACTGAATAATCCTTGCTATACATTTCTTTGCCATGAAGGAAATAATGATGAAAGCATAACATTTTGTTTTGAAGATAAAAATACTAATTGTTTGCTATTATTATAAGTTTTCATTAATATCTATGATGCTTTTTCAAAGGCACCGTTTCATAAAACAATGTTTTGTAATAATAAAATTTCCATTATAAAATTCTAAAACTTTAATTTCTTAAAACTTTATTAATATTAAAAAAAGCAAATAAAAGTATCTCAAATTATTATATTGAATGAAATGTAATTTTCCACATTTCTAATTCCATAGTCATTTAAACCAAAAATGACATCAAACATTCCGCATAACTTTTTATAATCGAACGTCAGCTCAGTAATAAAACATTTTATCATTTCGTCTAGATCTGTTTTACTGAAAGTCGATTCAAGTATGGTTTGTATTCTTTTTTTTATATTCATTGCAAGATTAAATTTGTGCTTTTCATGTTGCTCCATTTATTTTGCTTTTTCTATTCTATTCCAAATGTTTAAAAATATTTCAAAGAGAAATAATATATTAGAAACAGGAAAACAAGAACATGTAATAAACATCAGTAATAAGCTTTTACTTATAGGATAAATGTTAAAAACGTTATTAAAGTTTTAATATATTTACATCCGTTTTATTACTAAGCATTTAAATACACTGCACATAAAGTAAACTGAATTTGCGGTTAATTTTTTTTATTGAAAATTAAAAAAAAGCAGTAAATTTTTTTCTAATATTTATTAGATTTATTAGCGCCATGTTTATGGTAGAAGCAATTCTTTATTTTCAATAAAACTAGTTTGGCTATTCCGATTGCAATTCAGCAAGTAAAATTAAGATGCATAATTTTCTGTCTTCAGATATAGGTTTTCCGATTGCAATTCAGTAATCAAAATTAAGAAGCATAATTTTCTATCTTCAGATTGACGTTTTCCGATTGCAATTCAGTAATCAAAATTAAGATGCATGATATTCTATACATTTTTATTAATTATTTTTTTATTAAGAATAAAAAAGCAGTAAATTTTCTTCTAATATTTATTGGATTTATTAGTGCCATATTTATGGTGGAAGCAATTCTTTATTTTTTGTAAAACTAATTTGGCTTTTCCTATTGCCATTCAGTAAGCAAAATTAAGATGCATAATTTTCTATCTTCAGATAGAGGTTTTCCGATTGCAATTCAATAATCAAAATTAAGAAGCATAATTTTCTATCTTCAGATTGAGGTTTTCTGATTGCAATTTAGTAATCAAAATTAAGATACATGATATATATTTATTTATTAATTAATATATTTTATTATTAATTAATTATTTTTTATTCAGAATAAAAAAGCAGTAAATTTTCTTCTAATATTTTTTGGATTTATTAGCGAGATGTTTATGGTAGAAACAATTCTTTATTTTTTATAAAACTAATTTGGCTTTTCCTATTGCCATTCAGTAAGCAAAATTAAGATGAATAATTTTCTATCCTCAGATAGAGGTTTTCCGACTGCAATTCAGTAATCAAAATTAAGATACATAATTTTCTATTTTTAGATAGAGATCTTAGGAACGAGATCAACAATTGGAAATTCTGCAAGAATACGAAAATTGAAAACAATTTTAAAATTGTGTAATTGTCAAAAGCTTTAATGGTTAGAAGATCTCTATTTTTTCATTTTGGAACAAAGGTTACAAAGATCTTTTCAAAATTTAAAATTTAATTCAATTATGACAGATCTCCGAGGATTTAGCAAATAACTTCCGAAAATATTATCACAATAAACGAATTTACACTGTTTCAAAAATAAAATAATTATATATTTAATGTTGCTTGTTTCATTTTTATACAATTTTGTTCAATATTTTAAATAATTTTAAAAGTTTAATTTGATATGCCATTTACAACAATGTCAATATTCTTACTCTAATAATGAAATTCATCTAATTTCACTGTTACACCAACGCTTTCAAGCGCGTGCTTTTGCCAGTGCTAAAAATTAAGATAAATATTGCTTTCTTTGAATATTAATTTTAGAGCAAAATTTTTTATCCTCATTTATAATTTTCAATCTATGATAATTTTTTCAATATTCTTCAACCAATGAAAGCTTATTACTAGAATGAAACTTGGAACGCACCAAGAAACATATTCAAAGAACACATCCTAAAAAAGGAAAGTATATCTATTTTCGTATCACCTCCCTTCGAATATTCAGGGAGAGGAAAATACTCCACAGCTGCGAAATATTCCAGATAAACAAACGTCATGAGTCAAAACACATTTGCTGCACTTTTGTTCCTTCAAAGCAGTTTTAACCTTACGGGGACAGAAAATACAAAAGGAAAGGAATACAAAAGGAAATAATCCTACTTTTATATTATAAAAGGAGCATGGCAAAGGCATTCTTTGAAGACTGTACGATTTGATTTGCTAATATCCAGCGAAATAAGTATTTTTAGAAAACTTAGACTTCCAAAAATCCTTTGTACACTAAATATGTTTCAGGATTTTTTGGAGAATATTTGCTGTCAGGTAAAATTTATTTCACAAATGCCAAACATCTCATTTATTATGTAAGTTTAAAATCTAAATTTCACAGACAAGGAAGGGTGTATTGTTAAATTTTTCTCTTCTTCATCATATGAATAATTATTTTTAAAGTAGTTTAGTAATTATTATTTATTACTGCATAAAATTCGGAATTTTTTTAAAATTAGTAATGTTTCTCGAATTCTTCATAATTCAGTAATAGCAAATCATATTTCCAAAATTAATAAATTTTTAATAAGTGTCCAAACATGAACAAATTAATCTTCTCTTAAAATAAACTTAAGTATGCGAAAAAATTATTTAGTCCATGATGTTTTAGGAAATAAACGAAACCATTAAAAACATTGTTTCCAAAACAAATTTCTAAAGTTTCTCATTTAATTGGGAAAAATTAAATTTTTTCTTTATGAATCGGCTAAAATCAAAATATATAGAGCATTTAATAAAGTATAAAATTTATCATATAATCATTAAAAATATATCTGAATAAAAATGGATTGAATGAAAAGGCTCTGGTATATTTTCAACTAGCCGCCTTTGGCGACCAGCCGGTTCGCCAGTATTACCGCTCGCTCCAATTTTCAATTAAACATTTTGAGTAACTGGTCTCTTAAAGGATTCTCAAACAAAACATTTTTAATCTTCAAATTTTGATAGTCATACCAAACTTATATTGTTTAGATCGTTTCGTTCAATTTACTATATATATTTTGCTAATTTGTTGCCATTTCCGGTAAAACTTCAACTTAATTAAAAATGTAAATGACGAAATTGCAATTAATATTAAGATATTTTTTAATAAAACCAAGCGTTTTATTTTATTTATCATCTTTATTGTTATTTATTAATTATTATTATTATTGAATATGAGTATTGCAAACAGAATCGCTCGGTATTTAAGTCTTATGTTAACTACAAAATATTTTTAATAGTTTATGTAATATCTCAAACAATAATTGAACAAAAATTTCTGAGATTCAGTATAAAATTAAGTTTTTAGTTTTGCTTTCAAAAGGATTGAAATGAAATCAATAATAATATTTTGTTCCTGCTTATAAATATATTTCAAAAATTATGAAGTCTAAATTTAATGCAGTAAGGTATCATATTCTGATAAATATTCTGGAGACACCAAATTTTAAATAAATGAATGAATGTTTCTATTTTCCACGATCAACTAAGACTTATTTATGAAGTTTTAAATGTTAAAAATTTAGAAAAACTCACCATTTTCATAATCTTAGGCCAATTAATCTTCAGAAACCTGCGCGCTGATTGGCGTATTTTCTTTGAAACGATCGATGAAAAATCTAAAATTATCCTTTTTTATTGAATAGTGATATTCAAATCTTCATAAATCAGTCAGTTTAAGTGATTTGAAATTAACTCTTAAAAGTCAGTGATTTAGTTGATTGGAAATTAACTCTATGACCACTATAAAATCTGTGCTTTCTCTTGTGGTGTATGCATTCTCCTTAATATCCGATCGAATAAAACATCACATTCAAAAGTACTACAATAGAACAAACGCATCAAAAGTAAACATAACATTTCAATAGTTGCCAAAAACCAAAGAGAGAAAAATGCAATTAATAAGCAGACGATATTTAGAAAAGTACAGATATTTAGACTGGAAAATGAAATTATTTGAAATTTACCACACGCGCAGACGATATTTACAAAAGTAAAAATATTCAAACCTGAAAAGGAAAATATATGAGTTATTCCATCAATAAATGCCATAAGTTTGTTTACATCTTCATTATTTTATGAGTCATTAAATATCAAAATGGATCCGGGACTGAATAAACACCCTGTATAGAGAGTGTAAAAGATCATAAAATAATTTTTCTTGAATTTATTTTTTAGACAAAATAATATTTCATATTTGTTTCATTTCCTACAGACATTTGCCGAAAATTATATTTTTGCAGATTTCATTTCCAAAAAGATTTTATTTATTTTCAGTTAGAGCTTTAATCAATGTGATGGCAACACTTTGAAAAAAACTATTTTTTTCTCATGAATGCGAAACGTGCTTAATCCTCATTTTTATTTTTGACGAAAAAAATTATTGAAAAACATAGTTAAAATATTTATTTAAAAATTCATTAAAAATAGAAATTTAATTTTAAGATTAAAACATTAGTATCATTTAAAAGATAAATTTTTTATCTTTAACTTCATGTAAAATTCCTTTTTTTGCGGCAATATTTTCGGAATTTATAGCAGAAACACACCAAAATTTTGCTTAATTTTTAAATAAATAAAATTCTAGTTAAAAATTCGAAAAAATAACCCCCAGGTGCACATTCCCGGCCTCCAAGGTATACACGTGCCAAATTTGGTAGTTGTAGGTTGAATGGTCTGGTCTGTAGAGCGCCAACACACACACACACACACACACACACACACACATTGAGCTTTATTATAAGTACTAGCCGCCTTTGGCGACCAGCCGGTTCGCCAGTATTACCGCTCGCTACAATTTTCAATTAAATATTTTAAGTAACTGGTCTCTTAAAGGATTCTCAAACAAAAGATTTTTAATCTTCAAATTGTGATAGTCATACCAAACTTATATTGTTTAGATCGTTTCGTTCAATTTACTATATATATTTTGCTAATTTGTTGCCATTTCCGGTAAAACTTCAACTTTAATTAAAAATATAAATGACGAAATTGCAATTAATATTAAGATATATTTTAATAAAACCAAGCGCTTTATTTTATTTATCATCTTTATTGTTATTTATTAATTATTATTACTATTGAATATGAATATTGCAAACAGAATTGCTCGGTATTTAAGTCTTATGTTAACTACAAAATATTTTTCATAGTTTATGTAATATCTCAAACAATAATTCAACAAAAATTTCTGAGATTCAGTATAAAATTCAGTTTTTAGTTTTGCTTTCAAAAGGATTGAAATGAAATCAATAATAATATTTTGTTCCTGCTTATAAATATATTTCAAAAATTATGAAGTCTAAATTTAATGCAATAAGGTATCATATTCTGATAAATATTCTGGACACACCAAATTTTAAATAAATGAATGAATGTTTCTATTTTCTACGACTTATTCACGACTAAGACTTACTTATGAAGTTTTAAATGTTAAAAATTTAGAAAAACTCACCATTTTCATAATCTTAGGCCAATTAATCTTGAGAAACCTGCGCGCTTATTGGCGTATTTCCTTTGAAACGATCGATGAAAAATCTAAAATTATCCTTTTTTTATTGAATAGTGATATTCAAATCCTCATAAATCAGTCAGTTTAAGTGATTTGAAATTAACTCTTAAAAGTCAGTGATTTAGTTGATTGAAAATTAACTCTATGACCATCATAAAATCTGTGCTTTCTCTTGTGGTGTATGCATTCTCCTTAATATCCGATCGAATAAAACATCACATACAAAAGTACTACATAGAAAAAACACATCAAAAGTAAACATAACATTTCAATAGTTGCCAAAAACAAAAGAGAGAAAAATGCAATTAATAAGCAGACGATATTTAGAAAAGTACAGATATTTAGACTGGAAAATGAAATTATCTGAAATTAAAAACACGCGCAGACGATATTTACAAAAGTAAAAATATTCAAACCTGAAAAGGAAAATATATGAGTTATTCCATCAATAAATGCCATAAGTTTGTTTACATCTTCATTATTTTATGAGTCATTAAATATCAAAATGGATCCGGGACTGAATAAACACCCTGTATAGAGAGTGTAAAAGATCATAAAATAATTTTTCTTGAATTTATTTTTCAGAAAAAATAATATTTCATATTTGCTTCATTTCCTACAAACGCGTGCCAAAAATTATATTTTTGCAGATTTCATTTCCAAAAAGATTTAATTTATTTTCAGTTAGAGCTTTAATCAATGTGATGGCAACACTTTGAAAAAAGCTATTTTTTTCTCAGGAATGCGAAACGTGCTTAATCCTCATTTTTATTTTTGACGAAAAAAATTATTGAAAAACATAGTTAAAATATTTATTTAAAAATTCATTAAAAATAGAAATTTAATTTTAAGATTAAAACAGTAGTATCATTTAAAAGATAAATTTTTGATCTTTAACTTCATGTAAAAATCTTTTTTGTGCGGTAATATTTTCGACAGTTATAGCAGAAACACGTCAAAATTTCGCTTAATTTTTAAATAAATAAAATTCTAGTTAAAAATTCGAAAAAATAACCCCCAGGTGCACATTCCCGGCCTCCAAGGTATACACGTGCCAAATTTGGTAGCTGTAGGTTGAATGGTCTGGCCTGTAGAGCGCCAACACACACACACACACACACACACACACACACACATTGAGCTTTATTATAAGTATAGATTGAGAATAAAGACAGCTAAACTATCTAAGTTCTTGTGGCTAGAATTTCAGTTTGTCTTCAGTTTGGCGAAGTATGCGATCGAAAGTCGTAAGACGAAATGAGATATATTAAATTAGTTAAAGCGAATCGACTGTTCCTTATGTGGAGGTAAAGTTTAGCTTCAACCCGAAGGGATAAATTCACATTCTAGATGATTTTCATGGAAAATAGCCCAGCCTAATTCCCCTTGACTGTATTTTCAAACTCTCAGGCCAACAATTCTTTGTTGAAGTGTCTACATTTTTTTTTTCTAAGAGCGCGGCCAGTATACTGTATCCATGACATTTCCCCAATATAAGTATTCTTTTTATTTCAATATTAACCACTAGTTGCTGATTTGCCTTATTAATTATAAAATTAAAAAATAGTATACTTTTAATACGCAGATGGTAATTAAATTTATAGACTTTTGTTAGGAACATGCCCTTTATTTAGAAGCAATCTGTAAAAGAACTTAATATTCGCCATAATGGATTCGGCCCGAAAACTTAGAAAATTAAACCTCTGACTACGTAATTTTTAAAAATCACTATTTAGGTGAGATGTTTGCCAATAAGTTCAAATATTTTTCAAACAAAGTGACCTGATACTTTATGTTACACGATAATAATATGAGATAATAAAAAATCTGTAATCGTAAAAATAAGCACTCCAAACTTTAAAAAAACGTGGGATGCGACAGAAAATGGACTGATTGCCAACCCGTGGAAATCACTGGATAATTACCGGAAGAGTCAAAAGGTAAATCAAGTTATTGTCTATAAATTTTACAACGTTAATAATTTATGCAGAATTTAAATTTTTATGCTAACTATAATTTTTCTTTTCAAATATTTTGCATCCTTCACTTCCTATTTTGGCATATAAAATTTAAAAATATTCCTTATTTAAGAAAAGAGCTTCATTTGCTAACATATGCATGGTGGTAAGAAGTTTCTGAACTCGTTGAAGTAAGTCAGAATCATCTAATAGAATTTAATCAGATAATCATCTTAAATCCATTAGTGATGATTCTAAACGATAAAAACATCAATTCCTTTAACATCTTCATAAGCCGATCACTATAATTCTAATAATAGATAATAATAATTAACAATGTATTATTATCTATTATTCGAATATCAAATAAACATGTTAATTGCTTCTCCATTTCAATTCTTTTTCTTTTCGTTCAATTTCAGATTCCAGATTTTTAAGATTTACATTGGCATATGCATCAATAAAGTATATATATATGTACAATATTTAAATAACGCCTATTATTTTAAATTATTTCAAAAATGTAATTGAAATAATAGAGAAGAATGATTCGTTTATCGCTATAAAGCCCAAAATAAGTACGGACGTTTCTAGTAATGTATATATCATTCAAAACTAAGAATAGATCTTATAATTATTATATATAAAAAACTATACAGAAGTATTTAGATTCATAACTTAGAATTTTTTTTTTGCATATAATCAAGAAAGAGGGATATCAATTAATCTTTCTAAAGGTTTTGATTTCACTATTTCTGAAAATGTATTTCAAGAATAATTAAATCCCCAGATAACACTGCTAAAAGGAGAAATGTGTTCCCTTACCTCTAAGATATATTAGCCAAAATAAATTCATTTCAGTTCAACAAGAAATTCTGAATAAATACTGCAGTCTTTATTCTTAGTTACTTCAAATACTAGTTTAAACTGCTTGCCCTACAAATAACAAATATTTAAAATAATTCTAATACGTAGGATGGAAAAAAAGATAAATTCAGTGAATTAATGCTGCTATAAATTTTTTGTTATTTAAAATCAAATTTAATTCCTTTACTACTTAAGGATGTTGCCGCCATAATCCTTAAGTGGCAATAATGTATATAAATTACAAACAGTTTATTATACCATTGTTTATAATAAACTTTTGCATTATTCGATATAATATGGTATTAATTGAGATATTAATAAATGTAAAAATAAGTTATGGTATTTTTCAAAATATGTTTTTATATAGATATCAGAATTCCACTCACTAAAATTGTTAATCTTAAAATAAACTCAAAATAATACTAAATATATATATATGTTCTAAAGATTTTCCTACCAAATACATTACATTGCATAGAAAAAAAATAGAGGTTCTTATCTTTATTAGCAAAATTAAATTACCTGGGAAACTCTTGAAAATTAGCATCAATTAACCGAATTATTATGTTACCTTAAATTTAATCGAATTATTTTATTTTCATCAAATATGAACCATTGGTTGTTGCATAATATTTATAGATTACTACAGACAAGATTGGCAAAATTATGTGATGTGTTTAGACTAATATTTTTTCTTTGAATATTCATATTTAAATAATGCTTATATAATAAGTTTAAGAGTTTTTGATCGATTACTCTCTTTCTTAATTTAGTTTAGAGTTTTTTATAAGTAAAATCAGATAACAATACTCTTGTTCCTAAGAGACGTTTTAAAGCTCTATTAGTTAGCATGGACAGAAGAAACTTGTTAAAAGGATCACCAATCACTAAAATGGCTTTACGAATTAGAAAATGTTCGTTTTATTTATTGCACCGAACAAAAAAAAATGTCCAGGTGTTTCTATCATGACATCCCTTGTTAGGTTTAAAGTTACTAAATTTATGGTTGGATTATCTTAACTAAAAACTTTGAAGATATTATTTTGGATATATTAACTATCATTAGTTTCGACTTCATTTGCAAATTTAATTTAAATATTAATTAGTATATTAAATAAGTATATAATATATAATTAGTATTATAATTTTAATTTAATGAAAATATTAATTTGAGAAAATTAATTGGAATTATCTGAAGAATAGGCTATGGATAATGTTTAATTTTTCAATAATGCCTGTTTAAAATATTGAAGAATTTATTCTGTAGATATTTTAAAATACATAGATATACAGAATTCAGATTAAAATTCAGATTAAATATTAATTTAAAAGTCTTTCTTCTTTAAAGGTAGAAAGAATTGAACCTCTAATCCGAAACACAAAATGATAAATTCATCATTAATTCGCATATAATAAAATTATTTTGTGATGTTTACTTTTAATTTTAGCAATATTACTGCGTATACAAAAAATGCATTTAACATCATGACACTGCTACTAATATAATAAAAGTATTGTGGTATAATGTAATCAAAATATTTCGAAGTATTTAAAGAATAAGAAAAATAATTATCAAAATTAAAAACTTATTGGTAAAACTTTTTGAGAAAAATAAAATGGATTTAATAGAATTCAATGTTTTGAACTGCAAGAATGATAAAATATCCATTACTATTTAGTTAAAAATCTAATTACATTAAAAAAAAAGTTTTTAGTGAACCAAAGCAGTAATTTTGTTCAATTGCATCACACATATGCATGACACAATTTACAAATAGTAAATTATTATACTAAACAATCTAGATATTAATATTTATTTCTAAGAAATAAATAAAAATAACTAAATTGAAGGATTGATAAATAATTTTCTTGAGTATTTATTAATTCAATTACTTTTTATTATTTAAATTGAATAAATACTGAATAGTTAAAAAATATTTTTTATTCCTATAATTATTTCCTGTTAATATATGGCACATAATTTGAAAACAGAATTTATGCTTTCAAAATATACATCCAGCATTTCTCGTTCCCATTGTTATACTTCAGAAAAACAACTTAATGAACCCAATAAATGCCAGCTTCAAAATCCCTTAACAAACAAACTTGTTTTTCATTTAATTTCAGAGGAATTTAGAAAATGCTATTTACTTTACCCTGCAAAGGAACATATCTATTTGATTTCGTTTCGAATTGAAATTGAATTTATTATTTGGTATTAGAAATATAATAACAGGTAAAAAGTATTTAATTTCATTTGTAAATCAAAAGTTTTTAGTTTCTTCTTTAGAAATAGGAATTTTTATGTTCTCTTCTAACAAACTGAATAAATCTTTGAAATAAGTATAGGTATAAAGTTATCATATTAAAATTTGGGCAGAATCTGAATAATAAAACTATCTTTTAAAATAAACTAGGATATTGTTATTTACGCTTTTAAACGAGTTGTGGAAGAAATGTAATAATAATTTTTAATATTATATCCTAAAACAAATAATTATCTTTGCAAAATTAATAAGATATGTGTCAATAAAATTATTTAAATATCAATGTAATTTATCAAAGGATTAGAAGTCGTTCGGCAATGTTATGGCAAAAAGCTAGGTAGAAATATGAGAGAATGATTAAATATATGTCTAATAAAAAGTATTCAATGTTGAAAAGTCATTAAAATAATAATATTCCAAATAAAAGAGAAATGCTTGATTCAACGATTATATGAAATGTCATGAAAAATTTTTAGATGATAGGAAATGTTTCATTGATCTTGTTAAATTATTTTCATGTTAGTCCGAGTAATAATCATAAAAGTTTTAAATATCCTTGTTGACTACAGTTACTTAAAAAAATTAATAAGGAATCATTAACAAAAACTTGTGTTTGATGACCATTTAAAATTATTTCCAAAAACAAATCTTTATAATGTAGTCATATTTGTCTATTCTCAGCTTAGAAGTTGCAGGTATATATTCAAAGGATATGTATACTGCACATTTTCAACTTCTTTTTTTCTGTTTCAGAAAGTAAATTGATACTTATTATGTTATTCTAAATAGCAATGGTATGGAGTTCTTGGAGTTAGGACGATGTATTGCATGATGTTTCGTGCTCTTTTAGATCAAATTTTAAATCTTGTTCCAATTCTCTGTATATGATTTTTTTAAAGTGGAACAAATATCATACTTCATAATGAAGAAAATATTTGGCAGAAACATAATTGTCTCAATACTTTAATAGTAGTTACTGAGTAATTGTTATATATTCTTCATATAGCAGCTATTATGACATGGGCACAGTTATGAAATCGGTTACTTAAAAAGACCTACATTAATACCTTAAATTTAAATAACATGTAAATATTTTATTGGCAAATTTTATTTCTACTAAGCAGAAAGAAAAAAAACACTTGCTCATTTTCGTTTTATTTTAATTTAAAGCCTTTAATAAAACTTTATACATAGCAAAAATGTATAGTTTCTATATTTTGAGCTAATCAGTAATTTAAAAATCTAATTCATTTTAATTACTAATTTCTTAAATTATTTCGTCATATTAATTTTTTTCTTCAAATTCTATTATTTTCGTTGCATAAACTATAAAGGACATAATTTAAATCAGTCCTTTCTTTTCATTTCAATTAAGAGACATTATATAATTATAATTTTTAATGCCATTTTGAAATTCGAATAAGATTAACTATTAGCATCTTTGCATCTACATTAAATTATTTTTCCAAGAATTCAATATTTTGATGCATTTAACTAAAATTTACTTTTTTATATTTCGGTTTTAGAATTACATAGGAGGAGCATACCAACAGTTTTGTGGACTTAAAGCAGATATCAGTTTTATAGTTACCTACACACTTACTTAAATGTTGATCATTAATATTATTTGAGAGAATTATTTTTTGAAAAATGCTCTAACATTGATGAATTTGAATAAAAATAAAGCTTATATAGCTTTTCTATGCAATTGAAAAACTAATTAAACTAAATATAATTTATTATAGAAGAAACAGAAAAGTTGTACAAAAAGTCTTTCTAACTATGGCAAATGAAATAAATACCTGAAATTTGTCCTTACAAGAAATGGAAAGAAAGGATATCTTTCGGATAAAAGAGAAAAAGAGCTTACACACTTGATTAGATGAGCTATATCAAGCTCATTAGTTGTTACTGTCTCATTAAGAATACCTCCATTTCTGTTTCATCATCAATCCTATGCAATAAAAGAAGGGCCTATTGAAACTATCATATATCTTGCACAAACAAACTTTTAGTGAACGATTATGTGATTGGCTAGTTGTATAACATACATTCACTTTTTCGATTTCCTAATTGGAAAAGAAATATTGTTGAAACATACCATTTTATTTTTATGTAATGCTTCTGATTCCGTGATATAAAATGCTGCCATCTGACAACTACATATTCTTTTCTATTTATAATATATCTTAGAAAAATTATTATATTTTATTTTCAGAATCTTTTAAAAAATTTATTTGCGGCATTTTTTTTTTTTTTTTACTTATCAGTATTTTGTTTTTTATGGATTCTAAAATTTAATGTTAAACTTTATATCTTATACTAAACGAAGTAATTTAAAATATTACAAAATGTTTAAAAACATAGCATAACATATTTAATAACTTTTAAATGGAGTAATTTTTTTAATATTTATTATTACTTTAAAGTATACAAAATTAGTGTATATTGAATGTAATTTTTACCTATAATTACATTTTCATTTAAACTGGGAATGGCGTCAAAACTTGCATATTTTATGCAAAATATTCTAATTTCTATACGATAATACGATTCTAATTTCCATATAGTACTTCATTTAATTGTTTCTTGTATATTTTTGTAAAACGTAGATGCATTTCCCAAACTTTTCAATGCGAAATGAACTATTAAATACCTCATTTACATTTGATTTCGGGTATTTGCGTTTTCTCATTTTTTTGAAAAACATGTTTACTCCCATTTTAAAAACAACTTAATTATGAAAAAAACCCTTAAAAAAGAAATATTAACAGTGACAAATCAGAAAAAAAGTACTATAAAATCTGAGAAATCAGGTACAGTATATTTCAGCATACGAAATATAAAAGATTAAACAAATTTTATATCACTTACATTTGATTGTTTAAAATAAATTTAATTCATTTCACATACAGTAAAGTTCATTTGTCATTTAAAAAGCAAAACATCTTGAATTTAGTAAATTTTCTCCAAATATTCTCGAATTTGTTGAAGAAATGATAAAAATTAAATCAAATTTGTTCTCTATAGTATTTCCTTAAATAGTTATATATTAAGTAAATAATTTAACTATATGCTACGCAGACCGAATTAGTGTCTTGCTAATTTGCCCAGAATATTGAATTTTCTGGCTGTTAAACTATTAATATTGAATACGTTTATTAATATTTCACTTTATTATGTAAAAGACTAAGACATATGAATTAAATGCAATCTACCTATAACAATTTACTACTCGTGTAAATCAAAATGTGTATATATTACTATAAAAATTCATAATTCAGTTATTTCATAGAATTCATAACTACTTCAGGAAGTAGATCATTAGTTATTTCATAGACTTTCTAGTTATTTCATGACATAATTTATCGTATTGTATGAAATTAATGACTTCATACTTTCACTATGCAAGAAATAGTGATTTCATATCAGGTGAATGTTAAGCCTAAATACGTCTGGAGTATTTGTCAGAAATTTCATTTCGTTTACTTCGCTTTCCTCGGGTTGATTAGAGGCTTAGATGATACGAAAACATCTTTTCAGTATTTTAATAATATTTTGCAGCTTCATTAATTAGTGAAGTAAGCACTGAATTAAGTGCAACTGTAAAAGCGTTTAATGAAATTGTCTGAAATGTTCACAAGACTGTTAATTTTTTTAAATTTAACTTTTGTCTTTTGACGATAAGATCGACGTCTGCGCTACGTACATTAGCGTATTCATATGACTGCTAAGCTATTCTATCTTAAGATTGAAATCAAAACATGAATATCAAAATTGAACATCAAAACCAGATGAGGATACAAAAAGAGAATATAATTTAATTTGAATATGAAATCTACTAATAAATTTAATTCATTCTTGTTATTAGATATAATCTAAAGATGATATTTAATTTCAATACGATGTTTTAATTAAGTAATTTTATTTATATACTTACTAGTAATTTTTCTTTTTAATAACACGAGAGATAAAATATAAATTCATATTTATGTAAAAATTTTGTTGCAAAATTAAAATTACTTGCTCTATCTAAATGACTTATATATATATATATATATATATATATATATATATATATATA
>JAPMOR010038815.1:1910959-1974488 GCA_026543865.1 Argiope aurantia | reverse complement strand
TTAAATGGATTTGTTAAAAACACATTACACCCCCTTTTTTTAATGATACGCGAATAATTATATTTTAAAAGCATGATAACTGAAGAAAAATTCTAAAATATCTTCCAGAGAGCTTCATAAATATCTCTTTATCCAATCCCTTTTCTTGGAAATTAAATTTTCGTTCCGTTCATTAACAAGAGTCAAATATGTTGACAATAGTGTCTGATTTTTATAGAAACTAATTAATATTGTTACTGTGTAATGACGACTTATTAACTAAGCATCTTAATACTCATTTAAATAGTTTTTCGTTCAATACAGAATTATCTTTAAATGATAAAAAGATTGCTTGTTATCACGAATTTCTCTTGTATGCACCCTCTGATTTGACAATATGTTGTGATTTTTACTCTAATAAGAAATTGTAGCATGATTGAAATATTTATGAATTTCATTAATTCTTTAAGAAAAGTTCTGCGATTAATTAGATTTAATTAAAAATTTTATTTTGCGCTAATTAGGTTAATGAATATTTCTTCATTAAATAATCGGAGCGAATAAATAAATCCAGTTATTTTACTGATGCAATAAAACATTTTCGAATTCTTGTTAAGAAAATTCATTTAATAGTGTTAATGATTGAAGCTCCATTGTTAATGACATAGAAAACAGTATAGTGAGTGGTAATACATTCATTTAAAATCAAATATATTCATTTTCATAATGAAAGATATGAATTTTAATATTTCGCCATTTCTTCACTTTCATATATTTACGGAGGAAATGAAACCATCTTTTAATCTTCATACTTCACTATATGATTTCTTATATCTTTACTTTTACAGAGAATTTTGGTTCGACGCATTTATATTTTTAACATCCATCTTTTTTAATATTCTTCATTCAGATGAAGATTATCGCAAGGATGATACCTGACACACCCGATTTGTTTTGAAAATGACAAAAATCATTCAAGAACCTTTAAGTAGCATTCAAGAACGTCGAGAAATTTCATTTATTCAATGAAATAAATCCAAGGAAAGAAAAGGAAATTGAGTATATTTTTATCCAGTTCCACTTTCAGCTTTCTCGAGCGAAAAAGTCTCCATAGCTGTAAAATGCTCTAGGAAAGCAAACGTCACGAGTCAAGACACGTATCTAGCACTTTTGTTTCCCAAATCCTTTCTGGGAAGTTTTAACCTTACTTCCGTGGAGAGAGAAAAGGAGTACAAAAGCAAATTCCACCTTGATAAAAATAGAAAAGGACCTGCCTTTAAAGTATACCTTTAAATGTAGTCTTTGAAGCGTAAACGATCTGACTTGCATATATCCTGAGAGGGTTTGGAGAAAGTATTTTTGAATCTTTTACGAACGCTTAAGATACTTTCTTTTTGAATTTTCGAGAGTATATATGCTTCAAGCTATCTGAATCTAAAATGCAAAGAAACGCACTATTTTCTATAATTTGAACGTCCATATTAATCTTTAAGCAATAAAATATGGATTGTCTATATTTTTCTCTGGCTATTTAAATGAAAAATTATAATTTGTGAAATAGGTGGAATATAACGCTAACGTACGTGACACAGAAATAGAGCTTATTACTAATTATCGAATGGAAACAGCAAAATACCAACAATACATCATACGAATTTCAAACTGCTTTATTCATTAACTGCTTTATTTTAACATTTTTGCAGCTGTACTGAATCAAACTCTTCGCTTAGCTAATTAATGGAATTGCAAAATATTATTAGACGCGTTCTGAAGATCATTCGCCATGTCACCAAAGAGGACATTCAGTCAGAGGAAAGAAGATATAAAAGAAATCAAGAAATAGGATTCAAACAAAATGTTCAATCAAGAGCAAAAGTCGGCTTAATTGTTGTCAGATTTGAAATTTTAGTAAGACTTAAGATGAATATACAGTTTGTCGCTAGGAAAATCAAAATCGAGCCAATCGTTCAAAAACTCTCTAAAAGTCTGCAATCCTGAGTGTAAACCAGAATCGCTAACAAACGGCTTTTACAGTTGCAATCATAAATTGTCACGATTATTTAGCGAGAAATCGCTCAAAAAGTTTTCAAATTTTGCGCCGTATATTAACCTTAAGTCTAGCTCCGTAATCGCTATGACTTGTCTTCGGAAATTGATATTTATAAATTTCAAAACAATAATCTTATTAAAACTACTTTTTATTTTATCTTAAGACTAAAAAAGAAATACTTTTTTAATGACATAAATTTCATTTTCGTAAAATTTTTCATTTCACTTTAATAATATTTTTAGTTCAAGTTGATGCATTAGCATCAACTTGAAACAATGTTTCTACCGGGCATTTTCAAATTTCTATGTGTGGATTATTTATTTTCAAAGAGAATGCCCTTTTGATAAGTATTCAAAAAATAATATTCAAATGATTTTAAACATCTGAAGAAATTTGGGGGTATTTATTAATGAAATTTTAAGAAATAAGCGAAAGTAATTTTAAACATAAGTATTTTGAAGGGAAAATTATGGAATTTCTAAGTAGGAAAACGTCTTTTTTATTCGAATATAAACTTGCACAATCATTTATCGAATAAAACCAGAATACAAGTAACTTTTAATTAGAGTACCATATGTCTTCAACTTGCTTCTCACTCAAATATGTGTCTCAATATGTCGACATCAATATATTCAAGCTAGAAATAACATAACTGAATATAAAAAGTTCCCATTAATCTCAGTTATTAATGAAATATAATTTTGATTTGAATTGCCAAGTAATTTCAATATCATTAGCTGTGATCTTTACAGATAGAAAAGTTTACGGAATGCTTTCTGTTGAAAATAATAAAGTTGATAAAACACACTTGCTTTCTATTGCCTCAAATTTTACGCCATCTTACATAACAGAGCAAGTACATCAGTTAAATATTTACGATAAAAGAAAATGAGGTTTATCCGGATAACCAAAGAAACATTGGAGTTTCTAAGATATAAGTAATGCAAAATTTCAATACATAATCTTGATCTGCCCTTCAACAACCCGCTTACCCGAAAGGACTCATAAGACCTTGAAGGCCGCCGGGGAGCGAATTATTATTTATTTATTGAAAGGCTTACAGTCATCGCTAGGATATGGGCGGCAATTAAGACTGTAATATATACAAGGAGTATTCAAATAAAAAGGTACCAAACGACTCTGTGGGTATAAATAAATAAACAGATGGACTGTGCCCTCGGCATTTTACATCTGACAAATATTCTTCATATTTCAATCTTAGTCACTAGCTACTGATTAGTATTATCAATTACAGAATTATAGAATAGTATATTTTACAAGTAGGTAGCAATGGAATTTACAGATTTTTTTTTTGTAAATAAAGAGTACCTTATTTAGAAATAGCCTGTAAAATGCGTCCTTTTTGCGTTTTTTTTTCTATGTATTTTCTTTTGTCTCCTTAAAATATATGAATGAAAGGTGGCAATTTTGAGAGCCAAGAGCATTTTCTATCACTATTACAAGCTAAGAGGATTAAGTATTTTACTTATAATTTTAATACATTATTTACTTAAAGTCACTAAATTTCGAATAGGCTTAAATTTGAACTAAACCATTTTAAACAATAAACATTTTTTTAAGAAAATCTATTCCATTTAAAGAAACTAAAATAAAATTTTAAGAATGCTGAGTTTTAATTAAAAATATCTTTGTTTACTTTTTCATTTTTATAGTTTAGCCGCTACATTTTTTAAATAATTCCATTAAATGTTTTTTTTTATTTCATTTAAAATTATATATTTTAGAAGATTTCAGGAATAGCTATAAAATTTTGTAAATATTCGAAATTTAAAAAAAAGTTTAAAGAAATATCTAGTACATATAAATATATAATAAAAAAACCTTTATTGTGAATTTTAGATTTTTTTAAAAAATAATTACGAGTCATGGATCATTTCAGACATATATAAATTCACCACACCAAAATAACAATACCTATTAATAATTTAACGCTTATTTTTCTGTATACATTATCCGTTGATTTTATTTTACAATTTTCATTTTAACTCTATTTTATTCACATATAAACAACTATTTCTTTTATAAAAAATTTTAAAATGAAAATTATATTAAAAAATTAATTCCTTCTGATTGGAAAAATCACTACCATCTTAAAATTCTTAAACAGCGAAATGCCTCAATCCTATATTCTTTATAATAAAATGTTTTATTTTATTCCTTTCTTATTTAACTAATAGATTAGAAATAAGAAAATAGTATATGACAAAATATATTTGGTAGCATTTCTGAATTAAATGGAGCTCTATTTTGAAATGTGTACAAATGGAATTCAACCTTTATTAGCAAATCAAGCGTAGCCTTGTACCGAACGAAGTGTCACAAAAAGCAGACTTTCCAAGGATACCAAAGTTAATGCAATGGGACGAAAGTATAAAATATTCTGCGAAAAATCAAATCGTTCGAAAAGAATGTTTTCCATTTTACGGTATCTAAATCGTTTTCTGCGGATACTAAAAAAAGTTTTTGTTATATATAAATGTGAATTGAACTATTCTGAAAAATATAAGAATGATCGATTCCCTGTTAAAATACTAAAAATGAAACTGTATATTCGAGAAATTTTTAATCTAAGATTCTTCTATTTCGACATTTAATATTATTTCAAAATATTTAAAAAATGACTTTAATTAATTATTTTTAAAAAACCTTTAATATTTTTATTTCTTTTTACAGTCTCTTGTTTGTCAAATATTTTATTGATACTTTTCTTTTATTATATTTTAAAGTATATGGAATAATAATTTTCTGGGAACCTCTCAATATTTTATTTGCTTAATTACAGCCATCAGCTTGTTACCACAGAACTAAGCCGCATAAACAGGAATTATTGTGACTGGCGGTTATTCTCATTAACTATGCAATTTTTGCATAAGAAAACAACGGCTAACAAAAGTTTACATAATCTTCAAACTGTTGGTAAAAGGCTAGAAATGTTTTAAATAATTTCTTTTAATGTTTTTAAATTTCCGGGGTATTGTAATATTATGTTAAAATTGCTATCCATAATGATTCACCTTCTAATTTCTTGGAGTTCGGCACATTCTATTATGTACTTCTGGTCAAGCATATTTCTACCTATATACAGGTGTTGACTTGCATCTTTTTGAATCTGTTGAATTATTCAAGAAATCTTCATTGCCCTCTTATACAGGATGAGCAAGAAATAAGTTACCCACTTCAGAGGGCTCTAAAATGCGTTCTGTTAATATATTATTATTATTATTTTTGGTTTCGGTATGAATTCATATACTGTGCGCCTTTTGCACGACTTTACCCATGTATCCTGCCCCGCATAGTCATCTCTTTGCTAATTTCCTTCTTTAACATTTGGAATGATTTTGGGACTACAGTAGTACAGTTAGTGTTTCTGTGTAGGATTTTCTGTATATTCATCTGCTCTCCCAATCGAAGGACTTTAGAAATATGAACAAGAAAAGGCAATTTACATTATATTAACTGCATTAATCTATATTATAGACTATGTATAAAGTCATAAAGGCAATCACAGTAAAAAAGCAATAAATTAAAAAATTAAAGTGACTCTTAATTTGCATATAAAGTTTTCCATACTGAAGATTTCAATTTGAATCCTATTTCAGATAGCAAAAGATATAAAAAAAAATGAAACGTGAGAATGTAACTAGCAGATTATATCAAATATGTACTCGAACATGTCACTAAATATTTGTAAATATGCGTTTGTACTAATGCTATATAATTTTCGTCCTTTTAAAATTTTATTCTAGTTATATTCATTCAATAAGCTTATGAGGGCAGAGCAAGTGATTTTTAAAATTCAGTTTTAAGGAGAATGATGACGTTAATACTGATAATAACTCATAATCAAATTAACATAAAAGAATAAAGGATAGTTAATTAGCAATATAAAATGAGAGATTCAATTAGAATAGCTGGGTGTTTCAATATCTGGAAATATTTGAAAATGAATACATTTGAAAGAAAAGGATTCCACATTCAAGTCACAAGAAAGGAAATCTATCTTAAAACCGAACATTCAATATCGGCTTCGATGGAGACCCTTTCTGGTATTTGTAGATCAAATTTCCTAAAAGAAGCATTTTTCAGATGCGTTTCAGTTCAAAGACGGAGCGAAAAAGTGAAACAAAATTTTATTTATTCCACTCTTTATGATTAATCGGTTGACCACTATTTAAGTTAGATTTTATGATTTAATTTCTTTAAGCTAACTATCTTAATTTCCATATTTCAGAAAAAATATAAAATCATGTCTAAAGTATAGATACAATTGTAAATAAATATAACATAGCTTTAATATATTAAATATATATAAAATAATAAATAAATATTATATATCTTAAGTAAATATAAGATGGCATTCGTTTTAATTCTTCATTAAAAGTGGTTCCCATTATGTAAAACAGAAATTTTGAAATCCAAATCTAGCTACATAAATATTTTTTCTTCTGGTCAGAAAGTCTTTTTGATATTTAATATTTTTTACATTAACTGGATAAATATATTTATTTTTGATTTTTAAAGAAAATCCCACTTCATATAAAAACTTTTCTGATCTACAAATTATCGTTTTATAATAGTATTAAAATTCACATATCACATTGAGCAGATCGATAGAAACAATTAGAAATAATATACAATTCTTCAACATGTAGGCCTATCAAGAAGTTTGGAATCAACAGTGAGACGCTTGCAGTTTTTTCTAAATATTTTTTTAATTTTACAAATATGTAAATAATTTTTTGGATTCCAAAATTTTAGTATCTCGGCTTCATTGTCAAGTAAAAATTTTGCTATGTTACTATTCAATTTTATCATAATCGTGTTAAAAAAATTTGTAAAATGTTGTATTTTTTTTTAAATTTAAAAGTTTATTTCATGTGTAACAAAAATACATTCTTTAAATGAATAAAAAAATCTTATTATAGACTTAAATAGATAGATTTAACTTATTATAGATTTTACATATTAATTTTCGAGTTACCGGGAAAAGCATTTTTGATACCTTTTATATAAAAGGTGCCATTCTTCACAGATTTATAACTTTTGAAATTTTATTTAGAACAACTTTAAAACAATCAACAAAAATTTTGGGGGTTTATTTTTATGACTGCAATTGATAAGTGTAAAAAAATTGGTAGATGTAATGGGAACATTTCTAAATACTAATTATTTAGTTATGTTGATTATTCACGTAAATCAATATATTTATCTAAACAAACCTGTTTTTCTGGGCCATTTTCTCGGCACTAGATTTGTGAAGATGAGATTATTAATAGCAAAGTTACAGAGGTATCCTATTTTTATTTTGACATCACGGCGTTTTAAAAGCGTTAATATCCGGTTCCTCTACCTTCTAAATTCTTTTTTGTACGACTTCGTAAATTTCATAGATATTCAACAGAAAACCTTGTTCATTGGCTTTCAGCAATGGGAAATAAATCGTGATATCAGATAGTTGATGAAAATGGTTGAACTTCTGGGCAATAATGTAATCTATTGAAATGACTCTGAAAAAAATATATTTAAAAAAAATCCAAAATTAAGCAGAAAATCACACGACTATGAAATTAGCCTCATCAAAAAATTTGTTTTAACATTTTGGAATGATGTATAATTCACCTTTTTTCAATCATATTTTCAGAATTTATCGTGGGGAAACGTCAGAATTCAGTTTAATTTTTAATTCTTAAACACATTTATTCTCAAAGATTTTGAATAGATAAAAGAGGGTTTATGATGATTGAAAATAAAAAAAGAAGTATTATATAGTTTTTAATTTTGGTAATTTTTATTGTCTTAAAAATTAAGCAGATATCATCTGTAATTATAATATAATGATACTTTCATGAAGTAATTTCTTAAAACTTGATAACCTGAACCCCTTGTTACAATATAAGTATTTAAAATTATCAATAAAAAAAACGAAATGGTCCGACTGATATCATTCTGGATTTGTAATTAACCAACAATGGAAACTCATTATCGCTAACTCTTAAAAAAGGGAGATAATCCTTTATTTTGTTTCAATCTTCGTTTTTCCTTTTATTCCTTTAAATGGCATTCTAAGGAAAGGTAATAGGTTTTATTTGAATCTGTATTTCCTCATTGTTTGATACGTAGGAACTGCGAATTTCAATGATACAGTAGAAAAAAGATAAGAATATGTCCCTAATGTTTTTTTTTTTTCATTTGTAAAAGGTAAAGAATATATGGTACAAATTGCATTCAAATATCGTAAAATATTCTTTTCTCAACAATGGAGCAATAATTCAAGAAAACTTGTATACAATCATATACTCAATTAAAAAAAACATTTTTGCACTTTTATATTACCTAAAAAGTATACACCAGAATGACCAAGCAGTAACATCATATTAAAGGCACGCTGCCTTTGTAATAACTGCAGTCCTATTGTTTTCACTCTTTACACCTTGTTTTCACTCTTTACACCATCCACTTTGAATATCGTTTCCATTACAGAAAAATTCATTACCTGGGCAATGAATGAAATATTATCATCTTCTACGGAATGACGAATCATTACTCGGTTATATTGTCGTTTGTCATTATAGAAAATTAACCAAATAGCTATGATCTATTCCTTCAATATTTATTCAATATCCTCTCTCTTTTTCTTATTTCTCGCAAAACTGCGTTAAAAATCTTGCTGAAAGTCCAATTCTCTTTTTTCTTGCCCACTTCACTTTTCTGCTTTCACATAGGAAGAGCTAGACTCTGACCATAATATTAGTTTTACGGCAGGGGAGTTATTTTTAATGTTATTTGTTTCTGTACGCTTAAGCATCTTTTTATTCTGAAAATATTTCAGTTGCTTTAACACTTGGGGGCACAAATCCAGTTAAATAATATAAAAAGTGTTCCCTATATCATCCACCTTAACTTACTCTTATTAGTGAAGCAACAAAAATTCCATCCTATATTGCGATAGGATTTAATGGCTTTATTCCTGTAGCTGAAAAAAAATTTTCAACGTAAATTCATCAAACTCTTGATCGGTCTGTACTTTCGTAAGCATTTAAACGTAATAATTCTTATGCAATGATTTAGTCTATTAAATTCAATATGTTTCATTTTAACTACAACTGTTGCTTCGTGATAAAGTTTGGTGTCAATTGGTCTTCAAAAAGACGTCCAAAATTCATTTGCTTGTGACATATTCAGAAAAAAAGTCAAATTTATCCTAAAGATCTGTATTTCTTAACGATTGTTTGCCAATGCCATACAAAGACTTCGCGGTCGAACTCTAGATCAATTTATGCGCAGAAAGGGATAAGATCTTTACTGAGAAGTGTGAAAGAAAGTTTTGTGGAGACCATTCCAACTAGTTCTAACAGATAACGATTTTTTTTTGTATCTCACTAGCCTCAAAAATTATCAATCCATAATATTAAATACCGGTAAAATTATTGCTGTATTGTGAAACCATGCACGTAATCTTTCTGACCTATAAAAGCATATGTAAATCTTCAGTTTCACTATTGTGAAAGCACTAGTTTCAGAAGAAATATACTTCTGTTGTTAATATGTTAATAGGATTCTGCTGTAAAGGTACCTCATAAAAATATGTGTAAATATTTCTATATACTGTATTATTATATTTGTTCTACTTATTATATTGCTATATATTTTAAAATTCATCTTATACTGTTAAATTGCAAGCTTTTCAAAATCTATTATTCTTGGCTTATTATTTATATTCTATTTTACTGCACACATTTACTATTACCTGACCTGATTCTTGCTGGGGCGTTTTACTCCCGGTGGTCCAATTATTGCTCTGAAACCAAAGGATTAAGACTTTTTATTTGGGGGTGGGTGATAAACGAATCAATATAATTCTGTTGCTAAACTTTCTCTTCCAATCCTATACATATTTATAATATTTTTACTCTTATAAATAATGTTTTATATTTATAACTGGCCTCAAATATTCTCAATACGTGATGCCATGCTTTAATACCCTAATTACTATTTTAAGGGACACACATCATATTGTATACAATTTTTCTGAGCAAAATAGGGACATTAAAATTGTCATTAATCAGTTTCTGAATATTTATCTTTGAATTTGTTTTCGTTTAGTTTCACATATTACCACATATCATATTTTTATTTTAGTCTTTATTAGGTAAAAATATAAATGTTTTTAGTTATTACTCTTTTTATGATTCAATCTTTCTATTTTATGCCTGCTAGATGCAAAATCTATATCTATATCTATACTTATAATAAAGCTCAATGTGTGTGTGTGTGTGTGTGTGTGTGTGTGTGTGTTGGCGCTCTACAGTCCAGACCATTCAACCTACAGCTACCAAATTTGGCACGTGTATACCTTGGAGGCCGGGAATGTGCACCTGGGGGTTATTTTTTCGAATTTTTAATTAGAATTTTATTTATTTAAAAATTAAGCGAAATTTTGGCGTGTTTCTGCTATAACTTCCGAAAATATTACCGCACAAAAAAGATTTTTACATCAAGTTAAAGATAAAAAATTTATCTTTTAAATGATACTACTGTTTTAATCTTAAAATTAAATTTCTATTTTTAATGAATTTTTAAATAAATATTTTAACTATGTTTTTCAATAATTTTTTTCGTCAAAAATAAAAATGAGGATTAAGCACCTTCATGAGAAAAAATAGCTTTTTTCAAAGTGTTGCCATCACATTGATTAAAGCTCTAACTGAAAATAAATTAAATCTTTTTGGAAATAAAATCTGCAAAAATATAATTTTCGTCACGTGTCTGTAGGAAATGAAACAAATATGAAATATTTTTTCTAAAAATTAAATTCAAGAAAAATTATTTTATGATCTTTTACACTCTCTATATTATTAATCCAATAAATAAGTTTTATTTTAAGGCAAGTTTTGTTTAATATGAACAGGATATCCATTCAAATCATGGCCACACAGCTAATTTGTAAACCTTTAGTGAGACACAGATCTGTTGCGACATAAATCGTAAATATTTTATTTAAAAGTAGCAAACGATTATTTTAATAATTATAAATTTTATTTTGTAAATAGTTGTGAAATTCAGATTGGGAACAGTGATATTTTTGGAACTTTTAATTTGTTGTTTATAAACGATGCTAGAATTTTGAATGAAAATAAGTTGATGTAAATTTGATAATATTATCTATAATGTAATAAGATTTAGTTTCATAATAAGTTTGTCTGCATTATATTTTTGTTGACGCACGAACACAACAGATTTACTAAAATGGTTTAAATAGAAAAAATGATTATATCTTATGTAACTTAATTCAATAAATGCTCTAATAAATAACGAATTTTTGATTTTACATAAAGATTCTGCTGTCGAAATCAGGAATAACAAAATGTTCTTGAAACACTAATACTTTAAATAAAATGACTTAATTTCCAATCAACTAAATCAATCACTTAAACTGACTGATTTATGAAAATTTGAATATCACTATTCCATAAAAAAAGGATAATTTTAGATTTTCCATCGATCGTTTAAAAAAAAATACGCCAATTAGCGCGCAGGTTTCTCAAGATTAATTGGCCTAAGATTATGAAAATGTTGAGTTTTTCTAAATTTTTTACATTCAAAACTTCATAAATAAGTCTTAGTTGATTGTGAAAAATAGAAACATTCATTCATTTATTTAAAATTTGGTGTGTCCAGAATATTTCTCAGAATATGATACCTTACTGCATTAAATTTAGATTTCATAATTTTTGAAATATATTTATAGGCTGGAACAAAATATTATTATTGATTTCATTTCAATCCTTTTGAAAGCAAAACTAAAAACTGAATTTTATGCTAAATCTGAGAAATTTTTGTTGAATTATTCTTTGAGATATTACATAAATTATCAAAAATATTTTGTAGTTCACATAAGACTTAAATACCGAGATATTCTGTTTGCAATACTCATATTCAATAATAATAGTAATAAATAAATAGCAATAAAGATGATAAATAAAATAAAACGCTTGGTTTTATTAAAAAATATCTTTATATTTATTGCAATTTCATCATTTTCTCTTTAAATTAAAGTTGACGTTTTAACGGAAATGACAACAAATTCGCAAAATATATAGAGTAAATTGAACGAAACGATCTAAACAACAGTATAAGTTTGGTATGACTATCAAAATTTGAAGATTAAAATTGTTTTGTTTGAGAATCTATTAAGAGACCAGGTACTTAAAATATTTAATTGAAAATTGCAGTGAGCGGTAATATTGGCGAACCGGCTGGTCGCCAAAGGCGGCTAGTATTTAATATCGATAAAAGGAAATGCAATAATGTAATACTTCTTATAAAGCTTGACAAACAGTTGTCGTATTTCTTTCTAAATAATTTTCTTTTGGCATATTTAAGCATTTAAAATCAACCAAACAATGCTGCCTTAAATGAACTGAAATTCGATTATTTAGAATTTCTGTAAATTTTTGATGAACACGATCGAGGTTTCCACGGTCTCTTTCAGAACAAGCATCTTGAGAAATGATTCGTTGTGTCTAATGCAGACCAAAGGTACGAAATGATATTTTAATGATTTTTCGATTTTATATTGTATTCCTATAACGAAATTGTTGAAAGACATAGAGATGTTGAAAAATTCATATTAGTGCATTTTAATTAATTTATCGTTTATTTCATCAATTTTCTTATTTTTACAAAAATACCCGAATAAAAATATTGAGACTAAATAAAAGTGGATAAAAAATTAAAATTAATTAAAATTTTACTTTTTAATTAATTTAAAGAATAATTTAAGTGAATAAGACAATTAAATTGTCTTCGGGGTAAATCAGCATTTTACCTAATGTATTATTTCAAATATTCTTACTATTGCACTTTAAACAATTAGATTTTCATTAATTTTATTGTTTTTACAAGAAGACCTGAATAAAATAGTGAAACTACGAGGATAACTTAAAGTAGATTACACTTAATAAATGAATTGGCCGCGAGTCAAACTAGCGTTTAAATATGAAATATTCAGAAGACAAGAAAGTTCAGCAAACAAAATGAATTCCATCGAAAATTGAATATTTTCATTTTCTTATTCATGTATAAATTATTTGAAATCATATTTTATTTTATGAATTCAAAATTTAATGTTACCAGTGACCTGTAACAGAATTATAGCTTTTCTGTTTTCCTGAGGGACTTCTTTTCCGCTATATGAATTCCTCGTCTCATAAATTTATAGAAGTATCAAGGTATCGAAGGAATATTGCTTCTAAGAGCTATTTGCATTGCGAAGGCGTCCAGCAGAACAAAAGTGTCTCTGTCGTTTTTGACATATATTATTCAAATTTTTCTCCTACGCAGAAACCCTTCATTGTTCCTCAAGTTTAAATTCATTTTATATAATACTTTAAACGGAGCAGTTTATCTTTTATGAAGCAAACAACTTTTATTTCATGCCTATATGTCTTTATGAATGATTTCTATAAAGTGGTTTGTTTGGTTCATTTAATCCATTTTATTTAATTCATTTTCTAAAGAAAAAGCCTTGAGATATTTAATAATATGATATTAAAATCTTTATAATTATTCAGTTTAAATAAAGCTTAAATTAATTTTCAGTTTTTCGATGAAAATGAGCTAAATCTTTGATTTTGGTTCTAGTATTAATTTGGAAGTTATAAAAATGCAAAAACAATTTTCAAATTAAAAATAATGAAAAATTAAAAAAAATTATTACTTTGATGAAGTTACTATTATGAAGTTTCGTTATAAATACTACTCAAAGATTCCATTTATAGAATATATATTTGAAATTAGAAGAAACATGTGATAGAAGTAATTACGTTTTAAAAGGGAGAAAGAAAATTTCTAAACGAAATCAAATGTTCGAATATGCGAAACCATAAGCTGACATTGAGTAAAAAAGTACATGAAATATTAGAATTTAATTGAAACATTGTTTTGAAATAACCACACAGAGTGTTTTTCCAATAAATGATTTATCATTCTTGTCATATGCAATAAACCGCATAATTATGCGATTTCTAGAAATATTATCATTCTCTGCCATTGGAATGATCTTAACTTACAAATTTAAATTTAATAACCGTTACAGTTTTTGCATACCTAAACAATATGCGAATTATAGTAAATGTAACCTTTTTTAGCGCCCTTTATGTTTTTTTCTTCTAAATAGTTATAAAGAAAAATTGAGAACGCATTTATTTGCTAATAGCAGTAAAAAAAGCAATTGCGATATTTCTTGGCTGAATATATGATTTCTTACAACATTAAAATTAATTTCCCCTTTTATAAGAGAGATTACAAATTTTAAAAAAATCAGTTTTACTAACTACTTGCAGTAAAATGTTATAGGGCAGAAAACCAAACATTAAAATTCGAGTAAATATTATGAAATATGGATTCACAGAATTTCTAATATTGAAACATTTAATAACTTTATTTCAGGAAAATTAAATTTCTAAGAACGAGAATTTCGATTTTTGTTACTATGGCATCTGGTGATAGCTCAGTTAAAAACTTTAATAATTATTCTCATTGATTACACACTGATTAAACTAAAAACCTCAGATAACACACCATCACGTCCGAAGACTATCAATTCTTTTTCGACAAGAAGGCGTTTGCAACCAAAAGTAATTCACTTAGTTTACAAAAGTATTCTCGCTTCACTTTTCTGAACAGCATCTAAGGAATTGGATATTCCACAACTATGAGCACAATTTTCAATTTTTTACTTCTATTTACAATAAGATGAGTTTTGAATTCATTATCAATTGGGTAGACTCAAAAAAAATTGTCATGAACGTGCGATCTTGTCAATTTTTATAATTATTTCCCATAATATCAATATAAAATATTTCAAATTTTTATATCTGTTATATGCAAATATAAAATTTTGTAACAAGGATTTTTGGAAAGGAAGTCTTAAACCTCTATTCATTAACATAATCTGTCATTATCCACAAATAAAAACTACTTAATAATGATTTAAAAATGCTTGGGCATATTATTTTTGTACATATATTCATGGTAAGCATTTAGTAGTAAAATGGTAAGGTCTCAGATGGTTCTAAGTTCGAGACCAGATTTGGTAGAAGAATTATATAAGCAGGTAAGGCGCACACCGATTCTAAAGAATGTGGCCCCTCCCATCAGTTTGATGTTGAATTTTGGAGGCAGCTTTGATTTCATACTCATCATCTGACAGCAGCTGAAATTTGAGAAGTTTGGATCAAAATAATCATATCGTTGCTTCGAAACTTAACTATAATATGACTAAATTAACCTCATGCTATGGAAAGTATCAAATATTCTAACTTTTGATAATAAAATCTATTCTTATCCTATATTCAATGGATCTATTTTGATAAAATAATAAAGAATGGTAAATTTTAAAAATTTAATGAATTTACCATAAAACTACTCTTTACGGTATAGAATATTTGCGAAATATCCAAAGAAATATTCTCCTGGTTCTGTATAAAATTGAATATGATAATTGTAAATATCGCTTATGAAACTTTTTATCTTTATTTTCTATAATTAACGAAAGCTTTAAACATTTGCCAAATCAGACTTCTGACCAATCATTTTCCTTGGAGACGTGTGCTTCCATTATATGCAAGTACCCCAGAGACTTACCTCATTTCCTAATTCGCTTTCTTATCTTCTCGAAATTGAGTCTTAGAAGAAAGGATACTGTTCCTCCAGATCCCCAGGTAGTTGTATTTATTTTTGTCTTTTTATAAGGAATAAGTAGATTCATTGTCTGGTGAATCAGCTTGGTTGACTGGTTTCTTTGCGTTTAATGGCGGAAGAACTAAACGGTGAATTAGTTGGGACATAGGAAAAGTTTTGTCATGTATTACGGCAGAATTATTTGTTGATTAAAATAATTAATGTGATAGATTAAAGTTTAAATTCTATGCCAAAGATACCACAGAGAAAATAAGTCAATCTTAGTTTGTAAAGTATATTTTAAAATGTTGGGTTTTAGTCGGAATATTTTTATGAAAAAAAAATATTCCAATATAAATAATTTTAATAATTTTCCACATCAGTTATTATTTTTTAAAGTTTATTAGATTTACTGCCTATCTCATTATTTATCTCATTAAATCGAACTAAGTGTTTTGTTGAAATACATTGAATAACGTTTTGTAATTCCTATTAGGTTAATGTCTAAAACGAAGAACGAATCCGGGTCATCTCATACTCAAAAGTTAACTATCTTTATAATTTGTCGTAAATTGGCTAATATTGTTATTTTTATGGATGAATTATTATTGATAGCGAAACTATATTTTTTTATAGATGATTACCAATTGCCAGGTAAATATATGCTTTTTATTTTACATGTTTGAGGAATTTCAGCTTAATTTATTATGATGGCAATTAATTAGATTTAAGACTTAACAAGCAATATCATATCCTTCAGTTCTTAAAACTTATTGAAACTGCTATCTCTCGAAAAAAAATTATATTTTTGCTTCCAGTTAACTCTTTTCTGATAAGATCTTAACAATATCTCAACAAATTCTCAGTGCTACCCTAGTATTTTTCCCATTTATTTTTCAGGTTAAGTTTGCTGGTACCGAGAGTCACCATAGTCCATAGAATGATTAATTCCTTTTGAAAAACATCTGTCCGTCAATATTGTTCCTAGCACCGTGCCTTAGAACTGGAATTCATGAGTTGTCTTAATAAAGTAATTATCTGAACAGTAGCAACGTTCAACTGTGAATTCAAATAATATAATTTCTTGAAATATTAATAATAGCAAGATTCTTCAATTGATGTTTATGCATTTGAATCTTGGATTTGAAACTTATCATAAGCAATTTACGAGAAAAATAGCTATCGATTTAAAAGTAATTTTACTTGGAAATAAAATTAAACAAAATTTAAGCATCGATATTATATTACGAAGCAAAATGACATTCAGCCATACAATGCTTTTCTCATTAGATATAAATAGGTACACACACTAAAGAGAAAAATTTCAGATTTGAAATAATTCCCAAGTGAAGTACTTGAATGGCATGAAAAAAAAATATTGCAAATTTGAATATCATGCAAAGGTAATCTCACTTATGTCCTTAAAGGACAAGAAATGTTTCCAAAAAGGGGAATTAAAGATAAGGAAAATACGCTAAGTGCACTGAAGTTTCTGAATAAAATTTTCATTAATATAAAGAAATAAAATTCTTTACAGGAAAATAAATTTTGAATTAAAAAAATAGATTTTAATTTGGAAATAAAAATTATTTAAGCAAACAATATTTTAAATAATTATAATTAATTTATGATAAATGAAATTTTCAAACAAATAATATAAAATGCATTATTTTGGAATTTTATTAAGATACTCATAAAGTATAGTTTGAATCAATTTATTTTTTATATATTGTAAATATATATATATTCTCTCAACCGTGTAAAATAAATACAACATTTTTTATATGATAAACGCACTGTATTTTGTCTGTCAATATGTATATGCATATAAGAAAAGCATACTGTTACGAATCTGTAAAGCTGCTTCCCAGCATAGTTAATTCCATCATCAGAAAGATTGCTTTACAGTCATCTGTATTGGACGGAGTCCGGGTGTCTCGTCGGAGGTCCCAGAGCTTGGCGTCAAACTTGGAGACCATTTGGCGACTTGGTGACGAATTTGGCGACTTTGGCGCCAAAATAGATTATACCCGAAACATCGAGAATTCTCCCGATTCGTCCATTGAGAACCGAGATACGCTTCGAACGTCCCTGATTGGTTGAGAGGCTTCTAGCCCCGCCTCCTGAGACCTATAAAAGGAGGCGGTCTGCAGCTGCCAGAGTAGAGTAGTCGGAATCGACGGTGAAGAACTGGTCTTCCTGAGATTAGCAGAGCAGCGACGGAGTCAAGCTAGTGCTGAACTAAGCTGTGCGCTACTGACTGCAGTAGAGTCTTGTTGTATGCACGTCTCGCGGCTGAAGATAATTGTCTTCTGTGCTGTATATAGTTGTCGTCTTTGTGCTGTCCTGTTTGTCTTCGTGTAAATAAACATCGCTGTTTCTTTTTCTACTGCCGCCTGCGGATTGAGCGTTCTCCACACCATATAACTTCCACTATCCAAACGAACCCGGAAATTTCGTAACATTTGGTGTCAGAAGTGGGGTAGTGGTAATAGTGTATGGTGGTGACGAGATACCAAGCAAAAATGGCTGATAGCGGTAATGGTGAGTTACTGGCTCTGTTGGCTGAGATGAAGAATTCTCTGGAAGCTGAACAAGAGGAGATGAAGAAAAGACAAGATGAGATGAAGCAATTACAAGATGAGATGAAGCAGGAGATGAAGAAAAGACAAGAAAGAATGGAGCAGGAGATGAAATCCACACAGGAGGAGCTTAAGAAGGACATCGTAAGTGTTAAAGAGGAATTATACAATATCATTCAGGAGAAGATGAATGCAATTGAAGATAAGGTCGCTTTATTTGAGCATAAGGTAATTTCAGTGGAAACTAAAGTTTTGAAGATGGAAGAAAGTATTAACAAGGTTCGAGAAGACATCAGAAAAGAATTTGAACAGAAATTTGGGAAGGAGATTGAAAGCCTAAAGAAGCAGATTTCCCATGAACATGACGAATGCAAAGTTATATTTACACCTTCCCTAGCGACGATTAAACTCTCAACTTTCGACGGAAAAACATCCTGTCAAGTTTACAAAACACAGTTTACTATGGTAGCGGAAGCTAATGGATGGAATCCTCAAGTCAAAGCGTTTCACTTGGCAGCTTCGTTAAGAGGAGACGCTGCCGACATCCTTGAGTCTCTTACGGAGAAGCAAAGACATGATTTCCAAACTCTATCGAGTGCACTTGAGCTACGGTTTGGAGAGAAGTGTACTAAGGAATACAGCCGACTGCAGTTAAAGTCCAGCTATCAAAAAGCGGGTGAAAGCCTGCAGGAATTAGCTGCCGATATTCAGCGACTTTCCCACATAGCATTTTCTGATTGCCCGGGTGAGACACGTCAAGATCTGCCTCTCCAGCACTTCATCGATAGTGTTAGGGATCCGGAAACACAGATGGCTCTTAGACTAGTAGATGTCAAAAATATAGGATCTGCTTTAGTCTTTGCACGCAAAATAGAGGACCGACACCCAATGAGAGCTGTCTCTGCTGCGGATTCGGACTCTGATTTCGTAAAACAGATTGACGATCTGCGAAGAGAAATTCGGAGGTTAAAAGAGCGCAAAGATGGTGGAAGTACGGAAATTCGGTGTTGGACTTGTGGTACAGCCGGACACGTCCTGTAGGAACTGCCGTGTTTCTAGAAGTGGTGGAAATAATTCTCCACCGCATCAGGGAAACTAATATGTGGCCATCTCGCGGGGCGGAGGTGTCCAGATAGTCAAAAGCCCCATTTCAAAGTATTTCATATTTCATCCATAAGTGGCGGTGACAATGGACTTTACGTGATAGGACAAAGTGGTAACATCTCATGCCGTATGGTTGTCGACATTGGAGCCAATGTGACCATAATAAGAGAAGATCTGACACGAAAATTAAAATTTAAAATAATCTGGAAGCCGCCCTGCATTGCCCTACAGACAGTGACGGGAGATAAGATTTATGTTCATGGGAAAGTCAACCTCACTATACGCTTTGGAAATATTAACTACCACCAAACGGCATTTGTAGCAGAAATTACTGACCCGTGCATTCTCGGACTAGATTTTCTGTGGAAATACGACTTTAAACTGGATTTTGGAAATAGTAAAATGAATTCCAAATTTGAAGACATCACTCTTTTTGGACTACACGCTGAACTGGAATCCAGCCAGAAAATAATAGCCAAAACTGACATCTCCTTATCGCCTAGGACTGAATGTGTAATACCTGGTTTGGTAGCAGATAACCGAAAATTCCGATTTGATGTAATGGATTATCCTGACACAGGCCGTGCCAGAGCAGGAGTGTTGGTAGCTTCGTCGGTAGTGGACCTCTCAAAGTCAGTCATCCCAGTGAGAGTGGCTAACATCAGTGATAAGACAAAGATTATACAGAAAGGAGAGGTGCTAGCAACTTGCACTTCTGTCACTTGTATAGACCGGAAGTGCAATAGTCAGGACGTTTCTTCAGACGATCTAGTTCAAAATTTGCTGCAGGATACAGATTTAGATGAAAAACAGAGGTGTGCTGCTGGAGAGTTGATAAAAGAATTCCAGAACTTATTTTCTCGAACATCTGAGGACTTTGGAAGGACTCAACTAGTAAAACACCGAATTGACACAGGACAGCACCCTCCTATTAGGCAGTACCCCAGACGACTACCATTCGCTAAACAAGAAGTTCAAACACTAATTAAAGAAATGCCAGATAATGACGTAATTGAGCCGTCATCAAGTCCTTGGGCATCACCCATCGTCTTAGTAAGGAAGAAGGACGGCTCTACTAGATTTTATGTGGATTATCGCCGGTTGAATGGTGTCACCAAGAAGGACAGCTACCTTTTGCCAAGGATACATGACACGCTTGATACACTTGCTGTAAATACATGGATTTCCACCCTGGACCTCAAGAGTGGGTATTGGCAAGTAGAAATCCATCCTGAAGATAAAAAGAAGATGGCTTTCACCACAGGACAGGGGCTATGGCAGTTTAAGGTTATGCCTTTTGGCTTGTGTAATGCGCCGGCAAGATTTGAACGCCTTATGGAAACAGTTCTCGTAGAGCTTTCTTATGAAGCCTGTCTGCGGCGTCTTATGAAGTCATCATGCGGCGTTCCTTTGAAGAACATCTTCAAAATGTTAGACGTGTATTGCAAAAGCTGAAGGAAGCTAACCTGAAATTAAGCCCGACCAAATGCCACCTATTCAAGCGTGAAGTCACCTATCTTGGGCATATCATTTCGGCAGAAGGTGTTCGAACAGACCCGGATAAGATATCGGCTGTAAGACACTGGATCTGCCCGACGGATGTTCACCAGCTCCGGAGTTTCTTAGGCTTATGCACATATTACCGGAAATTCGTGAAAAACTTCTCAACAATCGCCAGACCACTCCATAAGCTGATTGAAGCGAAACAAAAATTCATCTGGGCGGACGAGTGTGACAACGCCTTCAACAAGAACATCTGCTCTCGCCCTGGCATATCCTGAAATTGGAAAGCAATTTATTCTGGATACGGATGCAAGCCATGAATGCATCGGAGATGTGTTCTCCCAAGAAATAGATGGACAGGAGCATGTCATCGCCTAGTTCAGTAAGTGTCTGTCCAAACAGGAAATAAATTATTGTGTGAGCAGAAGAGAGCTTCTGGCTATCGTAAAGGCCGTAGAGAACTTCCAACCTTACCTCTACGGTGGAAGCCTTTACGGAAGAAATGAAAGCCGGACAAGAAATGTTACGAAATTTCCGGGTTCATTTGGATAGTGGAAGTTATATGATGTGGAGAACGCTCAATCAGCAGGCGGCAGTAGAAAAAGAAACAATGAGGTTTATTTACACTTAGACAAACAGGACAGCACAAAGACGCCAACTATATACAGCACAAAAGACAATTATCTTCAGCCGCGAGACGTGCACACAAGACTCTACTGCAGACAGTAGCTCACAGCTTAGTTCAGCACTAGCTTGACTCCGTCGCTGCTCTGCTAATCTCTGGAAGACCAGTTCTTCACTGTCGATTCCTACTACTCTACCCTGGCAGCTGCAGACCGCCTCCTTTTATAGGTCTCAGGAGGCGGGGCTAGAAGCCTCTCAACCAATCAGGGACGTTCGAGGCGTATCTCGGTTCTCAATGGACGGATCGGGAAAATTCCCGATGTTTCGGGTATAATCTATTTTGGCGCCAAAGTCGCCAAATTCGTTGCCAAGTTGCCAAATGGTCACCAAGTTTGTAGCCTGATTGGTTGCGACCCCCGGACTCCGTCCAATGCAGATGACTGTAAAACAATCTTTCTGATGATGGAACCAACTATGCTGGGAAGCAGCATTACAGATTCGTAACAATACTTTTTAACTAATAATATGAGTCAGAAAGTGATAATGTTTGTGAATAGGAACAACAATTAAAACTGACGAATCTTACTAAAGCGAAATGCTCACATAAGCAAATTCTCAGTATTATTCAAAATTACAGAAATAGCAATATTATTATCAACTTGCAATTATGTGAGATGCATAACCATTTAAAATAAATAATACATCGCTTCTATTAATAAAGGTGATTGCATATGTGTTGGAAATCTACTACATGCCAGACCATTTGGCTTAGGCACATACATTCTTGGTGGTTGGAAATGTGCCCCCACCTAGGAGTTATTTTTAAAATTTTAATAAATTAAAAACAAAGAGAAATTTCGAAGTTTTTTCACAGAAACCTATAAGTATTACAGCTTAAAAATAATTTTTATATCATAAAAATCCAAAGGCTTGTCTTTTTAATCATTCTAGTTTTGTAGTTGTGCAAAGGTTTCTTGAAATTTGGCAATATTTCACAGATTTTTTTTGTTGAACATTATATTACTGAAATTTAAAACCGTTTTCATTTGTTTCCTCAAATATTCAAATTCCTGATTCTTTTTAATATTGAAATCCACAAACGAAGAATTCTATTAATTATCTGTGCAGTTTTCAATATGAATAAAAAAGTCTCGTAGCAATACCGCGAAGTTAACACAGGAGCGAACCAGAAATTTTCGTTTTTAATAGAGTTATCTGACAGATCGCTATTAGAAAGGCTGATGTACTCAATGATCAGAGCATATGCAGGGCAGTTAAAATAATACAGCTTTAATGTTGGGCAATTTAACTGATTAATACACATGGAAATATATCTAAACGATTTAACTGGAATTAAAAATAATTAATATACATGAAAAAAAGCTGCTCTGTAAAGCCGACAGGTTTAGATAAAAACAAGCGAAGTTTGTGATTAATATTAACAAAGTTCTATCTATACCAATATTTTTTTTTAATGTCTTGACCTTTATAGAAAGAGTAACGATTTATAATAACAAGAATTTCAAAAAAAAAATAACCCTTTCTAAATCCAAGCATCCCCAAATATCTGTTTTTTTTAATCATGATAATCTTTACCAATTAATTTATGATGCATGGGGTTATGCTTATCATTTAGAGAAAATTATACTTTGTATGCTTAATATTCAGTGGTAGGTATGCTTAATTATGCTACCCCACGCGAAGGAATAAGAATATATTAAATGTTAAGAACCGCTGCGAAAGCAATAGGTTAGAGCTATAATTAAGTTGTAAAAGTCATCATCAGACATGGTATAACACTGCAGGAGGTACATCCCATCTTCGTCAGGAGATAGCTTGACTTCTACTATACCTAGATGGCGACAACCAGTCTGCAAATCGACTCCAAATCAAAATTAATATATACCCAATATTCGACTACTCCACACGCACTGAGGTATAAAGAAAAAGCTGAATAACCGGATCGTCGGCACAGCAATATTAGTGGTAACTGTGTTTCAGTCATAAGGGCCATCGCAGGCCACGGTACAACCCTACCCGTGTGAAGTACGTCTCATCACCCATGGAAGGTAGCCAACCCTCACCTTTTCTGTACCTATTACAATGGATAAAACTAGTCACCATACCGGAAGCTACACACCTTCATTTTTGAGGTGCCCAACAATGGGAGGAGTATTAAAGGTAAATGTATTTTAGAATATTTATTGGTTAAAAAGTTTTACCACTTAATGTTATGGAATTAAGAGAAAATGCCAGATTAAATTTTAGTGCTAAGCTGTGAAATTTTTCGAATATAAGTTAAATATTTGATTAAGTTAAAATTTAAATGCATTTTGTATTTGCAAAAAAAAAAACTACCAATAAAAAAAATGTATTACGAAGACAATCAATATACTATCATAAAATTAATTTCATAGAAAATGAAGGAACAGAATTTCATAGAAAACAGTTGGTTAAAAGTCTCAACTTAAAAATTCAAATTTGAAATTGATATTCGTGTAATTATTTTATACTTTGTATCATCAGAATGCTCTTACTTTTACAATGAAAAGTAAAAAAGTTAATCTCTTATTTTTTTATCATAAAAATTATTTTTCTATATTTAAAAATAATTAACAAAATCAGTATTTGATTTGAAAACAGAAAATTTTATACTATATAAAACTTAACTCAGGATAAATTAATTTGAAATAAAAAGTTTTCAGAATATTTTTGTTGATCTCAGAACCACTTATGAGGATATGAGTAATTGGAGCTTGAAATAACAATAAAAAATTACATTGCTAAATTAAACTAAACAGTGGAATTTTTTTTTTATTTTAATAAAAAAAAATCTATGAAAAAAGTGCAGGTATAATGTAAAACTGAAAGGAATAATTTAACCCGATATCATAAATAACGAATTCACACTAAGAAAATTACAAAAACCACTGAAAACAGAATAAATATAGAAAGTAGAGTTATTACACACAATTAAAAAGGAATAATCATATTTCAATCTTTTTATTGTTTAATTCAGTGAGAATTTGTTAATGAATTGCATGAATTCATCGAGCAAGAAATATCAAACTTCATCCTTAACACACGCAAAATGTATTTTTTAGAACTTTTCATCAATAAGATAATAGCAAAATATTTTATTTAGCCACTCGTATTCATTTTCAAATAATTTTAAACATAACATACATTCAAAATTAATGAAAAAAAAACAACACCTTGTGAAATTTGAAAAATGCCCTTCATTACTCATTTTTTTCTGTATTAGAACGGTCTTCAAAAACAAACACAATTTATTTTGTTTTTCAATTGTTACTGATTAATCAATCTGATAGAGCTTTGCAAAATTAAAAATAAATTTGTGCTTTTTAGTTAAACCGAAAGAAGTCTTGTTTGCTTTAACCTCTTTTTTTATCAATATTTAGCCTCTTTTATTACTGGAATGAAATTATTAAGATTTTCTTTTAGAATATTTTTTTTCTAAACTGTCACCATCCGCTGTTATTCATTTGTTTAAGCAATTGTTACACACTGAGAGCATTCATTGTGTAAGAATAAAAGGAAATTAATGTTACGTTTCATAGTTGGAAATAATTCTTATTTTATTTTCAAGCAAATGCCAAAGAAATAAAAAAAAAACTCAATATAAACAGAACTTATTTCTCGGTTTAAAATTCAGTATACATAATATTTTTAAAAAATCATTTATTTAATAATAATATATATATACAGGAGTATATTTAGAAAATATTTAGGTGCCAGATCATAAGATGTTCATCTAAAATCTTGGAATCACCACTGGTTGTATTTTGAATCTATTATTTTTAATTGTTAAAAATGCCCAATTCTTTACTAATTCCAAAGAATTAAGATGATATAATTGCGCGTGTTTTTTTAGATCCAGTTTTGATGTGAAATCTTTTTCTAGTTATAATAGAAAAAGATATTATACATTGATAAATTTGTTCCTTCAAGAAATCTCAATGCTCTCAACACTAAATATTAATGTATCTCATTCTTATTTAAATAAAAAAAATAAAAGATTGTTAATCAACATATTTTTGAACACTTACAAGAATAATTATGTACATCAGGTCCTGACCTTTCATTATAAATAATTCCACTGTATATTTAAAAATCAAATTTACATTAACTATTGAAAAGTAGAAATGAGGGTAGTAATTCCAAGAAAATCTGATGGTTTTCTTCCGTAACTTCCTTTTAATTAATAGGAATAGAAATAGGACCACCTGATATGTTATATCTGTGGCTAGATAATCTCAGCAAATATTTTGAAGCATTTCAAAATGATAAACCAGAGAAAGCTTTCTGATGATTATCTAGCAGATGAGATACAATTCATATTTAAATCAATTTGTTTTCTCTCTTTTTTTTCATTTATTATGTAAAATAAATCACTATCGAATCCTTAGCATCTTTGTCTAAAATCCTCTTTTATCTGTAAAACAGAATGCATCAAAATATTGTATCAGAATATAATAATCTTTTCTGGATAGATTATGGCTCAAATAGTTTATATGGGACACATTTATTCAAGAATACCTAAGGAATAAGAAAATTATTAAATTCTAAAAATATGGTTTATATGCCTTCATGTCTGAATTGAAAAGCGTGGAAATTTAAGCAATACCTAAATTTAAATGAAACACATTTCCATTCAAATAGAAACTTGAATAAATGCCTTGCAGATGTTCAAAAGAAAGTTTATGCACTATTTATCTAAATTAAACTTGATGCATCAATACATCATCAGCTTTTTTTCAATATATATTTGGCAGTAAATCATTAAATGTGAATTTTCTTGTCAAAATTTACAACTCTGATTTCTCATAAATATATTATTTACGTCACATTTATAAACTAAGAAATCATTTTCAAATCCTTACTATCATTTCGGAAAACAACTGTTTACAAAATGGAATGCAAAATCATTTATCTAATAATCTTCAATGCATCTGAATTGATTACCAATGCATTCTCTTTGACTCAAATCTTTATTTTATGAATCTAATGGAAATAAAATTGGAAACTTAACTCATTCCAGAGAATTCTATTGTCTATAAAGAGAAATCTGTTTATCATACGCAAATAGTGATTTCCTTTCAGGTATACGAGTGGTTTTGTCTGGATATGAATGAGTGAAATTTGTGAGAAAATAATCAAAATGAAATATTTGAGAAGCTCCTTGCCACTCTCTATTCAGTATGCTTTTGTTATCCTTCTGTTGCATTTACTGTCATCTCCTTTACAATTTACTTCGAATCAAAATCTAAAAATTGAATTGGTGACAAATATTTATAAATAGCATTAGATTTACTTTATTAATTGTTTTTTTAATTTTGTTTATTAGGAAAATTTCAAATGAAATTAGCAGATTGCATTAATAGTTTTTGTTAATAGTTAGTAGATTGAATAATAGTTAGTAGATTAATAGTTAGTAGATTGAAGAGGCATATAAAAATTGTCAAAGCACTTTAAAGTGAATTATCAAAATTCGAAAGCAAGAAATGATTAATCCACAAGTATGTAAAATGTATAAAAGTGAACATTTATTTCCATTTTTTTTGGAGAAAAGGAATTTATTAAAGAGAAAAGAAAAAAAAATGACAAAGAAAAAGTAATTTATTAGTTTAAATTTCATGAAAACAGAATAATAAACTGTTGTAATTACACTGCAGTTCAAAGATTCAAGTTATAAAGAATAACAATACAATGGAAAAAGTTTTACTTATAGTAGAAATTAACACACACACACACATTATATATATATATATATATATATATATATATAATCAAAATTTTTAAGTTTAGTTTTTGTTAAGTAAGTTAGTTTAAGTTAAGTTAGTTTTTTTAGTTTTTGATTTATTGACATGTTGATCTAAAAATCATGTATTAATTCAGTGAAGGAAAAGAAAATTTATTTTCATGTCTGATTTTAATTTTAAAAATATTAAAAAAATTCCATATTTTTAAAGGAATGAATTTAATGGACAAAGACTTTAATTCTTTTTAAAAAAATTAAAATCTGAATTTCTATAAACAAGAAAAAAAATTTATAAACACGAAAATTTCAGAGTTTTCAAAATTTAAATTTTACGATTATTATTAGTCAAATATTCCTCTTTAAACGATACCTTTTCTTGTTTTTAAAGAACTTTATATTCTTATAAATTTATAATGAACTAGTGTGCATGGAACTAAATTTAAATTATACTGAATCATTTAAAATTTTCTGCCAATTCCCCCTGTTTTTAGAGATTCCTTATTTTCAGATGCATACAGCTCACAACAGACTACGTTTATATAGCTAATTTCTACAGTGATTATTACTTATTTGAGATTTTACAGTTGAACTAAACTTTTAATTTAATAAATTATATATCTTCCTCACTCCTGTACCCTTTAAATTTAACTCACTCTTGTAAAAGATAATACTATCCAAATGCTTTAGGAACCGAGAAATTCAATATCAAGTATCAAGACAAATAACCGGTTGGTCAACTTGGTTTCCCAGCAAAACATTTTCATGGAATATTATGGGAAACATTTAATCTGCAAGATTAATCCATCCTCCATTTTTAATCAAGAAATTTGAATTTTTTCAATGAAATTAATGGCAAAAAATATATCAGGAATTTTATTGTGTATATCATAATGTCACTAATCATTAGATGTATTTTATATATGTTATGTCAAAATCTATGAATAAATGGATTTTTTTCTGATTTTTTTAACATGTTTAAAAATTATGTTTACACAAAAATTAAAATTTCAAATTAATTTTAATCATTTTACTCTATTCAGAAGAAAAACTTCAAGGAAGGCGAATCCTCGACTGTCATGTATTTGCATTTAATTAATTCTAAGTATCATTCGCAAGTTATTTTTTCTCGAAAGGTATCTTCGAGTTTGAAAAGATCAATATTTACCTTTGGTCAACATAGCAATAAAGATCTTTCGATTTGTGTAATTATTGCATTTAATCTGGCCAAACATTTGTTAATTTACGTAAAGTAAATAGCAAATAAATTTGGAAAAAATATCAGCTTAACCCAGAGTTATGCTATACGCCTATTTTGAAGATAAATTTTTTAAACACAAGGTGTTAGTTGAAATCATTTCTGAAATCTTCAGTATTTGACTTTTTTCTCAATTTTATAGTTTTATTCTTAGATTACAAAATTTGACTTTAGAATTACGTATCTTCATGACTTTAAACACTGACTGATTGCTCCGAATCGTTGATAATGTGAAACGCTTGCTCTAAAAAAATAATGCACACAAAAATAATGCTTCTTCATAGAGTGTCCCAAATTCTATGATTCGCAATATTCTTTATTCCGAAATTCTATGATTTGCAAATGATTTCGAAAAATCTATGATTCGCAAATTACTTCGGAAATTCTATGATTCGCATTGCTTTTGGAACGATGGTTAAAGAATTCAAATTCAAAGAATCCAACAAGCAATCATTTGTAATTTATAGAGTATGGTGTAAAGAAAATATATTGCAATCGTAACACAATTCGAACTAACAATTTTGATGAACCTCTAAGTTTCAGACCTCTTTGAGTTCGAAAAACTCATTGTTGCAACTATATTTAGTTTAGTTTAGTTATATTAACGTCCCGTTGTAAAGCAACACTAGGGTTATTTTGAGACGGACCTCGTAATTTTGAACCTCAGTCAGATGAGGATGACGATACATGAGCTGGCACTCCTCCCCACCTTTCAACACCACATCCCACCAGCGGGAGGATGTTCGGCCCTGACGGATTTAACGTGCAACAGACTCAATTAGAAGCGGTTCGGTGTAATCGGGTCTCGAATCTGAAACCCTACGGCTGAAAAGTCATGACCTTACCACCAGGCCACCGCGGCCCTCTGCTGCAACTATATATTTTACAGTACGAGCACTATAATTTTGAAGATTTCAATCAAAATTTGAGCGAAATCAATTCAACGAAAATCTAACAGCCGAACAGTTCGAGTACAAGTGAATATGATAACTATGAAAAAGAATAAAAGCAAACTAGATAGATAAAAATTCGTACACAGATATATTATAAAAAATGTTCTATTCTCCAGTCTCGTCATGGGAATTAATATTTCTACATCATCTACAATTGAAATTTTTTTTGAAAACCCTTGATTAATTTAATTATTTTCAAAATCATGAATAGTAACTTCTAAAAAGTCAATAATAATATGATGTGTACCTTAACTTATCAATTTAATGCAAGTGATAAAAATTAAAATGTAATTAAATCAATTTATTGTACCTATTTCCAAAATAAAATAAATTTCGAATTACACAAATACTAATTTTACGTGACAATTATAGTATTTTTTATAGAAACACTTACTGCGTAATTAATCAATCTTATGCCACCAAATTAAACTTTATCGCAAATTTATTATTTCTGGTAATAAGTAATTCAATAAATAAATTAAAATGTATCTATAAAATTTGCATCGATATTAATTTGATATTTAAATGTTGCATTTCTTTTACATATGTCTAGTGTCCATATTTTTTAATTGATTAAACTTTTAATTATAAATATGTAGTTTAATAACCCTGCCTTTCAGTATAGTAATTATTTTTTAAAAAAATATTAATAATAGTGGCGAATTTTTCTATCTCTTCCAAATATAATGATTCATTTTTAATAAATTGTGTTAGTGACAAAGTATTCACGTTTAACACTGGCGAATTAATTTGGTATTATGTTTATCATTTCGGCTTACTTATATTTATATATAGATATGTGTAACTTATTAATAAATACTTCCATATATTTAAATGTTAATTTAGGTATTGATTGTTACTAAAATTGACTCTTCTTTTCAGTTGATATTATTAAAAAATCTTTAATTAAAGATACAAATCAATGTATGTATTTATTTAAATATTCATGTTCTATTTTTGTTACTATTTTGCGATAAGATAATTTTGGGGATACTTTTAAATAAATTAAAAATCATAAAAGGGAATTATAAATTTAAAAACAATGTGTGTCAAGCTTTCAATACAGAGATATTTCTCCGATTGATAGGTTTGAATTACAATGCATTTTATCATAAATTCTTATAAATTTATTTTTATCTAAAAGAAAAATTTACGTATTTTGTTATTGAATTTCGTGGATAATGCATTTCAATTATTTCAATACGAAACTTTCCGTTTCTAAAAATATATGATAATTATTTGCAATTTCTGAAATATGCTTTGTTTCCCCTCTGCTTGAATGAAAAGGCCATCCATGTTCTTTTCTTAACTTAGACATGTCATACTGAATGTATAGGCATATAAAGAGATTGAGGGAAAATTCTTTAATAATTCGGGAATCAACTGATCAGCGGAGGTCAGTAAATTTTGAAAGATGGTAAATTATCTTACGGCTTAAATTTTACTAAATATTTAACACCAAGTAGTATTTCAAACATATGCTTTAATCACATACTTAATTGTAAATTTTATGCTTACTCATTATACAATAGTATTTTTTTTTATTTCAAGTATTTTTTTTACTTTTAAAACTTAAGTTTCTTTTTTTATAAATTTTATGTAATCCTGAAATTAGTTATTCTCAATTTCAGTACAGAATCAAAATTCAACTAAATTAATCAATTGGATAATAATTCAGAATTGAAGTTACTAAAACAGAATATCGTCATCGTTCAAATAAAATTACAAAATCTAGAACACTTATATATGCAAAATAAGAAATCTATAAATTCTGCTTTGAAAAATAATAATATAATAAAAAATAATAATAACAATAATAAATAAAAATAAAAAATAATAATAAATAAATAAATTTAAATAAAAGTGTATAAAACGAATGAAATAAAGAAATATTTAAATGCTATTAGAAAAAAAATGACATTTGCAATTTTTAATCTAGCATTTGCTACTTATTTCGTACCTGAAAAAATAATTCATTGTAAAATTCCATTCCCTTTATGACAGACCACGAATTTTATACATTATCAAAACTTGCTATGAATTGAGTAAAATAGAAACCTATAGGGAGCATCTTATGCATAGCATCCTCACATATAAAGGCGAAACAGAATATGGATCTTAGCAATTCAAAACACTATTATTGTTTGTGAGCAGAAATCGATAATTATTTACTTCCTCGGAAACGTCTCATCTTGGCATGTGCCTCAGAAAGAAGGCTTAAAATAGTGCACCGATTCCTCCAAAAATTGAATTATTAAATTATTTTTAATAATTAAATTAAAAATAATTTAAATTATAAATAAAAATAATTTAAAATTTAATTAAAATGTTAAATTATTTTTTATTTATTTTTTATTATTCTTGAGTTTGTGTTTTATATCTGATATATATTTTTGACATGTGGAAGAATGATTAAAAATAGCTTCTGAGGATCTCAAATAAGTTCAAAAGCATTTTTAATATCTTCAATTTTTTTTCAGTCAAGTATTGATTTGGTATTGTTAATTTCCATTATTTTTGTACATTCTTACTAATTTCACACTGAAATTACTACACTTCACGAATTAAAGCTAAATAAAATAGATGGAAAGCATTTGCTTTTTTATCTTGTTATAAGAGAATATAACTATAGAAAATTGCTAAATTCCAAATCGTAGAATTTTTTAAAAATATACCGCTTAAGATATACAAATTGAGTATTGTATTTTCAACTATGTTGCTAAAATTATTCACACTAATAAATGAATTCTATAATCACGATTCAAGTGAAAAAAAGAATGATAAGCACAAAAATAAATTTGTATTTACAAAAATTATATCCAAATAAGTATTTCCAGATCAAAAATAAATAAATAAATAAATATCCTCCCATAAAAAAGCAAGATACTCTAAACTTCAAATAATTGTCATAAAAAAACTGTTTAAAATATGCTTTAAAAGTGTTTAATTTGAAATACTGATGCGAGACTTCGATTTTCACCTATTTCTTACTTTTACTTTATTTATTTATTTTCAAGTCAAGGAAAATCACCCAACCAAAAGCTTCATTTTCTCTTTGATATCCAGATAACATCTTGGAATGAAATATCAAAATTAGATTTCAAAGAATAAGAGCTTTTCTTCTCATTCTTCTGATTGGATTAACCAAGCATTTGACTCTGCTCCTTTCTTTTCTCAAGATCTTAACAAGAAAAATCAGTCTAGTAAAATAAAATAATTTAATTTAATTTTCTCTCTGCTCTCCTTATTCTCATTAGAGTATCTCAGAACGAAACAGTGTTCGTACGTTCTTCAACTCTTTTAAATTGTTTCTTCTAATAGGTATACAATAGACGTGGAACAGAAAATGGTTTTAAATTAATGTTAATGCTTATATTTTCGTGTGGCTAACACTTTTTTAAATTTATAAAAGTTTAACAAAAATACATTTTTAAATACAATGTGGAATAGAAATATGAAATCAAGTTAAATAACAGTGGAAATATTAGTAACTATAACGTTATAAGCAATTTTTAGCAGGATATTTTTGAATATTTCCAGTTACGTCAAACATTCTTTAAAAACTGTAATGAATATATTTCAATTCATTTCTATATATTACATAAGTAATATATTTATATATGTAATGAACTAATAATTTCTAGTAATTCTAAAATTTTTGAAAATATTTCAAATTTAATAAGGAACTTAAAAGTGATATTAAAAATCATCAAATTTCTTCATTAAAAAATAGGTAAAATTATTAAGCATGAACCAAAAAGTTAGATTCTAGTTAATAACATGGTTATAACCAAGTAAAATGTTTTTTAAGAACTCCACTACCTAAAAATCATTTTTTGAAAGGATAACGCAAATCAAGATTTAAAAATGCAGTTTTCCAGAAAAAGCCTTTAAAAATTTTAATATGACACAAAATATTTTGTTGCCACTTTAAAATGTTAAAACACACTATATAATCAGGTCTAAATTTCTTTTTCTGAATTTTAAACTTTTTTTTAGATTTATACATTTTTTCGTATATTGAAAAGAAATTTCCAAGAAAAAAAAATTTAAAAATATTTAAAGAAAAACAAATCTCTATGTTCAACCAATATTTTGATTAAAAATATATAAAAAAATAGTTGTTCAAATGAATTGTTTTCAGTTTTATAATGCTTTAAACAGTTCCAGTTTCCAAAGTTTTCAGTTTCCGGTTCATTATTGATATCGTAAATTTTCAAATAATTGTATAAACGAAAACAAAATATGTTTGAATATCTAAATATATAGTATTTAAATGGAGCAATCAAAACAAATTTCGAAAATTTTCAGCGAAACGTGAATTTTAAAAGGAAGCTAGTATAAATAATTTTATAAAATTACTGAATCTATAAATAGTATAGTGAAAATGAAAATTAAGAAATATTTCTTCAAATATCAGTATTTGAAAAAAAAAGTCGCTTAACATAGTCAAGTATATTAAATGCAATTTTACTAACTTTTATATTTTTTTCAAAACGTCTAAGAAAACAGTATTTAAAATGTGTTTAAAGAAAAGAATAAGAATATTAATGTAGTTCTTTTTTTTTCATTTTAGAGCAACACAATTGTGGAGATATTACATAGAGAATTATCTAATGTTTGATTCTCTCCGAGTCTTTAATTAACAATTTGTCCTTTGCTTCAAATTAAAAAAAAAGAAAGTTAATGTTGGAGAAACTGAGGTTCAATGGTTTGTCATATTAATATTTCATTTGCTAATTTTCTTTATAAAAACGGTAAATTAAACAGCTAAAATTGGATTTGCTTTCCTGTTACTTGAACATGTTCATTTATAAACGTTATTTTTATAACTCTGTATTAAATTATTAATTTTTGGTTAAAAAAAGAACATCCTGATAGAAGACTATTGAAATGATCTACATGAAACTTTAAAGTGAATTTATTATTATTTTTTCCACTAATGGGAGTGTGTGATTTCTGAATGACGATGCATATTACAATATTTTTTTCAACTGATAGTTTGTCACGGAAGGCTACTTGGAAACTCTATAATCATTAAACATGACTGCAAACATCTATGACAATGATGAATTAAAGAAAAAAGCATATAAATCTTAAATTTCTTTTTACTCAAAAGTTATGTTCCTTATCACAGAAGGCAATTTGGAAAAAATAGTAAAGTATCTTCAAGTACAAAATCTCAAAGACGTAGTACATCAGGAGTGCATTTAATTCTTGAGCTTAATATGAGATAATAGCTTTCATTTTAAGCGTTTACTCACAATAGGATAGTGGAATTTATAAGATTTAGGAGACAATAATCATGCTAATATTAATAAAAAAATAACTAAATAATGGAACAAAATACAAATACTGAAGATATATAAAATAAAAATAAATAGTTGCATACCAAAAAAAAATACAAAATTTGAATTTAATTCTCCTGATAAAATTATATCAGATAATTTATATTTATTTCATTTACCTGAAATATTCTGAAAAAAGTATTATATTTTAAAAGTGTGTATTATGTATACAGAATTGATAATTTTCTTTCGTTATTGTTAAGCATTCATTTGTAGATATGAATCAAGATTATTTCTATATTTGCTTATAAATTAAAAAATTATTTTATTATTTTATTTTTTAAAAATTATTATTATAAAATTTATTTGCAAAAATGTAGCTATGGAGTTCTGAAAAAGAGGATTTAAAGCTTTAATAAGCTTTGATTAATCGATAATTAATTATCAAGTAATACAAAACACTTTCTGCGAGTATATTAGTCTATGAATTTGACAATTAAAAGCTATTTTCTTATTCGTTCATATATATATCTTGTTTTTAATCCATATAATGTTATTTTCAACTTTAAAAAGATTTTTCAGGATTATAAATTTGGAATTTTTGCTGAATATTTTGCTAAAAATTAATTTCAGAAATGAATTTAAATTCCGTGAAAGAGAAATTTTTTAATCATCAGAAATAAATATTACAAAATACTCAGTATTACTTACTTTCAAGAACACCTATACTTATAATAAAGCTAAGTGTGTGTGTGTGTGTGTGTGTATGTTGGCGCTCTACAGGCCAGACCATTGAACCTACAGCTACCAAATTTGGCACATGTATACCTTGGAGGTCGGGAATGCGCACCTGGGGGTTATTTTTTCGAATTTTTAATTAGAATTTTATTTATTTAAAAATGAAGCGAAATTTTGGCGTGTTTCTGCTATAACTTCCGAAAATATTTCCGCACAAAAAAGATTTTTACATGAAGTTAAAGATCAAAAATTTATCTTTTAAATGATACTAATGTTTTAATCTTAAAATTAAATCTCTATTTTTAATGAATTTTTAAATAAATATTTTAACTATGGTTTTCAATAATTTTTTTCGTAAAAAATTAAAATTAAGCACGTTTCGCATTCATGGGAAAAAATAAGCTTTTTTCAAAGTGTTGCCATCACATTGATTAAAGCTCCAATTAAAAATAAATTAAATCTTTTTGGAAATGAAATCTGCAAAAATATAATTTTCGGCACGTGTTTGTAGGAAATGAAACAAATATGAAATATTATTTTTTCTAAAAAATAAATTAAAAAAAATTATTTTATGATCTTTTACACTCTCTATACAGGGTGTTTATTTAGTCCCGGACCCATTTTGATGTTTAATGACTCATAAAATAATGAAGATATAAACAAACTTATGGCATTTATTGATGGAATTACTCATATATTTTCCTTTTCAGGTTTGAATATTTTTACTTTTGTAAATATCGTCTGCGCGCGTGGTTAATTTCAGATAATTTCATTTTCAAGTCTAAATATCTGTACTTTTCTAAATATCGCCTGCTTATTAATTGCATTTTTCTCTCTTTTGTTTTTGGCAACTATTGAAATGTTACGTTTACTTTTGATGTGTTTGTTCTATGTTGTACTTTTGTATGTGATGTTTTATTCGAGCGGATATTAAGGAGAATGCATACACCACAAGAGAAAGCACAGATTTTAAGGAGGTCATAGAGTTAATTTCCAATTAACTAAATTACTGACTTTTAAGAGTTAATTTCCAATCACTTAAACTGACTGATTTATGAAAATTTGAATATCACTATTCAATAAAAAAAAAAAGTATAATTTTAGATTTTCCATCGATCGCTTCAAAGAAAATATGCCAATTAGCGTGCAGGTTTCTCAAGATTAATTGGCCTAAGGTTATGAAAATGTTGAGTTTTTCTAAATTTTTAACATTTAAAACTTTATAAATAAGTCTTAGTTGATCGTGGAAAATAGAAACATTCATTCATGTATTTAAAATTTGGTGTGTCCAGAATATTTCTCAGAATCTAATACCTTACTGCATTAAATTTAGACTTCATAATTTTTGAAATATATTTATAGGCCGGAACAAAATATTATTATTGATTTCAATTCAATCCTTTTGAAAGCAAAACTAAAAACTGAATTTTATGCTGAATCTCAGAAATTTTTGTTGAATTATTGTTTGAGATATTACATAAATGATGAAAAATATTTTGTAGTTAACATAAGACTTAAATACCAAGCGATTCTGTTTGCAATACTCACATTCAATAATAATAATAATTAATAAATAACAATAATGATGATAAATAAAATAAAACGCTTGGTTTTATTAAAAAATATCTTAATATTAATTGGAATTTCATCATTTACATTTTAAATTAAAGTTGAAGTTTTGCCGGAAATGACAACAAATTAGCAAAATATATATAGTAAATTGAACGAAACGATCTAAACATTATAAGTTTGGTATGACTATCAAAATTGGAAGATTAAAAATGTTTTGTTTGAGAATCCTTTAAGAGACCAGTTACTTAAAATATTTAATTGAAAATTGTAGTGAGCGGTAATACTGGCGAACCGGCTGGTCGCCAAAGGGGCTAGTATAAAATAATTCTAGGAAAAAATTTTTAAAGAAATAGATAAAGGAATATATTTTTTTAATCATAAAGTTATGATTAATTGAAACAGTTTGGACATTTCTCAAAATCTGCTTTTAATTGAAACTAAAACTATTTGAGATATTTTTAAAGAAGTAATTTGGCTAAATATTAAAAATGATGAATTCAAATTTTGAATCATTAAATAGATCTGATCTCAAAATCAAATATAAGCACTGAAAAGAATGCCAAATTACTTATTTTTGCTTCAGATATTCTGCTTGAAGGGGTTGAAATAATCTTAACTATCTTGCCGTTTCCTATAAAAAATGGCTCATTTTACTACTTTTTTCCTGAACCGACATTATTCTTTAAGTTTTCATTACGTATTAAATTTAATGTTTCATTAAATTTTCGTATTGTTTGTAAAGCTTATTTGTTCGTAAGCCACGAAACAAATTCTTACTCGAAAATAACATATCCACCAGACTGTACTTAACACATCAGTGAAGTAGATGGCATTTTACAAAATGAAAGATGAATGATGCTACCGAATGGAGAGATAAATGCAGCCCTTTTGCATAAAATAAGGTCGAGAAAATGGATTGAACACGTTTCAAATGAAATGCATTTTATTGAGATTTACATGAGATCTGTTTTTACATATCAAATCTTTTTTTTTATCTTCTTCCGATAAAAAAAAATATTAGAAATTTTCCTTTGAATTTTATTCTAAAAAAAACATAATAAAAAATAAAACGGCAAAAATTACCTTTCTCTCCTATAAATCAAGAAAATGTATCTAGAATATTTTCCATTTTTAATCATTAGATAAGTAGAAATATGTGAAGATAAAGAAAGGTAAGTTAAAATGCTCTGAGTGTTTCATCCGACATATGAATAAAATTTCATAAAAATTTATACAAATAAACATATATTAAATTTCCCTTTTGATATAGATTTTACTCTCTTCATAATATGTCGAAAATGTATTTTTATTGGTTTCCTGGTTTTTATTATATTTCAGAAATTATAAAATAAATATTTAAAAACAGAACTTCCAATAAAAAATTGAATTCATGTAGAGGAGTTCCATTGGCACAGTTAATGAATTAATAATTTTCAACTGAAAATGAGTTTCTTAGTTTATCCCAGATTAGTAAATTGAATATTTGTCCAACAATTGAATAAATATTTGAATTTCATTACATAGAAATGATTTTGTATTAAAAATCCTGATTAAAATGTTATGAAATGAAATTTTAAATTTAATCATAATATTTTTTTAAAAAGGTAAAGTGCATATGATAAAAAGAAAGATTGAAAAATTATTCTCATGATACGCGTTTGAAACCGCAATCCCATAATATTTAAATATTAGTGGATCGTCCTTTCGATTCTATTTCAGCTTTTCAGTTCTTATTTAAATATCAGAAATTCTCTGCTTAAGTAATTCATAAGTTCGTTGCTTGTTTCGCTTAACATTGTGATATTAGTAGGTACTGATCACAACCCACCCACCCCGAAGAAAAAGAAAAAAATCCCCAATCTTATTCAAATAGTTACAATTAGTAATTATAATGTTTTAATCTTGCAATATTAGTTACATTGTTTATGGCTAAGTATAATACTTACTATAATAAATTTCAATGAATGTGCATGTCTTACCTTAATTTCGTTATTTTATTTTAATGCATATGTTAATGATATTTTGGTTATATAAAACATGAAGTTGAACAATGTATATTAATCTTAGGCAGAACTTTGTAATTTCAGCAATTTTTAAATATGTTACATACTGTTAACACTTTTCAAAGTTGTTTTTACCTATTATTTGCTACCTTTTTTTCTGCGAAAAGTCCAAATTCTTAAACTGAAAAAAATGAAATGTACAACAGAAAACGTCTTTTCTATATAAAAAAGGCAAATCGCATTATTTGGGCGAGAGGTGAATAATGTTGAAAACAGACTCACGAGGAATTGAATTCGGTCCCTCTTCGAATATGGTAAGAGCACAAGGAATGGAAGAAACGCTTTTCGTTTGGAACGGTTTTATACAGCTTTTCGCACAATCCATTTTTCGATTTCAATTCTTTCATTTTTCTTATCTTTTTTCAGGTGAAAAAATATATTTTGAATATAATGTTTATTTTATAAAGTACTGGAAGAAGGGAAAAAAGTTTCTTACACTTTTATGAATCTAGAAAACATGTTTGGAGTATATATATTTAACTTCGTCAGAAACTGCAAGAGAAAAAGATGTTAAAAGAGTTTTTAGAGAAATGCGAATTAGATGTTACTATTTTCTTATTTAGTATAGTTTGCTATTGTTCTTAAAATAATTATGTAATTAATGTTTTTTTAAACTTTTTGGCAAAAGAAGCAGAGAAGAAGTAGATATTACAATTCATATTTGATTTGCTATATATGTAAAGGAAATGATTATATTCACAACAAATCAAATATCTCATTTAAATTAGAAATCACTAGGATATCCCTGATTTATAATATAATTTATGATTATAAAATCATGGAAAATTTCAAAAATTTGGCTCAACACATACGAATATTATATATATATATATATATATATATATATATATATATATATAAAGAGAGAGAGAGAGAAATGATCCATTGGAAATTAATATAATATTTTTCAAATTCATATAGAAATTTGAAATTCTCTAAGTTAATTATCTTATTTACGAATGAAATGAAATGCAGTTGCCAAAAATTTTCATAAATGAAATTTATTTTTATTTATTATTTATTTTAAAATTTTATTTGATGGAAAACTATCACGAAAATTATGTTGCATTCATAAAGATATTCTTCATATCAATTATCAAGTAATCATTTATTACTTTTGCTAAAATTAACTCATTTGATTTTTTATCACTATAAATATGCGCATTCATTGTTTATATGATATAAAAATTAAAAACTTTAATTCCTTTTAAATAATTTTTTAGCCTTCTATCAATAATGAACATGAAAATGTATTCTTTCAAATCTAAGTTTCAGAAAATTATTTGAATTATTTCCTTCAGTGTAAAATTATAAAGTATAGTTAAACAGTCTTATACGACCGAGTCAACTAATGATACAAAAAAAAATGTTAAATAAATTACTTATTTTCTAAATTTGTGTTTATTTTACATTTGTCGATTAAGAAATGTTAAAAAAGTTCAGTTGATTTAAAATCATAATAGATTTTTGGGCCGTGTAGGAGGAGGAGGAAATATTTTCATTTGGTGGGAAATTATTGGCGATTTACGAGGAAGAAACACCTGATTTCGAATTCAATTTCATATTTCTCTTGGAGAAGATCAATATCCCCAAACTTAAAAAAACATTCATTAAATAATGGTAGCCAATAAAATTATATAGCCTTGAAACATATTTACTTCATACTTTATAATAGCCATGAATTTTACATCTAAAGAAACTTTTTTTTAAAAAAATATTTTATAACTGTAAGCAAAACATGCATTGATAAAATCTAAAATATTATGTTAGGTTTAAACATCTGAGCCCCTTGCTGCTCTTTTAAAGAATGCCATTCAAAAACTTGTAGAATTATATACTTTTTGTTTCTGATTATTTGAGAAAGGAAACAACATGAAATTGGGTCTAAATAGCATTAGATTTTAGAATGGCTATATTGATAATAATAATGTTAAATAATCGATCGTAATAAGTCTCCAAACTAATAAGCCTCGAGAACACTGTAATAAAGATGATATTCGTCTTCAAAAAACATAAAAGTGCAGATTTGGAAAAAGTGAACGTCGCTATTGCTCATATTTTCATTTTCAGAGTCCATACACTCCCAAATTGTATCATAATGTAGTTAAGAAAATCGGTAGTGTTATATTAATTTCTTGGCACTGGAGAGAAATAGTTAGGAAATACCAATCTTTCGAGTTTAGTTTTGCGTTTTTATAGAATCTGTCGCGTGATACATGGTCACAAATCACCGTATTACGATTAATATACAGAAAATCGAATAAGTAATTTGGAAGCGTTTTTTTTCTGTTCATTTGAAATCTAATTTCATCACAAAACTACAATTACATTCAGATGATCTGATACCACATCTTACTTATTAAATCATTGTGTTTTTTACTAAGCTTTCATTCATGCAACAGTGCAACTCCGCTGATGGATTTTCGTATTTGATTCTAGGCGTGGTTTCAGAGGCTAACTCTGCTTGCGAAAGTTTCTCTATCTACCTCTTTACGTTTTGTAAATATCGTAATTATTTGTTTTCGGCCAGATGAGTGGGCTTCTTTATAATGAATTTGGATTAATATTAGATAAATTCTTCAAATTTGGTGCAAAAACAATGCACAAATTCCACCTAGCTGAAGCCATTATTGAGTTATCTCGTTTATAAGCACATAAACATAAAAAGCCAGACTCATTTAGGTCTAAAAAATGGAGATGCATCAAAACTGTAATTTCGATTTTTTTTTCTGATGATTACAATACCTTATTTACTCCACACATTCAGAAAAAGTTAAAATGTATTATTTAGCATCACTTTTCTGAAATACGAGAAAACCTCATCAAGATTTTCTCAATGCCTTTTTCTTGATTATAGGAAATCATCCAATCATTCAGTAAAGGTTTCATTTACGTAAAATATTTATTATTTTCGTCATGTCTTTGACATCATTTATTGTATAGATTTGCTGATTAGTGCAGAAATAAATGATTTCTATAGCGGAAACCTAATGAAGATACGCTTCGTCTAATCACGATCTCTATTCTCTCCTTTTCTTTCGAGCGATACTCTTTCTTTATACTTCTTGCAATAAAGAACTTTTGTTTTCCGTTTTATGCTTGCATTATTTAGAAGGATTTATGAATTACTTCTACAGTTTGCTTTTTCGTATATTATTTTAATAGTGATTTTATTAATAACATTTTGTGGTAAAATAAATATTTGAGTAATTGTTGACCCTTTACTGGACACGGGAATCAAAATGATTTCGCATTGTTCATTAGCACTGATTATCACGTGGTATTTTGTCCTTGAATACAGTCATCCCCTCAATACCTTCATTGTTCTTTCGGTAGTATGTTGGCAAAAATCTAAGTATGAACACGTGCGCATAACCGAGTTATTCTTTTTCAAATTTTTGTTGTTATTTACGGAGTCATTGACTCCATGTCTCACAAATTGCTTTTAATTTGAATAATGCAAAATGAATCAAGAAATATTATTAAAATAATATTTTTAAATATCGTATTCTTCAATTTTGTTATCAGCAGTTATCAACATTAATGTAATGCCGTAATATCTAACCGAAGTATATACTCATTAAAAGATTGTTTAGATTTTTCTTATAATATCTTTACAACATTTAATGTTATAACATTTTTAAAATTAATATTTTAAATATTTTTGGTAACTGCATGGTTTTTTGAAAGTATTGTGCTACCAAAATAAATTCCAATGCGGTTTACAAAACACACAAAAAAAGAAATATAACGATGGCGTCATTTTGACTCGAAGTCTCTGGCTGCTTGAGTAAATCCATTTACTGGTTAAATTAATCATTTTAAAAATACATTAAATATTTCAAGCAAAATTTTCCTATTTTTTTCTAATTTAAATGCAATTTATGAACTAAGATTAATCAAAGTTCAATATAGCATGATTTCTCTCTTGAAATGACATACTGATATATATATATATATATAACCCTATTTATTTTATAAGAATAAAGAATGCAGTAAATAAAGCTGAATTCCCATAAAAGCTTCCAATTCTAAAAATTAATCTAATATCAAACCTAAAAGAAATGACTATTTACAGCTGTCATTTAATTTCTAATCAGAAGTAGATATCTTTAAAATTCTGTATTTTTTATGGAAATTAAAATATTCCACTGGAATTTGATTTAATATGCTTGAACCTAAAAATTTGAATCCAAAGATTCAAAAACAAAAGTTCCAAACAAAATTCTAGTCTATAGATCGAGTTGCTGTGATCTCTATACTTAACATGGCATCTATAAAATCAATTTTATTTTTATTTCTTTGAATTTGAATGTAAATGAAAATAACGATATTTTGATTTTGTGACAATTTCCATGTTTAAATAATTAATCTTTTAAAAAATATTGAATTGAGCAAATTTAAATAAAAAACATGAAATTTATATTATATTTAATTATAAATTGCACCTTGCTGTTGGGAAATTTCCTATTTCTGTTAGCATAAGAATTGTTATTGCATTCGAAATGTCATCAAAATTACAACGTCGTATTGTGCTTTTTGTCTGTGAGTTTTTATATCTGAATTAATAGTATTTCCTGATTATGGATACATTTTTACAAGTGAAAAACATTCAAATATGCATTTTGTCTTTAGAATTTTCTGAAAGGTCTGAGCAAAAAATGGAGAACTTTATTATTTAATTTTTTGAATATTTAATATTTTTAAATGGCATTTTAAAACGATGTTTTAAATAAAGAATAGTAAATAGTAAAGAGCAGCAAAGAATAATAAAAATGAATCGAAAACTTGAATAATTTAAAATTAAGTTTGATTCATTTGATCATGTGTAATGACTTAAAATAAATTTTTAAACAAAATTACACAAAACATACACGAGTACACCCCAAAAAATGTTAATGTTGAAATAATTTTGACCCTTATAAATAAACTTTACTATTATCTTAAAAATAAGATAATGAAGTTTTTTAATGCATATTCGTTAATTGGAATGCAACTTCATATTATAAAGTATAAAAGAATATTAAGATAAAGTATAGAAGATGGCAAATTAAATCTTCAATTACCAATTTCAACATTAATAACTACTACCGAAACAGCATACGTTAATGTTGTTTCAATGAGAAGTTAAATAAATTTTCTTATATAGATTACGCATGAGATAATGATATTTCATTTTTTATCCTCTGAATATATGACATACCATTAAATGAGCAAGATAAAAATATCTTTCGCTTACCAAATTTATTTTTAGTATAAATATATATAGTGTAGTATAAATATGTAGTATAAAGTAGCATAAATATATCACCATGATGAAAAGAAGAATTGATATAATAATAAAATGAAGTAGGAAGATAATATTTTTTTCTTATTTCTGCGAATCATAATCTTCCAGTTAAGTATTTATTTATAAAATTTTCATAAATAAGACTTGTTTGATATTCCGCTCCCACAATCTATCTTTCCCATCCACGATCTCTCTACAACACCATAAAGATTCCAAAAATGAATCGATTAATTATTGTTATATCATGAAAGTGCGTATAAGATAAAGCTTTGAGCTTAGTTATTCAGCGTCTAATTAAAAAAAAATAATAGGCATATTTCAATCAACATCTTGGATATTTATCTAAAATTTTATTAAATAACAATGAATTAAATAACATCGAATTACTGTATTCTGTTTTATAACGTAGGCATTTGCTTTCCCGTGTTACTAGATGTAACAAAATATAATATTTAAGTATTTCAGTAATTGTCCTTTCAAATATTAATCATTCAATTATACAAAGTGAAAAAAAGTACTATTTGCAATTAATAATAAATTATGAATAAAAATTATAACTTGTAAAAATTAGACTTAAAAAAATAATCATTTTAGTCACGTAGGAATAGGGGAGAATTACTTCGTAACATAAGAAAAAGTAGTTTACTATTTTATAATTCTTGTTAGGTTGATAAATTTACATTAATTGAATTCTAAAAGTAATAAATGAATTAGAGGTACCTAAATTTTATTCTGAACATAATAAAATGGAACTCAATTTTTTTAAATGCAAACAAAAATTATAAATATTGCAATAATAGCAATTATTATCATGAGAAAGATAATACTTCTTAATATTAATTAAGTTAAATTCTATTTCAAAAAAAATTATACAGAAACAGCAAATAGGTATAAACTCATTTCAGGAATAAAATGTGCATCAATTTGCATTAGCGATATACGATTTTACTATTAATTTAAATTTGATACTAGTGTTGAATTTTTATAATTTATCTAAAATATTATTTCAAAATTTAAGAAATTATACCTGTTAAATTTGAACATCACATTTTCAAACATGAAAAATATTCTTTTATCGTATGCAATATACTCTGCGGGGAAAATTATCTATCGTTACATTTAATTTCGTCTTTATTTATTTGTAAGCGAAACGAAACGAATCGAAATCATTACTGTTCTTTGGGGAGGAACTCCACCTTTTTTGATTGATAGTCAGAGGAAGATGATGGCACGTCATCTTTCCGTTAAATCTCTCGTGGGCCAAAAGAGTTATAAACCATTACGTGGTTTATTCATCATTGTCAATCTTTGACGTCAACAAAGAGGGACTCTTCATGGAATAGATTCAAATCCCATATCCACCCATCGGAATGCTTGTTCTTTCCTTTATCAATGCCATTAGAAAATTCCATTATAGTGTCAAATACAAAAATAGATTATTTTGTTACTGAAAAGTTTCTCAACCTTGACATATCGATGATCCACCATGTTTTAGTTTTAATTAGATATCTTAAATGTAACTTTTGAATGAAATTTGGATGGAGTTTTTATACAAAAGGCATAATCATTTGTGAATGGAATATTTGGAAAAATTATCAAATATTATCTCTCTGCTTGCGCTCATTGGAACATTATATGATACTTGCCATACGACATTAGTTTTATAATTATAGATCTTTGCAAAAGTTTTGTTTAAATACATTGAGGTTTGTCTAATCAAAATTTTTTTAAATTCAAACTAAGAGCTAGATAAAGTTCAAGTGCTGACTCAAAATTGTGGATCGGTAATATAGGAATTTTTGGGCCAAGAATAAAAGCTCCGAAATGCTTATTCCGTTCTTTCAAATATATTAAGAAACAAATTTTAAAAAAATCATGCCACATTTTTTAAGTATTCGATTATCAGAAAGTACACATTTTTAAGCTAGTTTTCTCTCTTACAAGAATTGACCTATGAAAGACAAAGGTCATTACAAGATTATTTTGTAATGATTAACAATGTCGTCATACTGGTAAATAATGATAAGAAAGTTATTCTCGCCCTTCAGAAACATCCAAGGAAAACTGATAGTCAACATTGCAAAAGTAGGTAGAGACACTTATCATAAGCAACAACTATAACGTCATCAGTTGAACATGACCTAAAATTTATTTGATAAATAAAAATTTAAATTAAAAAATCTGAAACATAAATAAAAAAAATTAATGAAAGCAAATGAATTTTCCATTTAAAATTGTAATTTAAGCAATGTATTCAAAATGCAAGATATATTGTCTACATATACTTGTTTTAATTTTTATGTTATCGTTCAAAAATATTGAATAAATTATTAAAAATTTATATGCTTTCTTTTATAAGGATATTGATACTATTCGCTGAATTATGCAATATGTAACTAGACGAAATTTATTAATAATTTCCATCGTTATGTTAAAATAAATTATTTCTCAAATAAATAAATCCAATCCTTCTTGAATAGCATATGTAGAAGAAAAATTGAAATAAAGTCAATAATTCCTTTGCTTTAAAGATGTAAATATAATTTTGATAATATCTTTTATTCAGTTTTATGGAACAGAAGCTAATAAGAAATTTAAGAAATTTCACATCAATGTATAAATTATTCACTAAAACTTGAGAAAAAAATCAAAAATTGATGTTTGAAAAACGCAATCATCAACTAAAAGTTTCTCTACATATAGATATATCCTTTATCCTTAACAAAATGTTCTTATTTCTAGACAATAGAAACAAGAATTATTTCCTCATAAGAATTTCATCAAGCCACGTCTTTTTAGTAATACCTCCCATTCTTTATCTATCCATCCAAAGCTTTCCAAATCTTCCAAACAGCTGCAGGAAACTGATAATACCAAATGGAAGAAGAAAATAAATATATGGATTCATTCAAACCAATGCGTCACACTCTAGAAGATTAAACACAGCTATGACGACTTTCAGCAATGTTGTTGAATGTCAGAGATCAATAACAATATAGAGTTTTTAATAAATGAAACTGTTTTCCGGCTGAATAATTTTTGTAATTAAGGATACGTTTTATTTTAAGAAAGTATTTTCTGGCGAAGGAAGGAAAATGGGTTTGTTTATTTAAGATCGCATTAACGAGCATCATTCACAATGGACAATGTATTTACGAATGGAGGTGAAAAATAGTTTGTAAGGCAAAACAATTTATGTTATTCATTTCCTTGGGTGTTTAGTTAGCTTTTAAGCACCAGAAAAATGAGGTATACTGCCAGAAGTCTATACTGTAATGGTGTCTGGTACCAGAAGCATGGTACCACGGCGTGTTTGCAGTTATAATAATTTTGAATCCGGCTCAGAATATATTAATTACTAGCCGCCTTTGGCGACCAGCCGGTTCGCCAATATTACAGCTCGCTACAATTTTCAATTAAATATTTTAAGTAACTGGTCTCTTAATAGATTCTCAAACAAAACAATTTTAATCTTCAAATTTTGATAATCATACCAAACTTATACTGTTGTTTAGATCGTTTCGTTCAATTTACTCTATATATTTTGCTAATTTGTTGTCATTTCCAGGAAAACGTCAACTTTAATTTAAAGTGAAAATGATGAAATTGCAATTAATATAAAGATAGTTTTTAATAAAACCAAGCGTTTTATTTTATTTATCATCTTTATTGCTATTTATTTATTACTATTATTATTGAATATGAGTATTGCAAACAGAATATCTCGATATTTAAGTCTTATGTGAACTACAAAATATTTTTGATAATTTATGTAATATCTCAAAGAATAATTCAACAAAAATTTCTCAGATTTAGCATAAAATTCAGTTTTTAGTTTTGCTTTCAAAAGGATTGAAATGGAATCAATAATAATATTTTGTTCCGGCCTATAAATATATTTCAAAAATTATGAAGTCTAAATTTAATGAAGTAAGGTATCATATTCTGAGAAATATTCTGGACACACCAAATTTTAAATAAATGAATAAATGTTTCTATTTTCCACAATCAACTAAGACTTATTTATGAAGTTTTGAATGTTCAAAATTTAGAAAAACTCAACATTTTCATACTCTTAGGCCAATTAATCTTGAGAAACCTGCGCGCTGATTGGCATATTTTCTTTGAAATGATCGATGGAAAATCTAAAATTATCCTTTTTTTATTGAATAGTGATATTCAAATTTTCATATATCAGTCAGTTTAAGTGATTGATTTAGTTGATTGGAAATTAACTCTTTTTATTTAAAATATTACTGTTTCAAGAACATTTTGTTATTCGTGATTTCCACAGCAGAAGCTTTATGTAAAATTAAAAATTCGTTATTTATTAGAGCATTTATTGAATTAAGTTACATAAAATATAATTGTTTTTCTATTTAAACTATTTTAGTAAATCTGTTGTGTTCGTGCGTCAACAAAAATAAAATGCAGACAAACTTATTATGAAACTAAATCTTATTACATTATAGATAATATTATCAAATTTACATCAACTTATTTTCATTCAAAATTCTAGCATCGTTTTTAAACAACAAATTAAAAGTTCCAAAAATATCACTGTTGCCAATCTGACTTTCACAACTATTTATAAAATAAAATTTATAATTATTAAAATAATCGTTTGCTACTTTTAAATAAAATATTTACGATTTATGTCGCAACAGATCTGTGTCTTACTAAAGGTTTAAAAATTAGCTGTGTGGCCCCGATTTGAATGGATATCCTGGTTCATATTAAACAAAACTTGCCTTAAAATAAAACTGATTTATTGGATTAATAATAAAGAGAGTGTAAAAGATCATAAAAGAATTTTTCTTGAATTTATTTTTTAGAAAAAATAATATTTCATATTTGTTTCATTTCCTACAGACACGTGACGAAAATTATATTTTTGCAGATTTTATTTTCAAAAATATTTAATTTATTTTTAATTGGTGCTTTAATCAATGTGATGGCAACACTTTGAAAAAAGCTATTTTTTTTCCCCATGAATGTGAAACGTTTATTTTTATTTTGTGCGAAAGAAATTGTTGAAAAATAGAGTTAAAATATTTATTTAAAAATTCATTAAAAACAGAAATTTAATTTTAAGGTTAAAACAATGGCACCATTTAAAAGATAAATTTTGGATCTTTAACTTGATGTAAAAATCTTTTTTGTGCGGTAATATTTTCGGAAGTTATAGCAGAAACACGCCAAAATTTCGCTTAATTTTTAAATAAATACAAATCTAATTAAAAATTCGAGAAAATAACCCCCAGGTGCACATTCCCTGCCTCCAAGCTATACACGTGCCAAATTTGGTAGCTGTAGGTTGAATGGTCTGGCCTGTAGAGCGTCAACACACACACACACACACACATTGAGCTTTATTATAAGTATAGATATAGATAGATTACGCCTGTATTTAGCCGATTCATGAATGCAGTGTATCATGATATATTAGGTATTTAAACAGAACTTCTACAAAAGTTAAATACGCTTTTAAATTATATTAACTCTGATACAGACAAAGTTAAGCAAATATTTACATTTCAAATTCGAGTGTTAATGGCATTTTTTTTAGTTTAAAAGTTAAAATATTTTAAGACATTGGTTTGATGGGTAGATAAAATTACATAAAATTAGTTCTGAAAATATTGGTACCTTGTTTAATATTTACCGATGCATTCTGTATTTGAAAAAAAAAGTGCAAATAACGAAAATAATATTCATAATAATATTTATCATTCTGTGGAAGATATCTTTTGAAAGCGAAAAATCCATTCAGTATTTTAATGGCGCATATCAACAAATAAAAATACATTTTAATAATAGGTAAACAATTATATTTAAAATTGTATATATACAGAAATAAAAAAAATTAAATCAGAATAGACATTAAACAATTTAAATAAATTACTAAAACAGAATATATCATATTAATAAGAGGATGCGAAATTTTCCGTATTATTTTTCTTCTTATGCACCTTTTTTCTACATTAAACATTTCAAATTTCACTCTGAAAATTTTGATAACAAAAGTAACCCTATTTCGGATTGGCTTTTAAACAAAATTTACTTTCATATTAATTGAAAGTTCATATACCATTTTTATTGTGTGTATTCATATTAATGTATATATGTATTAATTTGTGTAATTTATGTGTTTGAATCTATCATTATGATTTATTATTATTAGAATAACTCCTTATATTTTATGACTTATTATTTCATTAGGATTTATCTTTATGGATATATTTTTTGTATTCCTTCAATAAACACTTAACCATATAAAAAATTATTATTCTATTTTCAAGAACAGTGCTGGCGAATTAAAATAAAAATCATGCAATGTTTGGATTGCCTGCCTAATTAACTGTTTCTTAATTACTAGGCATCTTCGGAGATCATATAAATCCTTGAAAGTGATGATTTTTTTAAAAATAACTTTCCTATCCAGATTTTTAATCGATCATTTTTGTTCCCAACATTTCCAAAATCATTAATTTATGCACATACCCGTTATGTCTGCAAAATATAATATATAATTCGCATGAAAACTCATATATAAAATTCACATGATTGATATAATAATGCATATAGTTCACATATAAATTTTCGAATTATATATTTAGAAATGAATATTTATAAGAATCGTCAGGTTTTCGAAATCAGTAGACTTGAACTATAAGTAAATGAGACCTTTGAGCACAATAAATCTGTGTGAAAAATATTAAAAACATATAATATTGATGGCAAAGTTAATTTTAAAAAAACGATAAGTTTTTTATTTCCTCAGGATGTTTTATGAAAACAAAAGGTAAATTTCATTCATAATAAAAAAAATTGAATAAAATGAAATATTAATTTAAACTATTCTAAAAAAGAATAAGTTTTCAGTCATTAATATTTGGAAACTTTTGTAACTATACACCTTTAGCTTAAATACGAGCGCATCAACAATTTTCCCACTTCTTGCGATACTTTCAAATTCGTCTAACCAAATAATTACAATCGATCTAAATTAAATACACAATAAAGAGAATCAATAAAGAGAAATTTGTAAGCTTTATATAATAAATAATTTAACAATAATTGTTAATACAATGTTGAGATCAGAGCATTCATTGCTAGGTCTGGATATTATCAATAGAATGAAATAAATAATCAACGCGCAATTTTAAAAGCAATCGATAATCGTTTACATAGCCTCTTGATTACAGCTCAAATATATTTTATTTACTTTTAACCAATGCTATAAAATTAAAAAAAATGATGAAAATAGTGTTGCATTGATAACTGGTAGTTTAAATAATTACATATTAGACAATCAGTCCAACATTTATTATGAATCCCTCATATGGTGTACAAAGGATAAAATGCTACGTAATGAGTAAAAATTTAAATTTCATTGCAGATGAGAATCAATACCTGAAATGCATTGGAATCATTGGGTAATATGTATTCAGTTTTGGAACACTTTTCATGGACTACACAAAATACTCCTTTTACTTCGTCAAAATTTTGATTTTTGTGTAGATAAATCTAAAAGCAGACGTCTGGAGATTTCATTTTACATGTGGATTTAAAATATTGCATAAAGAATTTAAGTATTCATATCTTTAAATAAGTGCTTGCAATAATAATATACAAGTTTCAAATCATTTCAATCCTCAGAAATTGTATTTACATGCTATGCTTGAAAAAATAATTGTGAAGCAAATCTTTTATTAAACTGATTGGCAAGCTTATTAGCAACTAATGTGCATTATTTTTTATTATTAAATATCAACTAGATTAGGTATTTACCAGAAATTGTATCTTTAAAGTATGATATCTTATTATGTCAGTATATAGCGAATATAAAGAAACAATCACAATATTATTTTTGAATGGTGTGCTTTTGTGATTGAGCGTATACTATTTTGGAATAAAATGCCATCTAATATGTATATTAATTATTACTGACGTGAAAAAATTCAATATTTTTACTGGTTTTTTTAAATATGAAAAACTTGAACAGGAAACGATCATTTTTTCGTAATCTGGAAGTCTATAAAATATAAAGATGGTACTCCTAGCCAAAAATTTATCATTAGGTGTTTTTAAATAGATTAGAGATAAAAGAGGCACTTTTAGCTTAACTGGATACATAATAGATCTTAATAACTTTTATTCATATGAATTTATAACTATATAAAACATATTCTTTGCAACTTTATTTCTGTACTAGGAAGATTTATTTATAGTCTCTGTGTACTATAATAATATATTTGTAATCGATTTTCATATCCAGATCATACAACTAATTTTGAATGTTTCTAGTGATTTTTTTAACAATTTGAAATTCCGTATGCAATTATTTTTCTGTCATCTTGTATTGGTCATGTCGTAGCTGATTTCATGTTTCGGTAAATTCTGATATCGGCTAGATTAAAAAAATTATAAATGAAGAGTTTTCCAACTGTTCTGTATTTCGAGATATAATCTCAATTTTAATCTGTTAATGGTCATTAAAATAATCTGATTGTATGAGCAATATAAGGCTAAAAGTCATTTTCTGGTAAACTTCCCAGCATCAAATTATGTTATTCAATCTGCACAATCAAGTGTTATATTAAATGAGCTGAAATGAAAATTCATATGCTTATTTCTTGAATTAGCAAACTTATGCTTTAATGTAAAAAGCATCAATTTATTCATATGCATTAGACTTGAATTTCCATTTATTTCTACCAGTTTTTCTGTTCATATTTTCCATGAGAGTATAATGTTTGGGATAATATGACCGACAGTAAAAAAGTTCAGTATTATATGTTCTTTATATTTCCAGAATAAAAAAAAAGTTATGCTGACAAATGAAAATATATTTGTTAATAAAATAAAATTGATAAGCTAGAGAATTATGTTCATAAGATTGATAGATTTTTTTAAATATATTTTATGCCAGTTCTAGTATATGTCAAGTACAAGTTTGAGTTCCACATTTTCTGCATTTTGGTTTACCTTTTCAGGAAATTTCAGATTAAAAATACATTCGATTTCGATTAAAAAAACTGATAAATTAAAGTAAAAAAATGGTTTCTTCTAATGGAAAATACCAGGTCTGATAATATTACAGTTGCAAATTGTTTTTATTATTCTGAAATAGAATTTTACTTTAAAATCTAAAGGACTAAAACAGTAAGGAAAGCTTTGATTTCGTTTGATATCCGATACTTATTTAATGAAACAAAAACAAAAAAATAGAAGGTGATGAGGCTCTTTCTTATACTCATATATCTTCTAACAAATCCCATATAAGTAGGTAGTCCAATATCATTTCCCGCGCTTTTTTACTGCCGAAAACAGCTGCGTGCGGAATTACCACTTTTCTCTACTATCTGACATCACGGGAGAAAATATAAAGCAAACAATTGTAAATGAAGGCAAATATAATGACAAGAAATAGATAAATTAATATAAAAATCGTCGAAAGAAATGAATATGAATCATTCCAAAAAAGCAAATGCTTTCAAAAATTCAAAGAGTTGTAAATGACGAGCAGATGCTTTTAACACCGACTCCATTTATTTATAAGTGAAATCATATTTAAATACATGTGAAATGGAAAACAAAATGAGTGTTGATAAACAGGAAATACATAAAAGTTCACAATATTTGTTCAGCTGTCAAAATGAAATAAACCATTTTTAAGTATACTTATTTATGCTGTGGTTAACAATGTGCAGAAATAAACAATTTTCACTCTACTATTCTGTATGAATAATTAAGAAAAGTTAAAGCACAAATTAAAAAAAAAAAACTAATAAACTTTTGAAATTCCTTTGTAGCAAAATGACCGCTTCTCTTTTTCTATGTGAAATGTTTCAACATCTTTCCAAACTTCCAATAATAAAAGAGATATAATAATATTGGTCATCACAACGCAATAATTGTTCTCAATTTGTTCATGAAATAATTTTCTATAGTTAAATTTTAGGGCTTTTCTCAAACTCCTTTATTCTGTGCTCTGGCTTCATTTACATTATCCTGTATCATGTTTTATTTTAAATTGAGCTAGGCCTATATTTTACTGCCTCTTTAAAAGTTAGTGATTTTTAAAAATATCGAAAACTATTGATTGCATTTTTTTTTTACTTTTACCTAAATTTAATTTTTAAAGAATTAATTTTAAAGATATATATATAAGACAGAAAAAAATGAATATCTTGATTGATAGGTAAAAATTTTCTATGCATAGCAAATAATCGACAATGAATACAAAGAAGTAAACATTTCATATATTTTTACTAAAAAAAGAACTATTTGTCGGCTGCTATAACGTCTAGCAATATCTGATAATCGTTACCGAGGAAAGCATGTGCGTTTTGAATGTATAATTGAGGGCTCACAAATAATTTCTGCCTTTATAAGTACAAAAGTGTTTTTATTTTCAACAAATTAAATGTTCTTCAAAGACTATTTGTTACCATCTGAATCTCTTTCATTTTTTTAGATATAAACACGTGCTTTTCAAGGGATCAGTCCGTGCCACACAATTATTTTCACTTCTTTCTCCGTCAGCGAAGTAATACATGGTCTTTAAACCTGACAGGTGCAAGAAAAAAAAGTTGCTGATCCATTTATTTAGTTAATGCCATTTTTTTCAGCTGATTCCAAAATGTTGGTAGTTTGGCACCAAGTGATTGGGAGGGCCTCTCACATCTATGGCGCCTCTATTTGTAAGAAAATTTCTCGAAATAAAGTAAAAGCCTAGTTTTAGACTTATTTTCTTATACTTAAGATATTGAGTCAAAAAATAATTATAAAGTGAAAAAGTTAAAAAGACTTACCATACACATGTATAAAATTATTTTTCACAAACACACTCCAACAGCTTAAGAAATCAAATTTGTAAGAAAGGAAAATTTCCATTCTTGAATGTCTTTAAGGGCTATAATGGAAATAATTAGAATTTCATTTTCCTGTGCAAATTATTCTCAATAATACTTATTTAATAATTAATACCGCAAAATTCAATATTTCAGTGTAATAAGCTGATGCGAAGTTACAGTAAAACAGCAATCGTCAATCTCGCATGTCTTAAAGAATTTACATGCACGAAATATTATATGGTAGTACAAATTAACATTATGATTACTCTTGCAAACAGCAATATGCAACATTGGAAAAAGTAATTTTTACTCATATTTTTTGAAATTTATCATGTAAATATTAATTAATATTATTTCATATTTTTATAGATGCCATTTGCTGATTCAGACAGTATGCGTTTTTAAATAACCAGAAGTAAAAAAAAAAACTATTCAGTTATATAAATGTCTATTAAAATTTTTCTTCGAATATTTCTTAAAAATATTCACGAGAAAATTCTTTGATGAATAAAATTCCAAATATCGTATATATCGTTGATCATTTGATATCGTATTACATCTTGCTTACTGAAGCACAAAGCAGTGCAAAACGAAATACATTAAAGTCTTTCACAATTATATTCGAATCTGTTTTTGTACGGTAAATAAGAACAGCATAAAGAAATCTCTCAAAAATATTCTGAAACTTCATAAATAGCTATAACAAATAATTTTTTACAGCATATAAATATAAGGGGGGGGGTTCATACAAAACGATTCATTTAGAAGATTTGTAAAAGGTATAAAAAAAATAACGATAAAGTGTTTTTCACATAAAATAAATAATAAAATCACATATTTTTGAAATTTAATTTCCCATTTTAAAAATAGAAACTTTTTCTAAATGCAGATATTTCAGTAGTACTCATCAGAATCCAAAGCGGGCATCTATATTTATTTTTGGAATATTATAATTAATTTCATTTCGGAATATTGTTGATGAGATCTGTACATACTTTGTATATAATATACATTTTAGTAGTGTAGATATGTACACTGATAAAAAAAACTTTACAACATTGTTGTACTGTCAGGACCATTAGAAATTATGTACTGCATAAAAATAATCGCATAAAATAAATTGCACAAAAATAAATTCTCATAAAAAAGAACAGCACATAAATAGACTTTACTATATTTCATTTAAATAGTTTCTCCTCAGGAAATTGAGTTCTTGCGCATCCATTTCTAAAGAAAATCTCTCAGACAACCCGAAAGGAAATCAACATCATCATGTGACACCCACGCTTCTCGGAAAAGACGATCGAATACTAGGAAAATGAGATTGGTATTCCATTTTATTTCCATTAGGAAGAGGATATTTGAAATAAAGCTTCGAAATTATTAGATGGTACTTGGTACATATAACCATTGTCTAAGGAATGTAGCATTTAGATAATGCATTCGATTTTCTTAGGAGATGGACTGTCTCACAGAGGAGGTAATGACTTCATTTTGATTTCTATCAAAGCAAATATGAAAGGAATTATAGGCTTAATTGCTAATGGAGTCTTGGTGATGGAATGTATGTAGTTGCAAATAATTTAGAACTTTCGTATCAAATATTATTTCTTCTTTCATTTTTTATATAATTTCGGTTTAAGTATATAAAGATTATTTTTTCCAACACTTTCCTACTTAATATTAAAAAGTAATCTAAATCTTTATAACTATAGTTAATTTTAAATTTAGAAATTAATGTAATCAAACATTATCCTTAAAATATTTAATGACTAAAATTTAACAATTAAACACGAATGTAATTTATCTTAAAATTTTCATTAAATTAACTTACAAATTTTGAAAAAAAAATTAATTTCTCTTTGAAATTTTTACAATGATTTTAAAGCTCTACATATTGCTTTACTTTATTATTATGTTTCACAAATTATTTCTTTATATTTACATGTTATATATTGATTAACCTTCAGTTAAATACATTTTTACAAGGCATATGTGGGCAACAAACTTAAACGTTGATGTTAATTTAGGAATAAATCGATTATACATAAAATTTCAGAAAGAGCCACAAATTCTATTGAGTTAATTAAAGAGAACAATTTTTTAAATATCATTAAGTAAAAAAAACCATAACTATCAGTTTTAAGCATATTAAATCTTGCATATACCAATATCATAAAGGTTCATTGTATTATATTTAAAACGACTCGATTTTTTCATGATTTAGAAAATAAGTTTAAAAACCACGATTACAAAAGGAAAAAAAAATGTATTCATACAAATTAAATCCATACGGTAATTTGAAAGTTTATATACATATTTTAAGGACGAGTTGTATATCAAAGTAAAAAACTTTCATAATTTATATGTCTATACTTTAACCCTTTAAAAGGGCCATTTTTTTTCTAGTCGTATTTTGTTAATATATTTTTAGACTTGAAATTAGAATAAGAAAAAGGATTCATTTAGCTTATTAGAGGAATTCAATTTGATTAATTAATTAATTTGGTTAATTAATAATTAAGTAGCAAATCAAGACACATCATTTTGTGTGAAATAAAGAACTTAGGCATCTCAGTTTATGTCTTTTTAAAAACGTTTGTCAGAACTTACGCCAACCTACATAATTTCATACGAAGATTGATAAATTTGGTGGGAAGCATACTTTCCACGGCCTTAGAAAGGGTTAATTTAGCTTGAAGTAGAGAGTTTCTTAACCTAACATGAACTGTTAAATTCAGCTGTAATTGAGTTAAAGGCGTCAGGTCAAATTGTGTTGTTTATAACAGTAATCTAAAAATATAAATTAGTAGATTCCCGTTTTTGTGAATGGCGGTACTGATTCAGATAATGATAAAGAAATTTAATGTCTTCTTTTCTATTATGTAAGAATTTTAAACAGATGCATTCTCCTCTAAGACATGTTTACTCATTTGAAAAAAAAATTGTTCTTGAATCTTATCCTCCACATTCACTTGCTTGACGAAATGGAAAGAATAAGTATATCTAAATTAGAAAAATAGAAATTGGATATGAAAATTTAAATAACTTGAATGAAATAATAAATCACTTTCCAAACAGTAAGAATTCCTGTATGAGAAATAAGAGACTTTTTACTTCCATTCATCTTTCTTAATAAGTTTCGGGCATAAAATAAGCTTAAATTAGCGAATATTTCGATGTCCTTATTTCGGAAAAATAGCTCCAAAAATATTCATATATGTGGTCTATATAAAAGAGCTAATGATGGCATATACCAGTAATGGAAACATTGGTTTTTGGATTGAACACGTTCAATTGTATGAAATGATTGGATTGATGATATTCTGTTTATTTCGAAAACTTTATTAATATTGCTGATAGTTCTTTAAATATATTTTAATAATAGGATATAATATATTTAAAATTGAGATTGTTTTTAAATTGTTACTGAGAGTATTTACTAACCGAATGTTTAATGTGTCAAATATTTTTAATCTTAATTACTTGAAATGTAACTGTATTTCTGTAAATTTTTTGAGGTATAAGGTTTCGAAAATTTTTATGTATTAACACAAAATTGAATTTTGTTAATTATGTTCTATATGAATACATTTTTGTTAACATATTTAATTTCTGAATCAAGAAATATACATTGAAATGTATATTTGTACGTTATGATTGGTATATTGGTATTTGATATATCTTCGCAAAATTATATTTCTTAAAATTAAAGCAATTCCACAGAAGCACTACTGTTTCGTATTTAATGCAAATTAACTTCACCATTTTTTAAAAAAGACTGTCTTAATATTTAATATCTAACTTCAATTCATTACTGTATTTAATACTACATAAATAGTTTCAATTATAATATTGACTAGTGAAGCCCACAAGTTAAATTATTGCAAAAAATTATATACCTTATTTAACTGCTAGTTCTGAAAGCACTATTACTATAATAAAGAAATAGTGATTATATTGAATTGTTAATTTAGAAAGTTTATTCCAATACATTTATTTCTCTTATACCGAAATCCCCATCAATTAAAAATAAATTCGATACCTTCTGACTCTGTTTTGGTGATTACAAATAAAATTCTCAAAATTAAGATAAAAGCGCTTTTTATTAAACTAACCTATAAGCAGAAAAAAATATTTATCGTTTAAATGGTCTAATGTATCTTTACGCTATTATTCTAACGGTGCGTTATAACAGCTGTAATTTAAAGCAAAACAAAAGTTCTTATTTTCAATCACCAGTAAAAACAACTTAAAATTAAAACAGTAATTTCCAGTTCTATTGCAACTAGTTTTAATCATTTCTTTATATCTCTTTTTACTTTATTGCGCATTTCCTGTACAAAAAAGCCAACAAAAACGAGAAAAGAGGAGGAATTATTCCCATAGATAGCATTAAGAAAAAAAACCCTATTGTTTCTCTGAAACGTATTAAAGAAATCTCCGATATTTAATATAAATATCTACCGAGGATTTAGAACTTAACGTTATTCAGAGAAATAGAAAATTAACTTTAAAACTACAAACTTAAAAAAAATTGCAAATGTTTTTCGAAAATTAGTTAATATCTTTTATATACTTAAAATAAATCCGTAGAAATCAATAAGCCTTTTGGCTAGAATTAGTTTAAATAAACAATTTAACTTAATATATAGAAAATTTATTATATAGAAAAGAAAAAAGAACTTAAATAAGTTGCTATAATTAATATTCACGCTTGGTGATAAGAGAAATAATAACAAATAAAGATGTTTAAATTATTTTGTCAAAGGATCAAATAGCTTGAATTAAGAAATCTATGGAATGAAGAAAATGATGTATCTTATTTTATCGAGGAATTCTAATCCATTAGAGCATCATCATCCATTCATCCGATATTTCCCTTAGATTATTTACTTAAGAAATTGTATTAACTTAACACTTAACACCACACCACACCTCCGTTTTAAGAGCTCATACGGCCTCTTTCCGGTTTGGTATAGATGTAGGTGGACTTTATTTAAAAAAATTACACAGCAATCAATTTGAAAGAAACAGATAGCAAAATACGAATAAATATAACTTGAAATGATAAAAACTAGAATAAAAAATATATGGATAATAAAACTGGATGAATGAAACGATGATATACAGTATGGGTGAAAATATAAGAGAATTATAAAAATGCATTACTTGAGGGGGTTAAAGGATGTTATGAATAAAATGCAAGATGTATTAAATAACACCCTAAAAATTGATAGGCTAAATCTAATTGAAACAGTTCTCCATGATCAATTAGGAATCTAATCATGTATATGATTAATTTTTTGCAAGGTGAATTATTAAAGACTCATTTATACCAAAGATTTTATAGTGAGGATGAGATTTTTCGGAGGTGCCATGAAAGAGTAAAAGGGCAGGGTGTCGCAAAGTGGATGGGATCGCCGACTTCTCCACAAGAGCATTAGTCATCTTCTTTTAAATGGAAACGGTGAAGAAAAGAAGATAATGGATTTTGTACTGTTACAAACAGAATATCTTAGCGAGTCCAGAAGAGTTGTTGCAATTTAACTGTTTTGATGACTTTATAAACAGAACGGCCAGTATATCCATTATCCCAAAGATTTTGCTATATTAAGAAATTGTATTGAATATTTTTAACTAAAAAATAAAAATTTTATTTTTTTCTATATTTATTCATCTTTACATTTCACAGTACACAGTTCTAAATGTCATTGGCAACGTCAAGATGACATTATTTAGAAAGATATGATTTATACTTTGATGTAATCTATAAGAATGTGTGCCATACATTTTTTTTACTTTAATACATCTTAATTTAATAGAAATATCAGAATTCATTATATGCCCTAATCATTCTTGATGCTAAGAATTAAAATAATCTCAAAATATCATTTAGTTTTAAATATGTTATTCATAGCAATATAGTGTTTGGAAAATAATGCACCCTTGTTTTAAAAAATACCTCTCCACAAGAGAGAATTTTAGTAAATGTGTTTCTAGAACTCTTTATATTCAAAAGTAAGGTAATATATCAAAGTGTTTTACTAATTCAATATAGGTTAATTCAATTAAAAAAATCAATATGAGCGCCGTTTTCATGATCGCTAGATATCTAGTTGATTGTCCATTTACTCCCATACTGGTATCTGGAGATGGAACCTGGAATTCATGAAATCAGTATGTCTAATGCAAAAATAACAAGAACTTCCGTGATCAACTTTCTTATTAATTTTTGAGGTAATGGTTTGCGAAGATGCGGCCTTTGACAAAATTCCATAAAAAAAAGTCGAATGGTGTTATGTTTGGAGACCTCTAAGTCCGTTCCAATAAAGAAAGATTTATCATCATAACCAGTACGACCTATCCAACAACAGAGAAACTGGTTTACATCACACAATCGTTTGCTGCAGTTTCAAGGACCATTTAATTAAAAAAGAAATGAACTATATACTATATATTTGCCGTGTCATGAAGAGCATCCATAATGAATCTTTGTAAAATAGGTAAAACACTTTGATGCATTACTTTACTTTTGGTTTATAAAGGATTCTAATATCACATCAGGGAGGGGGGGGGTAGAATACTTTTTTTGAAAAAGGCATACGATTTTTCGGACAAGCTGTATATTACCAATATTTATTGAATTTATATGTTACCAGTAATTAATGAAGTCATACCATACATTGAGTTTTACCGTGAACATTTTTAGGATATATGACGGCATAAATGAAAACTTCCTATGATTTTATCATATTTTATATGAAAATCTATTCCAATCACTTATAAAATGATGAAATATCAAAAACGATTATTCACTAGTGGTTCCTATTGAAAATTGATCAAGATTACCTTCTTTTCAACACACTTACTGGTTCAATTTAAATTTACAATCAATGACAATAAAAATCATAAATTGTGAGTTTTCACTAGCCATCATTATTTTTGATTCAACACATATTACTACAATTAAAAATTGTCAAACTTATTGAATATATTAGCCTCTCTTTGTTATATGAATATACTAAATATTAAATTTAAGAATATCAGTTGTTCCTCTAGTAGGATTATATAAATAAATTTCTATGAAAACTTCATATATTCCTTTTATTCACTGACTTACTTTTTTTGTTTTTTGCCTTAAATCTAATTCACTTGAATAAATCAACAATTGGGCAGGCTTTTGACAATAACAAGCTTCAGTATTTCTTTCGACAGATATTTGATATTCTCTAAAATCAAACATTTAAGAACTATTATCCTTTATTTATTTTATTTTCGTATTCACTTTTACTATCTTTAAGTGTTTTCCCTTTTTCTATGCTGCCTCTGATGTCAAATATCAGTTTCAAAACACAAAACAGATTTAACTTTACAATAAAAACAGCTGCCTAATTCCATATAGAAATATCGTCTGCAACTATTATAATTTGAGTAATAATCTATATCTATCTATATCTATACTTATAATAAAGCTCAATGTGTGTGTGTGTGTGTTGGCGCTCTACAGGCCAGACCATTCAACCTACAGCTACCAAATTTGGCACGTGTATACCTTGGAGGCCGGGAATGTGCACCTGGGGGTTATTTTTTCGAATTTTTAACTAGAATTTTATTTATTTAAAAATTAAGCGAAATTTTGGCGTGTTTCTGCTATAACTGTCGAAAATATTACCGCACAAAAAAGATTTTTACATGAAGTTAAAGATAAAAAATTTATCTTTTAAATGATACTACTGTTTTAATCTTAAAATTAAATTTCTATTTTTAATGAATTTTTAAATAAATATTTTAACTATGTTTTTCAATAATTTTTTTCGTCAAAAATAAAAATTAAGATTAAGCACGTTTCGCATTCATGGGAAAAAAATAGCTTTTTTCAAAGTGTTGCCATCCATTGATTAAAGCTCTAACTGAAAATAAATTAAATCTTTTTGGAAATAAAATCTGCAAAAATATAACTTTCGGCACGTGATTGTAGGAAATGAAACAAATATGAAATATTATTTTTTCTAACAAATAAATTCAAGAAAAATTATTTTATGATCTATGAAGATATAAACAAACTTATGGCATTTATTGATGGAATAACTCATATATTTTCCTTTTCAGGTTTGAATATTTTTACTTTTGTAAATATCGTCTGCGCGTGTTTTTAATTTCAGATAATTTCATTTTCC
>JAPMOR010038815.1:1888228-1903218 GCA_026543865.1 Argiope aurantia | reverse complement strand
GTGTGTGTGTGTGTGTGTGTGTGTGTGTGTGTGTGTGTGTGTGTGTGAAATACAATTTGAAGAAAGTCTGTTCACAAATTTCTTAGAATATTGGACAAATCTTTTAAAGTTAATTTTGAGGGCAAATACATCTGAAATTAAATGGGGTTACAGTAATAACATTCTTAGATAGAAATAATACACAGTTTATTTTTCTTTAATTAATTACCATAAACCCCATCATACAATAATCTGCAACCCGAAACTCAAATGCCACAAAGTAGTTTGTTTTAATTAGCTCACATTTAAAAGAATATGTTTCTTGATAAACACCATTCATTGGAATAAAACAGGAAAAACAACATTCAGTAATATTTGAAAGTGCATTTCAACCACATTGTCACTTATAATTTGTGTGAAATCTAATAAATATTTATTTTAATCAATTGCTGCTTAAGTATCCCAATATCTAATTTACTTAAGAAAAGCAGATGCAAAATTTCTTTCTATCTCCATTTCTAATCTAAAGAAATTTCTTAAGTGTTGTTTAAACTTTGTTTCGCAGCTGCATTTTTTCTACTTTTAAAATAATTATTTGCATTGCAAGTGAATTCAGCAATCGCAGGGTTGGGTACATATAATGTTTCAAGTTTTATTCACAAGAGATATTCCATTCAGTTATTGGAGTGTATCTCTTTTATGCAATCAAAAGATCTCTTCCAATTGGAAGTGAAATTTAGTTTTGAAACAAAAATGACAAAGAAATAAAGAAGAAATTTTTTTTTTTAAAATACGAAGAACGTAGAGAAATAGATAAATGATTCAAAAAACAAAATTATTATTGTAATAAAAAACACTGAACATATCAAATATAATACAAAAATATAAAAACACGGTGCATAAACACGACTATATACAAGAAAAATTATGAGACAAAAAAATAAATGAAAGTCATTCTAAGAAAAATGACATGTTTGCTTAGACAACCTTATTCTCTAAAATCTTTATAGTTATAAATTCATAGTATATTTTTGATTATCAAACGGCAGAAACTGTTTTAAAATAAATTAAAGTAAAAAAAACAATAAATTCAAATAGAGGAATAACTACTAAGTCAGTTTTTTCATTTTAAATGTGAGCATTTTTAATCAGATCTATAAATTTGTATCCAAGGTATGATGAGATTTGCTAATATTACTAAAAATGCATTCATTGTATTTCTAATATTTAGTTTTGCAGAATCACAGTTGATGCATTTCTTTTTCGTTTTCATCGGTGTCGTTTTTGTTTCTTACCAGACGTTTTATTCTGGTTAAAAGTATAGGAATAAAAGAGAAAGTGAAGAAAGAAATTAGCCCCTATTGCTTATGTATGAAGGTTGCAATTCGTATTGTTTCCTTCCTAAAGCTTAGAAATTGCCTCATCATTCTGGAAACAACTCGATATAGTAAGAACAATGCAAAGCCAAGAAGCTGATTCTCCATCTCCCTATTTCCCTACTTTTGGTAAATCGGAAAACCGTAATGTTATTTTGTAATTTTAAATTTCTGTTTTTAAATATTGATTTTAATTACCATATTATGAAATTTACATTCAGTGAATCGTCCAAGCAGAATAACTTCAGAAAATAATTTTTCGGAGTATATCATATTCGAGCTGTATCGCATTATAGGCTGTTCAATAAAGAAGGAATATAAATTAATAATGTATCCTTATCCTTTAAATTGTGATGATAAATGCGGTCATTGTGATTGCAAAACAAAGTCCATTACATGCAGCCCTAAAAGTCTTTTTTAGCTACATTTTTTTCAAAGAACCGTCACAATTCCCATCAGAGCATTCACCATTGTCTCTGATGGGAAACGAGCACCTTAGAGAGGTTTCTTCAAATTCGTGAAAACAAAAATTTGAAGTTTTTGTAATTATTTAAAAAATAATGATTAGCAGTCTCGAGATCTACCACGCACTGCTATGTGAAATCTTTTTGTAAACAACGAATGACTAGTCCAATTAAGTATTTAATCTACTTAAAATGTTTCTGAAAGCGATTCTATGGTCTTTCCTCTCTATAACAGCAATTGTGTTGATGATATCTTCCACTGGAGCAGTTGCTAAATGATTGTCTTTGTTCTTTAAATACCTTAATCATCTTCTATTTGGTGCTATAAGGAATAATTAATTAAATTAAATATTTGCGGATTAAAATGGAGCACAAAAACCAATTTATGTGTAACTAAAATATAACACATTTTTTGATTAATCTCTAATTTCCTAAAGGCGGTCAATTGTCAAATTTTTCTTTTTTATTTATTGGTACACCTCCCTTCAAATGTGTGCTTAGAGCTCCTAATATACAGTGTTATACTGAAAAAAATTGCGCTAATATCACACAACTAAAACCTAGCTTTGCATGAACACGATAAATATCTCGGGATAATTACGCAAACGATAAATTAATATAAAATTAATATTAAATTATATTATGAGTAAGAGTTATTGGGGCAGAGGAATGTATCCTTTCCAAGATAATTCTGAAATGGATAAGATTGTCCTATATTCGAAATCATTAAATAAATGTGGATTGTATATTATTCTGATTTACATTCATTCATTATGAATGTTATTCAATTATGTATTTAACCTGTTAATCAAGCTTTTCAAATGGTGTTCATGCTTGGTTTATTTAAAATAATATTGAAATTGGAAAAACGAAGTTATAAAATGATCTTTTATTATACAATACTAAAAGATGTGCCAAGCTAGATGGTCTGTTATCCTTCTGATAAAAGTTTAAATCTACCACAGATTTATTAACTGAAATACGAGTAGAAAATATCATGCACATTCTCAGAGGGCTTATGAAACTGAAACAAAATAATATTTGTTATATATTTATGATTATTATTTAGATTTTATTACACTTTATAAATTAACATTAGAAATTTTTTTTCCTCTGAATGGAATCTTCGTTATTCATGATTCTCAGTGTTCTTATCGCAACTAATCGCTAAAATCGGATTGAAAAAAAAGTTATATACTAATAGAAAAAGACTCAATGTCAAAGATAAAATTAAAAAAAATGTTGTAAGAAAATAGAAAAATAAAAAAGAAGCAATCGATGGACCATGAATTGAGAATATAATGAATCATCAAAATTATAAGACAGTAAAAATAACAAACCTCAGCTCATTAATTTTGTCATTTAATCATGCTTAGATTTATTCGTACATCTTTAAGTATGACAATTTAAATTTGAAAATAAACTTTTCTCAGTAGCTAGATGCCAAAGCATAAGTCGGGGTTTTGCCACCAATAATGACGCATGCCAAGACAGCAAGCATATTTTTAAATCCATCTAGTCTTCATACCATTATAGACGGTTAAATATACTGATTCTTGAATACATATTTTGAGAGTGTAAGTGAATTTAAATCATTTACTGTTTAAGGCAGCTTAAACAAATTCTCTGATTGCTAAAATGGTTAATTTTTAAATAATTCTGAGTTTTTTAAATATTTAGAGTTTATCGCAGTTAAAGTCAAACGTTATTTAGTTGTGTCAGTCATGGAACAATACTCATGGGAATGTTCTATGACCTACTACAATGAAGATACTTAAAATAAATAAAATTGATTAGTTTGAAAAAAAACCCCGCTTTATTGTAAATCATTTTACGAGAAGCTCTAAATCTACTTAAAAGATAGAGGCCCTTGTTACTTAAAATTGTAGTAAATGCTATTTAATGATTTTTTTTTAATTGAATACTCATGAATAGTAATAAAACATCCAATTGAATACTCATAAATATTAATAAAGCATCCAAAAAATTTAAAAAAAGTATGATTCCGGTTTTCACATTTCAGAGAGAAATATCACATCTCCCCATGATGGGAAACTGAATACCTGTGACTGCATATTATTTAATTAATTTGTAACTTAAAATGTGATTGATTTCAATTAGTGCTTTATACCAGTTTTAGTGAAAAATTGGCATAATGCGCTGAATATTTGATGTTCCGTTTGATATATATTCATGATATCTAAAAGTAAAATTACAGATATCAGAAACATTTAAACACTGAATGCATTTGTAAGGTTAATAAATGTTGATTTTATATCACATTAGTAAATATCACTAAAATTAGAAAGAGCACAATTCAGTAATAATTTTCGTCATTTTCAGTGTGCAGAATGCTTGGTCTCATTATTATTTCCCTTTTCCATCTAATTATTGTATTTTCATATTTCCTGAAAGCCTTAAGTAGATAAATGAAAGTAACAAGTCCTGAAAGGCAGGTAGATACAATAATTTAATCTTGCTTTACTTTTTCGTTTTGTGTAAATGTATTATCAACTACAAATAGGAAAATCTACTCTGAATATTCAGCACATAATTATTCATGTATGAACATAAGGCACTTTTAAATTCATAAATATTTATATATTCTATTCAGAGGCTGCGGAAGACAGTAAGTGGCGGGTGAGAGCTCTCGTTACACCAAAACTTCAGAATTATTTCTCATTATGGTACACCTTAAATTAATTTGAAAGGCCACGAATCGATATGTTCTTCTATTGCTTATGCAAATCAAGAAATTTTGGATCGAAGGTAATATTGAATTTCATTTTACAAAAACCAAAACTACTTACATTATCTGTCGATACAAAAATAAAAAAAGAAAAGAAAAACTCAGCTGCTAACTAATTCCTATTGAAAATTTGCATGATATGTCGATTTAATTACAGAGTAAAATAATAGATTGCAGCAGAATAAATATACGTATTGAGTCATTAATGAATGAATCACAAAATTATTTTACTTTCTAATATTTTTTTTTGGCAATGGTGTTTTTTTTTCTTGGTTTGCAGTGCTCGTTACTAACTGAAATTTCTCATACAGATATATGGCTTGATGGCGTCATAGCCAAATAATGGATAGCTTTACTGCTAATATAGAAATTTAGCCTTTAGTTTTCAATTTTTTTAAAGAAAATTGGAAACTACGTGTTTTATTTAAATAATAAGAATAGTATTATCAAAATCTATGCATTTATTTGTATTTTATGCATATTTTGTATATAAAGTAATTCATTAATAACTTCACTTAGTTTGATTATATTTAAAAAAAATTCCATGAAAAAAAACATTATACAATTTTATGAAATGGTTTATTACCAGTTATGATACTTTTTTTTAAGAAATTGATGTACACTATTTAAGCCTAGGCACTATTTATATCTAGGCAAAAAAGAATTCAAATTAAATTATGAATTTTGGTTTTCATTTAATATCGAGTTCTATAAAGAAAATAAGCTTATAACATTTGATTTCTTATTACAAAAAAGATAATTTTATAATGAAATGAAGCTATTTCGCAGAGAAAAAAGACATTATAAATTTATGCTGACATCCATTAATTAATCTTAATAGCAAACCATAAGTATTCAAAAAATTATTACAATCGGGTACCTTAAAATAAAAGAAAAAAAAAACCTTTTTTTCGTATTGATTTATTTTTCAGCACATTTTGCACCATAAAAATGTTTTAGAGGAAAAATAATTTATAAATACATTCAACTTTTTATCAAGCAGGAAGTAAATATAACACTTCAATTTTTGAAAATACGATAAAGCATAAAATATTTATTTCAAAAGAAGAAAAAGAATTGTTTCTGTTAGAATTAAATATTATGTGCATTTAAACATTAAAACTTCCGAAAATTATTCGGAGGAAATTATTTGTTGTTTTTTTTCCATTCTAATTTTACTTAAATAAAGTACGCTCGTTATTTTTATAAATATCCTCTTTTTAATGGCAAAATTTATATTTTCTTTAGAAGAATTAGTTGCATTAAAACCAAATATTAGTATAAAAATTAGAATTATAATATGAAATATTTTGATATCATTTGAGTTTCAGAATTTATTCCCAAAGATTGATCTTACAATAAAACTTTGCAACAAATGAAAAATAATATTTTACTTTGACATACGATAAGAAATGACATGTGTTCTTTTCTAATAACATTAAAAAAGAATTAACCGATTACTTTTGCCCACTTAATTGAGACTTCTTTCGAAATAAAATTTTAAGATCTTGAAATGATTATTTCGAAAAAAGAAAAACTTATCCTAATCATCCACAAAGTTACCATTTAATTCTGGTAACTTTATGGTTAATATTTCATATTCAAGAATAAGAAATTCCGTGTTATTCTGGAAACCCAGTTCTTCCAAAAATTCGTCATTTCAATTGTCCTCTGCTTTTTTTATACACTTTGAAATAAAGAGGAGGTTCAAACAACCTCTTGCTATCGCAAAATATAAATTTATAAAAAGTGTTTTGGTTAATGCATTTTAATCTTTATTTGATCACGAATCAAAATTATGATATCTGTGCGATAATAAATTTCCTGGTGTTTCGAAGCGGAATGTTAATATAAATAAGATAGTAAAGAAGAGACTTCGAAAATAATATAACAAATAATAATATAATAAATAGAAAATAATATAATACATAATTTATTATTAGTTGAGTACCTGAAAAGTAAATATATAACATTTAGATTATCTCGTTTCATTTACCCTATGAAATGTACCAACTATAATTGAATGCCTGTAATATCTGCTATTTTTCCGACCTCGAAATCCTGTTATTATTACATTTATTTCCAAATATGGTTAAATTCCGTAATTTGCCAGTATAAGTCGAATTTTAATATCGATATCCTATGCATTTCCACAAGTTGATGAATTGGAATTAAGCCTCTAATCCATATATACCACATAAATATCTTTATATCTCTAAAATACAATCATGAATTAGCAAAACAGTAGAATTAGAGAAGAATTTTTCTTTTTTTTATAGCTATATGCAGTAATATAGTAATTATAAGGCCGAGAAGAAATTACTAAACGATTGATGTTAATCAAATATAACCTTATTAGTTCCATAAATTCCAAATTGCATGAATTTATATTTGAATATTTATAACATAAAACTGCGTTGAATAAAGAAAATACAATAAAAAATTAAAACACATGAAGCTAGACCTTGCCTCATTTTGTGTTCTCGGCTAATGTAATTTATTAAAGGATAACGTAATAGAAAAATTGTAATTGTCCTGCATTGTAACCTATCAAATTACCTCGTTTTTAATGGCTTTAAAATCCATTTTAAATATATTCAACTAAAAATTAAATTTTGCTTTTTCATCGAAAACTTCTGTATAATTCACATTTCAGGATTAGAAAAAATTATTGAGAAACTAACATAAGGATAGTTTTATAGCCATGTTAAAGCATATAAGTTCTAAATCAAATTTAAATTCCTACAACATAATAAGATTGAAAAATTATGCTATTAGGTGAAGAAAATTATATTTAATTATGAAAATTGCCGATATGAAATTATTATTAGTAAAATCAGTAATATAAATTTGAACTTTTAATACAATGAATGTTATTCTAAATAATTGTGTGTAAAATTTTACATTTAATTTTATATATCATGAAATTTGTGGTTTCATTAACATGAATTGAAAATTCAGTAAATTTGATACTTAAAAAAATATGTAAATATAATTTATGAAAAAATAATTTGGATGTTATGTTCTTTATTGCAATTTAGAATGATTTTTCATCAAATTTAAATATAGTAACATAGAATTTATAATACCATACAAAATGAACGATTTTCTTTTCATATAAAATTTCATGCTTTAATCATAACGCAATTTCCACCTGAAATATCGATCAATACTAATATCTTTGAGGAAAAAAAAATATGCTCATTATTTTGTTCAGAAACAATTGCTAATTTAACAATTTAAATCATCTTTTTATTTTTATAAATTCCTTTATGTAAAAATTATGTGTTTACAAATCGTCATACAAGCATTGGAAAGTTTGTTTAAATTCATGGAATATATTATAAAAATATCAATCCACAATTTAAAACATTTTTTTTTTAATTTCTAAAGATTTCTGTGTTTATATAAGTATATTTTCATTAAAAATAATTAAGATTTTAGAATGGTTATTAAATAAAAATGGAATGAATGTTATATATATATATATTTTAATTTACAAATCTGGAAACTTTTATTCAATCCTTACTTGGAATTTTTTGTAAAGAATTTCTTTTCCATAAATAAATATAGAAATCTCATTTTGTTTATGCCTTATTTTTGAAATCCGTGGGTGTGAAATCTTCGTTTCATCCTACATGAGCACTTTGAAATTCAAAGAAGAGCTTTTGTGTTTTTTTCGTTTAAATGTTTTATCTGTAGCGCATACCAGAATATATTTTTAAAAGATTGCATCTATGCTATACGGAGAAGAAAGAGGAAATACAATTAGCTGATGTTGTTAGCTATAATCCTAAATAAAATGGAATGTTATTACGAAATGTATGCAATCGGAATCGAAACCTTTTAAGAAAGGCAAGACTTTTAATGGAATCCATACAACAGAAATAGGAGTTGTTAGAATGTCTTTTTTTGTGGCTTGATGTGTTGACGAGAAAGATTGAATATTTTGAAAAGCATAATCTTATTCAAAAGAAAATCGTATTTATCTGTGATTCTTTATACCGTCTTTTACCGTAACTGAATTTGCATGCTATTGTTATTTATGGAAATGAATAAGTTATTATGGACTGTTATGGAAAAAAATCTTCTTTCAACTTGGAGCAACAAGGTAAATCAACCCAAAGAAAGGACATTTCCAATAAATATTGTTTTGTAGAAATTTTTTAATCAAATCTTTTTACCTTTAACTTCAACAAAGACACCCCCAAAAAATCAATTTTCCAAAAATCTTCATACTCATAAAAAAAAGAAGATAACAAGAAATACCATAACATTTAAATAAATATAACGAAATTTGTATCAATTCCCTAGAATATTATTTTTAAGAATCAAAACAAATTTCTGTCTGTCTTTATTACTTTTAGTATCATGATTCAGAATGAAATGTGTTAGGAATGAGAGAAAATATTTAGAAAAGGAATAATTTTTTTTAAATTTACTGAATGGCTTTCTTATTGAGCTACATCATAAGGGTTCCATGATGTTATGTACTTACTAGAAAAGTTTTACCGATTTTTGAAATGGTAATTACTAAATCATCTTAGAAAAGCATGTATTGCTTTATCAAATGGATTATTTGTTTTACATTTGAATTCGTTCAGAAAATTTTCATTTTGAAGCAAGAGAGTATAAACATATAAATCTAAAAGCGAGTATTTGGTAAAGTTGACAAGGGAGATGAAATCTGAATTTTCATAGATTTATTTCTTTCTATTGTGAATGTCCTACAGCAGAGAAGTAAGAAATAATTATAAATATTAACCAGTAATAATACCGGGTGTTTCATAATGAATGGGCCTAAAAGAATAGCGCAGTGTGACTACAGTAATGGATTTATTCAGCCGAAACAAATTTATTCTGCAACTACAATTATACAAGTTTTATTTGGCAACAGGGGAGAATCATCGAATGACGAACTCGCCGCTAGAGCCGCTGTTAAACAAAATGTCGTCCATGCAGGAGAAAGCGTACTGAGTTTTCGAATATTCCAAAACCTCCTCGGTAATTGTTGTGCAAAGACATTTTTGCACGAAATTTTGTAAAGAACCACCGCATCGGCATAACATAAGCAGGTCGGTGAAGCAGTTCCAGGATACCGGCTGCTTAAGCAAGAACAAAAGCCCAGGACGAAAAGAAACAAAACCCGAAGTGATTGAAAGATTTCGTGATTCGTTTTTACGGAGTCCCTGAAAATCAACGTGACGTGCAGCTGCATTCTATGCAATGGTACATTGTGGTGAATTGCATTCAACGTTTATATTATATATATGCATATATATTTTTTAGAAAAATATTTTTCTAATTTATATTTAATTAATAAATTTGTTTGCAATCCCTAAAACTTGGAAAGCATATATATATATATATATATATATATATATATATATATATATAAGAAATATAATGTGCTTTCGAAGCATTTATAAATATATAGAACTGTCAATACAATAGATGTTAGCTGTAAGTAAGCTAGATGCTTTATCCCTCGCTTAGAAGTGCAAACCAACGTTTTAGAAAAAAAAAACAAAAAAACCTGAAAGTTTTTTTTCTATGATAGATTACGACAAAAGTCGAACATTTTCATGTATTGTCTTTGGATGTATATATGCATGTATATCTTTTAAAAATAAGATTTTCATGTTTCTCTAAAGAAAACTGAAATAAAATAAATGGTTTGTGCTTATCGGTAGCATTTTCACTCTTGTCAATTTAAACAAAAAGTGTCAGTTTCTATTTCGGAATGAAGCAAACGTAATTGGTGGAAGAATAAGACAAACTTTTATTTATTATTGAAATTTTTTATTATTTATTAATAAATTTTGTTACTTATTCAAGTAATTACTTAAATATCTTATCCTCTTCTTATTTAATTATAATTCTGCTGAATTTGTAGAATTAAAAAAAAACTTTTACATTACATTATTTTCAACAAGTGAGCTAAGATCAATACAGGTTTAAAATAATTTGAAATAAATCATTGGAAACGATATATATCAAAAACTATTTTCATACTGGAAATTATATTCATCTACTATTTTTAAATAAGAAAGAAAAATGATCTCTAGAACAAAAGTTTGAAAAGATTATTACTTTTAATGATTAGAAAAAAAGGGAAAAAATCAATTCATGGAACTTTATTTCAAATCTGTTTTCTTTCCACTTCTGTATTTACATTTTTTTCATGTTTATTCCTAAAAATGAAAATAAATAAGAATTCAAAATAGCAAATCGTTACCGATAGTTGAAATTTTTTCGTTATTTCTCTAATTGGTTTTTCATAAATATTCCACTGGGAAGAACGTTGAATTGTTCGTTAAACAATGTTGGAAAAAACTCAAAACCAGAAAAATGTCTTAGTAAAAATCTTGGAAGACTTTTTTGTTTGTTACCAAATACTTAAATAATAAATCAAGAAATTTGGATTAATCTTTTTATAAAAAAATATTTCTTTAAAATATTTCTCTTTTCATCATTTATATCGCATCTACTTTTTATCCTTACATTCGAATTAACAGAAATTTACACTTCGTGACTTAAAAAAGAATAAAAATCTTTCCAAATTCATCAGAAACCATGGAAAAAATCGGGTAATAACGAGTTGCTTCAGAAAAACAAATGATGACATACTCTTTTGCAAAAGTTAATAGTTATTAATAATAAAAAAAAGCATGTCTTAAAGCTTCTGGAAACTCAAATTACATAGCTTCAATTTTAAGTATCATGCTTGCTTGCTTTTAATCTCTCTCTCTCTCTCTCTCTTCAGTGATTAGAAATTGTAAACAAATTTCTTTTCCATATTTGATTTTAAGATAAGTTTGCACATTAAAACAATTCTGAATTTTTTTACATATCATTTTAATTCGTTTCTTTAGCTGGAAACCGTTTAACAAAATGAAAAAAAAAACTATTCCGAGGAAATGTCTAGCTACGTTTAGTATTCATAATGAAACAGAAATAAACTAATATCTTTTATATCTAATGCATAAATAATTTTATATATCTGTACAGTATATTATTCGCTTACAATTTTTCTTGCTTTTGATTTCACGCATTTTTAGAAATGTTTTAAACACCAGTATTTAAGTATTGTTTAAATTTATGAATTTATGTTTTCATAATGCTTTAGATAAAACTGAATTTAAAGAATTTTCATTAGTAAACTTCAAAATTTCAAATTCATTCATCAAAATTCAATTAATTATAATATTTTTGAACATATCTGCTATGGTGGAATTCATTAAGTATTCCTTATAACCGAATAGGAACACAATATACTAATGATTGAAATATATAGAATATGCTGATGAAAATGCTTATTTAAAGCATTAAAGAAAACTGAACGTTTGCCAAAAAAATGTTTTCATCTCACACTCTTTTATAGCTTTTGCAAGATTGTTATTTCCTTTTTCATGTCAAAAGAAAATTTACTGAAATGAATTAAATGTTAATATTATTATTTTGTTAAAGTTCATTTTTTTTCATTTGTGAGACTTGCATTTAAGCCATTTCATGCCTTATCTTATTAGTTATTTTGATTTTACAAGTATAAATAAAAGTGATATCAATAAACAATTTTTGTTCAGTACAAAAATGTCAGTCTATATATTATTGCAAAATTTTGCTCACAATTATTTTGAAGAATAACCGCAAATTGCTGTTCTGATCGCCTTGAAGGTGCTTGGAAGAAACTGCAAGACCATCGCTACAGCAGTGGCGGGAATTATGGTTGTGTCGTAAAGACCATCACCGGCCAAGGTACGAAAAGGCACTTCCAACGATCGGTAAGGGGTAGCAGCTGTTCGCACACCAACAATGCATTTACCAGGGTGGCGCCAACAACCATTCTGGATGCTTCTCATTCCCAATATTTGAGGTGCAACTAGCGGGATATTTTAAAGCTTAAGAAACATTGCAGTGGAAATTTCTAGTAACTTAATCAAATACTATATATTTTATAAAATTTTGCAAGAAATTAATCATGCTCTAAGCCAAAAGGTGGTATTGCCTTCCCTCAACTCTTATTTTACTAGAACCATGACAGTCGGTTGACTGTTGTAATTAAATGCCTTCTCGTGTCTATGATTTATACATCCTGGAGGCAGAACAATAATTTAATATGGCAAATGATATCGTTAAGTGCTATTGCTTAGCAGTATATTATCGCTTTGTAGTTCTATTCAAATATAAATATAATGGTGAAATAATTAATATTTATATAACGAAAGATAATTTGAGATATTTCTACGATGTAGTTCAATAGTCTTAAACAATATATTATCATAAGGTTATCGAATAATATTGTAGAACCCTTTGTGTTAAAACAGACTGAATGAATTATCTTCATATTTCATAGCAAATGCCATGAAGCATTGTAAATGTCTGAGTAAAATTTATCAAAAAGATTTTAAAATTATATTCATATCTATATATCAGTAATTTAAAAAATCAAATATATAATAGTATACTAAGTACTTCTGGTGATACTACAGCCATTGTCTCTGATAATAGAAATGCTGTGCTTTTATCTAAAATGGCAATCCCGTATTCTAAATTTCATTTTCTTCATTATCAGGCATTCTAAAACATTCCTTTTCTTCACTATATATATAGAAAAGTTTGTATTATCTTTACTGATACTATTTTTATTACGTAATTATATTAAAAATGATCTTAGTCATTATTTTCTTAAACCACCGAATGCTACCCACAATGCTTCGTCAATTTTATTTATTATTGCATTTATAATTTGAAAGCCATTTACAAGAAGTATATCCTCATTTTAATATTAAAAATTGTAGATAATAAAACAATTTTATGATTTCTAATTTTTCATATTAAATTTTTACAATTAAATTTATTTTTAAATGACGCGTAAAAGACAGTATTTACATCTTGAACAATGCCAGTTGGAATTCATCATCGATAAAAGTTAAAACAACTTATCGTAAAATCTTCATACTATTTTAGTTTATTTTAGAATATAAATACGTTGAAAAAACACGTCAAAATATGATAAATAGCAAATTATTAATATGATAAAAAGCTTTTAAGTTAGCTAATCAAATGGGTTTGCTGATTATATTATAGTCAGACTTTCTATTATATAAATGTTAAGAAATCTGATATAAATAAAAACAGTGACAGTAAAACGTATTCAACCGAAATTAAATTTTTTTTGCCTTCACGGCACTAATCAAAAATTTGTTTATCACATTATAAGAAAACATTTGTCCAATTTGTTGAAATTTATACAATTATTTCACAAATAATTGTAATTATTTCTGGAATTTATTGAAATTTAGTACTGATTATGCAACTATTAAAAAAGTTTTATTAGAAATAATTTTCATTCATTAATCAAAATACATTAAATACAATGGATATGATTGAAATAAAATTTGGTATATCCAGACGCACATAGGTTTTTGCTTTGAATGCAGTCACTTAATAAAATGAAAATTTTGCATATGATCAATGATTTAATTTTAAAATTCGTAAAAATTAATATTTAGTACTATATATACAAATATAGTTTATATTTTATATATTAATACAATAAAATTAACATTTTATTATTAAATTAAAGAAGAGTAAAAAGAAAAAAAATCAGGAATAACTGATTTTATAATGTTTTATTTAAAAAAACTTTCACAACTGGAATCTCAAAAAATAATTGAAAGAAAATATTTTCTAATGTATTGTTAGTTGTAATACCGTACGCACTAGTCTTTTGCGAAATAAACTGAAAATTATTTTTCCATGTAAATGTAAACAAGGTAGCTACCGATGAAAAGATATCAAAATTGAAAAAAACAAGCTTTCGATTTCCTACTCAATCTATATACACTTATGTGCAAAACTTAAGCAACAGGTATGTTTTTGCCATAACTTCACGAGTAATCATCTGAGAGACATGAAATTCAGAAATGAGATACAGCATTTTGTTCTGAAAGAATGACGAAAGCATACTTGCGCAGAAATGAATACAATGCATAGAGTATGGAATCAAACAAAAAGGCTTTATTGAACTCATAGTATCGTTACACATGATTGTCTGTCCAAGAGGCAGAACAGCAAGCAGATGTTCCTATGGGATATGCCCTCCCCTTACTGCAATGGTTGCTTCGCACCGTCTCCCTATACTCAGAACCAGATTGTCCAACAGTTCTTGAGGTAAGAGTGCCCATTCCTCAATCAGCATCTGTTTAAGTTGTCGGGTGTTCCCAGGAGGATGTAATCGTGCCGCAAGGCGTCTCCCCAATGCATCCCACACATGTTATATCGGATTTAAATCAAGGGAGCACGCCGGCCAATCCATTCGAATGATATCTTCACTTTCAAGGAGCTCCTCAACAGCATGAGTCCTGTGTGGCCGTGCATTGTCATCCATAAAAACGAAGTCTGATCCAATGGCACCTC
>JAPMOR010038815.1:1803527-1887828 GCA_026543865.1 Argiope aurantia | reverse complement strand
GAGGTGCCATTGGATCAGACTTCGTTTTTATGGATGACAATGCACGGTCACACAGGACTCATGCTGTTGAGGAGCTCCTTGAAAGTGAAGATATCATTCGAATGGATTGGCCGGCGTGCTCCCTTGATTTAAATCCGATATAACATGTGTGGGATGCTTTGAGGAGACGCATTGCGGCACGATTACATCCTCCTGGGAACACCCGACAACTTAAACAGATGCTGATTGAGGAATGGGCATTCTTACCTCAAGAACTGTTGGACTATCTGGTGTTGAGTATGGGGAGACGGTTCGAAGCAACCATTGCAGTAAGGGGGGATGGCATATCACTTACTAAGGAACATCTGCTTGCTGCTCTTCCTCTTGGACAGACAATCATGTGTAACGATATTATGAGTTAAATAAAGCCTTTTTTTGTTTGATTCCATACTGTATGCGTTGTATTCATTTCTGCGCAACTATGCTTTCGTCATTCTTTCAGAACAAAATGCTGTATCTCATTTCTGAATTTCATGTATCTCAGATGATTTCTCGTGAAGTTATGGCAAAAAACATACCTGTTGCTTAAGTTTAGCACACCAGTGTATATATATTTATATCTATCTATACTTAAAATAAAGCTCAATGTGTGTCTGTGTGTTGGCGCACTACAGGCCAGACCATTCAACCTACAGCTACCAAATTCGGCACGTGTATACCTTAGAGGCCGGGAATGTGCACCTGTGGGTTATTGTTTCGATTTTTTTAACTAGAATTGTATTTAAAAATTAAGCGACATTTTGGCGTGCTGCTGCAATAACTTCTGAAAATATTATCGCACAAAAAAGATTTTTACATGAAGTTAAAGATCAAAAATTTATCTTTTAAATGATACCAATTTTTTAACCTTAAATTTTAATTTCTATTTTTAATGAATTTTTAAATAAATATTTTAACTATATTTTTCAACAATTTTTTTCGTACAAAATAAAAATAAAATTTAAGCTGCAGGAGCACGTTTCGCATTCATGAGAAAAAATTAGCTTTTTTCAAAGTTTTGCCATCACATTGATTAAAGCTCTAATTAAAAATAAATTAAATCTTTTTGGAAAAGAAATCTACAAAAATATAATTTTCGGCACGTGTCTGTTGGAAATGAAACAAATATGAAATATTTTTTCTAAAAGATAAATTCAAGAAAAATTATTTTATGATATTTTACACTCTCTATATTATTAATAAAAAAAATCAGTTTTATTTTAAGACAAATTTTTTTAATTTGAACAGAATATTCATTCAAATCAGAGCCACACAGCTAATTTGTACACCTTTAGTAAGACGCAGATCTGCTAAAATGGTCTAAATGGAAAATGATTATATTTTATGTAACTTGATACAATAAATACTCTAATAAATAACGACTTTTTGATTTTAAATTAAGCTTCGGTTGTGGAAATCACAATTAACAAAATTTTCTTGAAACACTAATATTTTAAATAAAAACAGTTAATTTCCAATGTACTAAATCAATCACTTAAACTGACTGATTTATGAAAATTTGAATATCACTATTCAATAAAAAAAGGATAAATTTAGATTTTCCATCGATCCTTTCAAAGAAAATACGCCAATCAGCGCGCAGGTTTCTCCACATTAATTGGCCTAAGATTATGAAAATGTTGAGTTTTTCTAAACTTTTAACTTTCAAAACTTCATAAATAAGTCTTAGTTGATCGTGGAAAATAGAAATATTCATTCATTTATTTAAAATTTGGTGTGTCCAGAATATTTCTCATAATATGATACCTTACTGCATTAAATTTAGACTTCAGAATTTTTGAAATACATTTATAGGCCGGAACAAAATATTATTATTGATTTGATTTCAATCCTTTTAAAAGCAAAACTAAAAACTGAATTTTATGCTGAATCTGAGAAATTTTTGTTGAATTATTGTTTGAGATATTACATAAATTATGAAAAATATTTTGTAGTTCACATAAGACTTAAATACTGAGCGATTCTGTTTGCAGTACTCATATTCAATAATAATAATAATAAATAAATAACGATAAAATGATAAATAAATTAAAACGCTTGGTGTTACTAAAAATATCTTTATATTAATTGCAATTTCATCATTTCCACTTTAAATTAACGTTGAATTTTTACCGGAAATGACAACAGATTAGCAAAATATATGTAGTAAATTGAACGAAACAATCTAAACAACAGTATAAGTTTGGTATGACTATCAAAATTTGAAGATTAAAAAGGTTTTGTATGAGAATCTATTAAGAGACCAGTTATTTAAAATATTTAATTGAAAATTGTAGCGAGTGGTAATACTGGCGAACCGGCTGGTCGCCAAATGCGGCTTGTACTTAATAAAAGCGAGAAAGCCATATTTGTGTAACATTTCTATAGCATAAGTATCTCTGCTGAAACCGGAATCTTAAAGATTTTAGACAGTTCTATTGAAAAATTATTTGTATGCGTTTGACAAAATTTACTTTCAATGATCATACATATATGTCATATTTAATTTTGTAATTTTTATAATTATAAATTTTTAAACGAGTATATATTTAAATTGCATTTTAATTGAATTGACCGTAAGAAGATAAGGAAATTATATTTCATTTACTTTGTACGTATTCAATGTCAAACATTGAGTATGATCGCTTTATTAATACTTAAATAAAACAGAAGACAATGTATATTATATTCACTACTGCCGTTTTCTTTTCATTTTTATCATCATGGTATTTCGAGTTATGACATGGAATTAAAAATATTGAGAGAGAGAGAATCAGTATAAAAAAAAATTAAATATCCGAAAAAGAGAATATTGTAATCGAAAAATATTTGAACGATTTAAGTACGTTTTTAACCTTAATTTTTAAAATTGCTTTAAATACAACAAAATATTTTTTAAAGTATCTCAAAGAATTTGAACATATACTTCCCGCTAATTATTTTTTTCAGTTATTTAATATCGGAAAGAAAGATGTGGAATTTAGTTGAGAAATATATTCTCGTACGTCGAAAATGCATATTATTAAATTGTTTTTGATTTAAGAATAATTAAATTTTGATTGCATATATAAATTAAAGTTAAGTGAAATACGGAATAAACAATGTTAAAAACTTAAGCTTTAAAATTGCCCTTCAAGTTAATTTTTTGAAAATGAATAATTTTCAGAAAATTAATGAGAATAAAAAGGTCGTCATTTACTTTGAGGTAAATTATTCATTAAAGAATTTTTAATAACAGGTTTTAAATAGTTTTCATCAATTCATTCACAGAATAAATGTTTGTCTACAAATACACATTAAATTTAAATTTCCTTTAAATAAAATTATATTGAGTTTAAAATCGATTCATTTTGTATTGCTACTTTCCAAAAAATGCATTTAGGATAAAATAATTGAAAAGCATCTTGGACAGTTCTATATTTTACGTTGATAGTATTGCTTGTATTTTAGAAAAATAAAATTCTGAGAATATATATAGTTAAGGAAACGATTCAAATTAGGAAATAGCAAATAAAAATATTTAGTTATATAGAAAGATAATTATAAGTATCTTAAACATTGTTAGATACCATTGATGGTAAAATTGATATATAAATTATTATCTTATTAATGGATATAAAGCTATGAATAATAGCAAAAAGGTACTTTCCTCTATTTATTCACATTTAATAACAATAATAACATTTAATCAAAGAATAATGCTGATTTTCAAGAAGAATTTCTGTAACTATTCTTTCATTTTAATTAATTTTACGCTTACAAAATGTTATTATTCATTTGTTCCACATAATTAAAAAATCGACGGAAACAAGCAGTCATTTGATTGCAAGATAAATATGTGCTGAATTTTACAAAACATTAATGACCTAAAACTTACAGAAATAAAAGTAAAATGGGAGAAAGAGAAAAATGATTATTTTAAACAATTAGTAAATGATTACATTTTTATTACAGGTGGAAGATGAATTTCGAATAGAATAACTCTACTTGGTATAAGTAATTCGCTAAAAGCATATTTAATTATCTAACTTTGTCAAAATTTATAAACGATAATAAAATTAGATAATTAAAAAAATAATGAATTCCTTTTAATTAAATTATTTTTGTTTTTTATATTAGACTATTTCGGCTTATTTGCATTAATTTATTTAATACTAGCCGCCTTTGGCGACCCGCCGGTTCGCCAGTATTACCGCTCGCTACAATTTTCAATTAAATATTTTAAGTAACTGGTCTCTTAAAGGCTTCTCAAACAAAACATTTTTAATCTTCAAATTTTGATAGTCATACCAAACTTATATTGTTTAGATCGTTTCGTTCAATTTACTATATATATTTTGCTAATTTGTTGCCATTTCCGGTAAAACTTCAACTTTAATTAAAAATGTAAATGACGAAATTGCAATTAATATTAAGATATTTTTTAATAAAACCAAGCGTTTTATTTTATTTATCATCTTTATTGTTATTTATTAATTATTATTATTATTGAATATGAGTATTGCAAACAGTATTGCTCGGTATTTAAGACTTATGTTAACTACAAAATATTTTTCATAGTTTATGTAATATCTCAAACAATAATTCAACAAAAATTTCCGAGATTCAGTATAAAATTCAGTTTTTAGTTTTGCTTTCAAAAGGATTGAAATGAAATCAATAATAATATTTTGTTCCTGCTTATAAATATATTTCAAAAATTATGAAGTCTAAATTTAATGCAGTAAGGTATCATATTCTGATAAATATTCTGGACACACCAAATTTTAAATAAATGAATAAATGTTTCTATTTTCCACGATCAACTAAGACTTATTTATGAAGTTTTAAATGTTAAAAATTTAGAAAAACTCACCATTTTCATAATCTTAGGCCAATTAATCTTGAGAAACCTGCGCGCTTATTGGCGTATTTTCTTTGAAACGATCGATGAAAAATCTAAAATTATCCTTTTTTTATTGAATAGTGATATTCAAATCTTCATAAATCAGTCAGTTTAAGTGATTGGAAATTAACTCTTAAAAGTCAGTGATTTAGTTGATTGGAAATTAACTCTATGACCACCATAAAATCTGTGCTTTCTCTTGTGGTGTATGCATTCTCCTTAATATCCGATCGAATAAAACATCACATACAAAAGTACTACATAGAAGAAACACATCAAAAGTAAACATAACATTTCAATAGTTGCCAAAAACAAAAGAGAGAAAAATGCAATTAATAAGCAGACGATATTTAGAAAAGTACAGATATTTAGACTGGAAAATGAAATTATCTGAAATTAAAAACACGCGCAGACGATATTTACAAACGTAAAAATATTCAAACCTGAAAAGGAAAATATATGAGTTATTCCATCAATAAATGCCATAAGTTTGTTTACATCTTCATTATTTTATGATTCATTAAATATCAAAATGGATCCGAGACAGAATAAACACCCTGTATAGAGAGTGTAAAAGATCATAAAATAATTTTTTTAAATTTATTTTTTAGAAAAAATAATATTTCATATTTGTTTCATTTCTTACAGACACTTGTCGAAAATTATAATTTTGCAGATTTCATTTCCAAAAAGATTTAATTTATTTTCAGTTAGAGCTTTAATCAATGTGATGGCAACACTTTGAAAAAAGCTATTTTTTTCTCATGAATGCGAAACGTGCTTAATCCTCATTTTTATTTTTGACGAAAAAAATTATTGAAAAACATAGTTAAAATATTTATTTAAAAATTCATTAAAAATAGAAATTTAATTTTAAGATTAAAACAGTAGTATCATTTAAAAGATAAATTTTTTTTTCTTTAACTTCATGTAAAAATCTTTTTTGTGCGGTAATATTTTCGGCAGTTATAGCAGAAACACGTCAAAATTTCGCTTAATTTTTAAATAAATAAAATTCTAATTAAAAATTCGAAAAAATAACCCCCAGGTGCACATTCCCGGCCTCCAAGGTATACACGTGCCAAATTTGGTAGCTGTAGGTTGATTGGTCTGGTCTGTAGAGCGCCAACACACACACACACACACACACACACATTGAGCTTTATTATAAGTATAGATATAGATTGTCAATTTATTTATTAAATGTTTTCAACAGCCACTTCCTTATATTTTCTAAATTCAAAGTATTTTCTATTTTTTAAAAAAAGAGCAGCTTTATTCTTAGATTTCAATCTCCTTAAATTTCATGCGAATTTAGATCAAGTATTTAAAATATGGCAACTTAAAATAAGAAGATTAAAATTTCAAATTATAAGAAAGCTTTTTTAAAAAAAGAATATAAATTTATTTTTACAGCACGAAAATATTAAAGATTTTTTTTTGTAAGTGAGAAGACTATTAGATTCTTTTTCTATAATTTAATGTCCATTCTTGTTTTTATTTTATTCCTGAGGTTGATGAAAAAAATGATTTTATTTAATTTTTAGAATTCGGATCTAAAAAAGGGTGTTTTTTTTCGATCAGATGATAAAATCAATTTCTGCTATGAATCTTATTTCTTTTCATTCTGTTGCAGGAGATTTCTGACAAAATAAATGAATTGATATCTAGTAATTTGTTCCACAACCGCACATGCATATGCTAATAAACGCTTAAAAAATGAAAAAAAGATCTAAAATCAATGCTATAAAAAATGCAAATGTTGAAAAATAAGAATGGAAAGACAAATGCACTAAAATGAAGACAATTGGGAAAATATTTTTATGAAAAGAATACAATGGAATATTATTTGCCAAGATGAGAAATATTTAAATGTATTCTGTGACATTTTCCTTAATAATGTTAAATGAAGACTATACTTTCCACAAAACTGCCCCCGCAGTGACCTGAAAAAAAATCATGGATTTAAAAAAAGAAATATGTCTCAAAAATATATAAATATGTAAACAAAACTCAAAATATTTGAGAGAAGCGAATAAAGAAGTGGAAAAAATTTTCTTTACGCACTTGACTGCTTCATTTACACGTTTCCATGTTTAAATTCAAAGGGGAAATAAATATTGATCAAGTAATTAGATTCGTTAAATAGCTGGTTCGATAAATCTGGAATTGGCAAGATCTTATGAAGAGTTTTTAAAGAAAAAAAATGGGAGTGAAAATCATAAATAGTTTAGTATAAAATTAAATTAATAGGGTTTTTAGTTAGTTGTTCACTTAAAAGGCAATTTTTATTTATTAAGTGAGAAATAAAAACTGTTATAACTCCATATTGCATGTTTATATTCAATTGTACGTTATGCATTTGATTTCAGTATTTCCTAGGGAAGTGGAGTGGTTCTTTGTTCAAAATGTGTATATTAAAGAAACTATCTTGAATTTAATTTCATTTATCTATTTCTTTGATTTCAACCTGCATTTATTTTTTTAAAAATTATTTTAAGTATATATAAATTACACACATATAATATATATGTGGGTGTATGTTGATGTGTAATCAAAAGCAAAAAAAGAAAAACTTAGTAAAGAAACAGGTAAATTTTAAACAAAAGAAAAACCCGATCCTAAATCACAGTAAAGAAAATGACGAAAGAAAAAAAGTGCAAGAATAAAAAAGAGGAAAAATATAAAACGGAAATGCGATTGCGTAGAATACTGTAATTCAAGAAAGGCATGAAAAATAAATCAATAATAAATGTTGAAGAAAGAGTCAACTCATTAATTGCTAATAAAGAGTTGAATCAATGCGAACCTCAAAAAAGAATTGCTAATTTTCTACAAACAATACTGGACAATTTGGAGAAAATAATTGTATTCACCCAAAATGTTATAAATAACCAAAGTGAATGAGAGAGAAATTGTTACATAAAACAGAGAAAATATATAAAGAAATTCAATTAAAATGATATATAATAGACAAATATGAATCAATTTTTTTAATGTTTTGTTTCAAACAGGCAATGATACATCTCTATTAAATAATATACAATTATTTTTAAAACATTGCAAATCAGCATAATAAAGAAATATCATTTATTTGAAGTTGCATGAGTTTTACGCTTCAATATTAAAATGTTGTTCAATAGGAGAACCAACCTATTTATTTATCTTTAACAACTGAAACAAAAATATTGATAAAATAAGAAAAATAATCTTTTTTTAATGAAAAATATACATTTCATATTATTTTTTTAAAAATAATTATTGCTTTTTAAGACCATGTACGAAATGAACAATTTCATAACATGAATAAATCTATAATAATTTTAAAATATTAATTATTTTTAGTAATTGAAAATGTGGTTAAAATTCCACGCATATGATACTTTTTAAAACAGAATATATATTGTTAGAGATCTGTTATGTTGCTTCCCAGCACGGTTCAATCACTGAAAAGACAATTTTACGATCAGCTCAGTTGGATGCTGACCAAATGCCGAATGAGTGATCAAGGCCTGTTGGCAAAATATATACTGCTGGAAACTTCTAGAATTTTAGAAACAGAGCCAATAGGAACTGAACCTTGTCAATAGGCCTGATGGATCCACAACCTTCTCTGCTTTCCTCCCGGGTACTATAAAAGGCCTGCAGTTTCTGGTTGCAGTCAGTCATCGACGATATGGTGTGATCAGTCCGGTGAAGAGCAAGCGATTGCTCAATTGAGCTATATACCAAGCTCAAGTGAGGAGACATTGGAGACGTTTGGAGAGACCGTAGAGTGAAGCTACGTAGATTCCCTCCTTCTGCTGAATTCTGTCAGGCCGCTTTGTATGCTGTGGTTGTTATTGCTACCGATTAGTACATGTGGATTACTGGTTTTTGTAAAGTGCTGCTGTATGTTGCCTACATTCACCTCGGCTGTATGTTAGTCGTCTCTGTGTATTTCTGTTCAATAAAAGTCGTCGTCCGTTACTAAAGAACTGTTTATTACATCGACTAACAAATTGTAAAAAACACCTTGAAGTATCCGTAACAATATCTATTAATTCTTCAATGAATTCAATCTTCTTCAGTAATGTATGAAATGAGTTGGAGTATGTATTTAGTTCAACAATTCCTAAATTCTTTCATTATGAAAATATAATTGCTAAATGTCAAAAATAATTATTTGTGTTTTTATTAAATAAGCAAATCTAAATGATAATTTACATGTATGTGTGTCAACTTTTTAGGTATTCTTTATTATTTTTATAAATTATATAATTTCAATATATACGTTTGGATAGAAATATTTAATGAAATTTTCAGTGTAGAAGAAAAAAAAATGCCTAAGACTGTAGGAATTTTCGAAATTTTTTGTAACACATGAGAATTTCTGATGTATTTTTTTTAAAAAAATATTAATCTTTTAGAAAACATAGTACTTTCCAATTTATACATTCGCTTCTTTCTTTGAAATAGATATCAAACATAAATATCTAAGTATTACAAAATTTAATGTTTTTGTTGAAACTTCTATCTATACAGCTGTCAACACTGACTGTAGATAGGTAAGATGCATTAAGTTTTCCCAGAGGTATAAACCAATATTTTTCGAAAATGTTGTGAAGAAAAGTTTTCTGAGAAGTTATATTATTATAGACACACGAACATCTTCCTTTGTTGCCCTCCTGTCAAAAGTACCATTGGGGTTTACAAAACACTAAGACATATTTCTTAGAAAGAGTTGTTTTTCGTACAAAGTTTCTGTTTCTTTGATTTACAATAAAGAAAATGACAGTTTCACTCTCGAATTATAGTAAAAATTGAAAATTTGTAATATCAACTTCAATACATGGATATTCGTTAATGAAATTTTACTTTATAGATTAAAATTTATGCTTGAACTTTCATATAAGAGTTATATCTTGGTGTGTAAATTTTTTGATGAACATTTAAACATTTAGCACTATAAACCTGCCAGTAATTTATTGTTTGGTAAAAAAAGACAAAGAAAAACAGATATTTGCTATAATTAATTATGTTTGTTAACTATTTTTTTTAAAGCTCGTTTAAAATATCAAATTTTAAACTAAGAAACGTAGTAGCAATAACTTCTTTGACATCTTCAGAAATCTGCTTTCACTTGTTCAAGTGATTTCGTGTTCAAATGAGACAAACAATATTTGGCAGTAAGTAAAGGGAAGATTGGAAGATAATGGGTGAGAGTTTTCAGTTCGATTCTGAAGCTCTCTGCCAGTCCTAGCAATTTTGTCATCTTATCGTTCAAGGGATAGCATTGCCTTGGAGATATTGGAAGTCCTTGTTATTTACTAGCGAAATTCTTCCGAGTTCCCCAATTTTATACAAAGGACACATACTGCCCTAATACATTTTATATTGTTTGCCTGTCCATTCATAACAAAGCTATAGAAGGCTACATATAGTGATCTCACTATCAGACAATAAAACTTCTTGTTTGTCATTCTGCATCTAGCTAACTTATTGACTTTATAACAGGAAAACACCAGGCAGGGTTTCGACAAGAATATTCATAGGAGATTAACTTCTCATCGTAGGTGATAATGCAGTCATTGAAATGGTCGCTTCCCTGCTTTTTAGCAGTGATTTCCAAATCTAAAAATGCTGCTTAAGTGTTAAGTGTTAACCATGGAGTTAAACACTTAATGTGAAACCCACTTGATGGTGAATTGAAATGCTTTGATATTAACGTATTCAAGTCTTTCTCACACTTCTGCCCGATCAAGTGATATAGAAAAACAGCGATAGTTAGTGAAGAACGAGCAGTCGGATAACATTTCATTAAGAATAGATGGTTGATCTTCGATTATTAAGAGTATTCTTGTTTTTTTGTTTTCAACCTTATTTTATCTTACAACTCTTAATTGATTTTAGAACAGTTTGTTGCTGCATTTTTGAAATATTTTAACTAGAATTTGACTATTTATAAATTGATGGTGAGAACTCAAGAACTATTTACCTTATTTTGTATTATTTTAAAAGCATGAAAATATTTTTATCAATATACAACATATATTCAGTTTCAAAAATTATTCAGCATTATTAGCTGGCTAACAAATCATATACATTAAAGTCGAATCTTTACTTATTAGTCGAATAAATATGTAAAATTAAAAATAATCTATCTCGTTTCAAAATAATTTCTTAAGAATATACGATTTGCAAATGTGGATAATACATTAAAAGATACATATGTCCTCCAAGATTTATCCACTTCAATGTTTTCAAGAATTGGAGAATCATAATATTGCGGATGTGGTGAATATTATTTAAATTAAGAAACAAGGTTAATAGTAATTGACAAGGTTAATAGTAAAACTTAATAAGAAAATTAAAAAAATAAAGATTTAAAATATATAATAATTGTAAATTTCAGTTGAATGATTTCTTTTAATTTATACTTTAATATTCTTTTTCCACAAACAATATTTTGAACGTTTAAATGTCTCCTCTTTTGAATATTAATGAAATATTATATATATATTGTGTCAAAGAGCAGATTAACGGGTTAAATGCTATACAGACAAAATATTCCCAATAAAGTAATTTTCTGAGATAAATTAAAAGAACACTTAATAAAAATTGACTACTTCCTTCCAAGATAAAAAAAGATCAGCCTTCCTTCCAAGACTAATTTTATTATTCGCATTACGGTGTTCGCTCTTTCTATGTTTCATTTAATTAATTACACTTCATTCAATATTAGTTTCTAGGAACGTCCTGTTGGAATCTTAGATTCGGAAGGTTTAAAATAAAAAATACTTTCTACTTTCATGTTTGCATGCCAACAATTATGGGAAGTAACAGATACATATTTAATCCTGCAAACTTGAGACTTCATAGATTGGAAATTCATCTGTTTTTTGAGGCTTAGATGGCTTTTTGAAAGCTAATGAGATTTTTCTTACTTCAGCATTGCATAGTCATGTTGTAATATCAATAATTAGCAAAAGTAAAAAGATGTTCCATTAAAAAAATATTTGATTTGCAAATATTGCAATCAGACATCATAAGAAAATCGGCACGTTGTTATAAAATTTTTAATAAATTAAAGATGGTTCGAGAGTTTTATAAACCGAGTAATGTTGTTAAAATGATAATCAATCCAGAATCCAATATTTTAAGCATTAAATAAATTTTAGAATGAGGAAATACGATAATGATACGCGTATTTTTTCAATGAGTTAGCTTTCTCTATATCGCAGTTATACGTCATTGATCATGATTATATTTGTTTAGTAAGAAGTCGATATGATTTTTTTTTATATTTAATCTTTGTTTGCAAATTGTACTTCTAACTAAATTATTTGAAGGTTATGATTGTATTAATGCATATGATATAAGAACGAAAAATCGAAATAAATATAATATTATTTTAATATACTTAAAATAGTTCTAAAAAGAGAAAAAGAAAAATATTTCATTTTAAGTAATTTCACATCTATAATTTTTTCGAATGAAATCATCTCAACTTACATTACATGGTAATCTCTTTTTTTGCAACAGAAGATGAATTTGAAATCTAAAATATAAACAGAAAAAAATGGCTGCACTCCTAAATGAATTCAAAGTAATTCAAATACGTTTCTTATCACTTAAGAATTCAAATACTTTTGGACTTGAATATCGAAAATCCATTAACGCATCACTGGTGAGTTTAATAATCCACCAAAAGACTAATTTAACACGAATTTTACATCTTAAAAAGATTAATTGGTTATTATAACGTTTTAAATTCTTCGTTTGCTTAGTTTATTTGTAACTTATCTTAAATATGATATATTGATACTTTTTCTAATTTCCTGGGTTCAGATACATGACTATAAAATTTTAGAAACAGACAAGAATAAGATGCTGTTTTACATCTATTAATCATCAGCTGAAATTACTTCATTTCATACTATATTTTAGTCTTTTAGCAGAAATTGTATTTAAATAGAAACAGAAAATGTTGCATAATTTCATAAATGTCAGTTATAGAATTGAAATATCTAAAATCAAGATATGAATGACTTTATTAAATTCGGAATTTCGATGAGCCTGATTGAAAAGTTTTTAAATGTGATTATGATTGAAATTTATATGCATTGAAATCATTTTATGCATTGGAATTGCACGTATTGGATAAACTAACTCGTACCTAACACCATGTTGTAACGCTTCTATTAACTTTCAGCAGAGAGTAATTATGGAATCACCAGATGTGTAAAATTGGTTCCTGTTCGTTCCGAGGTAGGAAGTAAACTTGGTGGCATGTTACACGCTGCAAGCAAAATTAATTTCTAGGAATGCCATTTCCTACAATAGTTAATTTGCATTTATCTAGATAATTGTCAACACCTTTCATCGCTCGTGTTCAGACACGTTTCAAATTATTTCGTAATCATGATGGTTATTTTCCTCGGGGTGGAAAGTAATTGCCGCCCATTCTCTCTCAGTTCTGAGCCGTACTTTGCAACTGACACTGGACACTTTATGATCTAGATTGCGCATAAAATCGAAGGCCAGGGCTTACAAAATTTCATATTAGATGCTCAGTGAAAGGTCGTTTCAGCGCAGGTGTCGAAATCATAATTTGGCTCTGCCATTTTGACTAGGAACTAATTGCAATATTTCTGATAGAAGGAAAACTAGAAATCTATAACTGCGAAGGCAATTGCAATGGAAGTTAGTTAATGGACCGGAAATTTCCTCATAGTTCAAAGAGGTTAAATAATATGGTTTTAGAAGTCTGAAATTGTTGCCATTATGAAAATGAATTTTAGGTACTCAAAATGTTGCATAAAATTCCAAATTGTGAGTTATATTTTCTTCGTATTTTTATCTTCTTAAGTAGCCAATTATATTTGATTTAATGATTTTAAAATCCGAAAAATAAGCTTTTAAAGAGAATATACTCTTTTATTTGCATTTAATATAATAATCAAGAACTTAAATGTATGTTTTCCGCTATGTTTTATTAAAATTTATATACCAACTTCAACTGTTTGATTTGGAAAATAAGAATAAAAAGTACAAATCGGATTATTTGAAAGTTTAATAATTTTTTAAACTTTTTTCTGTTATATTAACTTTTTTTTCTTTAATGTTACATTGGATTGTTCTAACAAAATGAAAAAAAAGCGAAATAACGCCCAATTATTTTCTTGGGATTCTCATTTCATTTGAAGACAAATATTTCAAATGTATATTTTCTTTCTACCTTATAAAAATGAGGACCATTCATTATATTAATTTTCTTTTTTCCATTATTAAGAATGCAAGAGCATTTCTTTTTTGCTACAAATACAAAAATGAAAAATGCTTTTTAAAGGAATTATATTCTTTCTTGGGAATATATACTCATATTTCTCAATATTTTTCATTTTATTTCGTTGTATGAAATCAAAACTCGCTAATGCAAAAAGACAGAAAAACAACTAGCATGTTAGACTTGCATTGATGAATTGAGGAATATCATCAATTAAACGCATTTTTTCCCTTGACTTTCATTGATCATTTTATCAGCAAATCATTTTAGCTCATTTATCAATTTTGGACGAAATAAATCTTTTTGTTTCTTACAGAAATGATTTTCGTTTGACTCTAACTTTCTAAATTCTTACCATAAAAATATGCACTTTTCAGTTACAGTTCTATTTACTCATAAAATTATATTTGTCGAATTTAAAATTTGTTCATTATTGAAAATGCAATCACTATCCACTATGATCAATTTGACATTAAAAAAATTAAAATGGACACAACCGAATTTAAATCAATAAATTCTTGAGTATTAGTTATATCTTAGGAAGCCAAGAAACCAGAGTCAAATTTTTTGGAAGTGAAAAGCATTGAAATATTGTTCATTTGTATGTTTTAAAATTTTAGAATTTGAAATTGTGAATTTTAATAAATTATTGGAAATATTTTTGAGAATCATCATAATCCATACTTTTCCTAAGCTTTTTACAAAGGCGTAAAAAATTAAAAAGAAGAATCTGAATATATTTACTTGTTTAATTTTGGACTAGTCAGGTTTGTAGATATTTGCAATTTGTTGATACGCCATTTTAAATAAGTATTTTTATTCACTTGAAAAAAAATTCTTCTCAAAATTTTAACGCATTTTAGGTATGTTAAGAGCTCTAATCACAATGAATATTTTAAGAGTATCGAATATTTCGCATTTAATTAATCATCTGTGAATTAATTCATTCTGCCCCCAAAAAACATTAAAACACTTTTAGTTTATTTCGACACATACGTAAATTCTCACTTATGATTAAATTTAGATAAAAAAGGACAATGCTTTTTAATCATTGGGGACTTCTAAAAATGGTTTAAGAATAAACTTCTTTAGAAATGCAAATGACGTGAAAACTCTTCAGAGAAGGCAAATTTCTATTCTTCTCAAGCAATGGAAAAAAACGCAATAAGCTCTAGACTTTTTGATGTTAAATTTGCTTAGCTTTCCAGGTGAAAAATATGCAAATTCTTGTGAAGTTTGCGAATGTTTCTCCAGAACTACAACTGGTCCAGTGGAACTGCAATTCAAATAGGGGAAATATATATATTTTTTTTACTGCATAGCAAAGTTTGTCGGATAATGATGTGTATTAATACTATTTATATTTATGTTTATAGATGAGGTAATGTATTAAACTCTGTATGGCATGTTTAAACCGAATTTAGCAATGGTTAATGAACGTATTTTTTTTTAATCTGACGTTTCTCAAAACTAAATATGTTTTATGTTTATTATTAGTTAAGAATAATTTTAAAGTTTATTTAAATCTATATTATAGAGTGATTTATTATATAATAAAGAAAGTTTTTTGAGTTTTAAAGTTGTAATTTTTCTACATTCGTACTAAAATAATATTTTAGAAGTTATATTAAAATATCAGCGTTTTGCTTCATTTTTGTATTTTATAAGGAAATAAAAATTTATTTAACATCAATTGTTTTTTTTTCTGATCAGCATTTTTTTTAAAAAGAGAATTTCATTTTTCATAAAATTTATAATGAATGGATAATATATTTAATATGACTCGGGTATATTTTTCAATAGTAAAAAATTAAAATTCGCAAGGAATTGAAATTTGATTACAAAAGAAACAAAAAAAATACTATATGTTATTAAACAATGTCTCACATCTCTATTGAAGTTTTCGGAATTTTATTATATATATATATATACAGGGTGTTTCCGAATTCGACCGCCAAATTCAGAGGGGTGATAATAGGCACCAAGAAGATAAAGAATTACCATACAACATAGGGTCCCAAACGTCGTATAGTAGGTGAAAATCGCAAAAATATAGGTAATGCAAACATATAGGGAGTTTGTTCAGTGAAAATCGAAAAACAGACTTCAAAAAGAATATGAGCATGGCGAAGATAATGGCCGTATGAATGCGAGGATTAGGAACAAGGTAATCGAGAAGAAGCCTTCTTATATGTAAATTTTCCATGCTTTCAAGATGTGTGTGTGTGTGCGTGTGTGCGCAAGCAAGGTGATAGATTAATTAATAATAGATCTACTAAAAAACATCCAGCTTAAGAAGTGAAAAGGTTTTATTTTCAGTATATATACTCAAATACTCAAACTGAAACTAATCTCAAAACTCGGACTAAAACAATGATTCATTAATGAAAAAAATGCAATGCCAAATGAGAAATTCAAATAAAAAGAAATATATTATGAGTAATAACTTTCATTTTGGTCCTCGGACGCAGATTAAAAAGGAATCCGCATATATATAAAATAATAAAAATTGAAGTCCTCAGCTCATTGACCATTGCTATTTATTCAGGCTCAGGCTTATTCTATGACAGGATAACGACGGATTGCCAGGCATATTCTCTCGTCTTCTCTGTCTTTAGATATAAACTGCTCTTTCTTTTTTTTTTGGAACTTGGATACTCAATGCTCCAATTGGAAGCAGACCTCAATGATTACTTTAAATCATTTCTTTGACATTTAGAGCCAGATATTATTTCTCAACAGCTTGGCCGTCATTTTTACCGCTATTTGTAATGAATAATGTTCAATTATAATTGTAATAATTAAAAATCAGTATTTATTCGGAATCAACTCATTTAGTCTAAATTTTACGATCTCGGCCTAACTTAATTGGAGTGTCCGTATCTTGAGTGAGTATTATCCTAGCGGAAGATCCAATTTTTTTTTTTTTTTTTTTTTTTTTGGATAAACTGCGTCACAACGAGATGAAAACTTTAACGTTCCATCTTAAATCTATGCAAATGAATAAAAATTTATAATCATATATTAAAAATAAGAAGGAATCAGCAGTTCAAATTTCTTTGAAAAACCTACCTAGTTTAAATAAAGGAAAATAGTAAAATATAGTTTGTATCCCTATTAAAAACTGAAGACAAGGAACAATCGAGTCAAAATATTTGTTTCGTAATGCGCTTAGTGACTGACATTCAATTAAAATATATGGAATAGTTAAGATAACACCATAGCGGCTGCAAATTGGTGGCAGCTGCTTAGAAAGTATATATTTATGAGTTATTCTAGAATGCCCAATCCTAATCGTATTAGAAGAACATCGCACCGGTGATTTATGGAGGAACACAAAAGTTCAATAAAAAGTTTGACAGTGTCCAGTTTGTTTTCTGTCTCAAGATTCAATTGGTTCTGCTAATTCTGGAAAAGCCATTTACGAACAGAAGAACGTGCATCAGCATAAGGAATAACTTATTTGTAGGATACGTTGGCTCATTTTTCAGCAATATCCATTATTTCATTCCCTTGGAAGCTCATATGGGAAGAAATCCAACAAAAAAGAATTTCAAAACCATTTCGAGTTAGATCCTTAAAAAAATTCCTAATATCGGAAATATATGCGTGATCGTTTGACTTTACAATATGGACAAAGGACATCAGAATAAAATATCACTTTTTTTAGCTTTTGGAGTGAATAAAATATAACCAAAAAGCAAATCACCCATTTATTTTCATTTATATGTAAATTCAAAACGAATGAGATTAAATTAGTCAATGTAGCGATAAGAATATATTTAAAAAATATCAGGCTAAAATTTTATGTAATATTAGTCAGAATGCCCTAACTGAGAATTATGTTATGAACCTTATCAAGTAAACTTAAAATGAAATAATTTGATTTTCGCAATAAAATGATTAATTGTGAAGATATTGATTTTTTCCGATTAGAAATAAAAAAAAATATTGATAGAATAAAACTGTAAATACTAGTGATTTTTTTTTACTGGTTAATATTTGCTTCGTTTATAATGATTTTTAATATTTGCATAAGTCATTAAAGGGTGCAAGCTTTAATTGAAAACATTTTTTATACTAGTTGTTTTATTTTTATAAGAAACAATGCTAGATGTCTAGATATTTCATTTCGGAGGAACGATGCAATTTTGAAATTTCAATCACCGGAGTGCCCATCTGCTATTTAAATTAGAAAAAAAATGTCCGTGAAAACTCTTAATACTGAAAAAAGCATCTATTAGAGAATTTAGTAATGATTCATCGGTTTATGTAAATAGCAATATTTGTTAAAAATCAGAACCTTGGGAATTTTTAATTCCTAATAGCATTTCAAATATGAAATGAGATAATTTACTTTAAAGCTTTTCAAAATAAACTAGGCAGAATATAAGCATTTTTGCAATTAAAAAAATAATTATTTCTGAGATGCGTTAAAAGTTTCCTAAAATAAACGGTAGCCGCCGAAATGAGTTCTTCATAAACAGAAATGAATGCTGTTAAATTGCGTAAAAAATGATTCACAGAGAAGAACGCTGTATCAATAATTGAAATCGTAAATATACTTTTTTTATATTTAATTATTTTTAACAAATACTGTAAAAAAATGTTAGAAGTCCCAGTAATTGGTTACTTTTCCATTCAGTCGTAAAATTTGCAAACATAAAATTTATACAGATTGACTCCCAGCAGCTCATAAAGAAAAATAAGAGAAAAATGTTTTTCCTAGAATATGAAATCTTGTCTAAAAATTATATATATCACGGTTTCTGTTTTTTTTTTGACAGTGACATGAAACTATTTCAACTTGAAAAATTTTCACTTCTGGAATGATTAATTTTTTTGGTGAGCGAACATTATTTCACAAATTAATCAGAAATATATAAAAAAAGTAAAAAACAGTTTCTATTTCATAAGAAAGACTTAAATACAAAAGTTTTTTTTAATTCATCTTTAGTTTTTATGCTAAAACTAAAAGTCACAAAATACCTTATTCGCTGTTAATTTATAATGGTAATTCATGATTTGTGACTGTTATACAAATGGAAGATAAAGTTAAAGGATTAAATGAAAGATTTCATAGTGTATAGCTGCTTTTCATTTGTACTGAAAACTACTATAAAATAAAAATTACTATTAATTTATTTGAAATAAAACCAATTTTTTATAATGTTTAAAGTGTGTGTTTTTACTTGGAATTTCTTATTTTTACATATTTAATGTAAAATACTAAAAAAATCGCTAAAAAGCACTATGTTATATATATATAGGAAAGGATTTCATGATTTAATTGATAACTACTTAGGATGAAATCATAATTCATTCTTGTTGAAACAACATAAAAAAATTAGAGAAAACTTGAAACAAAAAGAGTTAAAAATTCTTAAAACTTTCGTAATATGTGAAAATACAACAAATATTTATAGTTGATGTAACATAGTTAAATTTAAATACATGACTGAAAGCTGAGACGTTTGGCTTAAAATAGCCATGTTTTATTTTAGCATGAAGCATGAAAAATTCAAAGTGAATGACAATCTAAAAATTATGTTTGAAAAAAAGTGAAACAAGATCTAATATTTTGAGAGAAAAATGTCAATCATATATGTTAGTAAAATAAAATGCGCTTTTAATTCCAGTATTACAATATATTTTTCAGCAAATGAAAGTGAATAGGTACGTGAGTATATTCTGCCTCTCTTTTTTAATGAAAATTTTATAAAATGAAATTTTAAAATAGTTTAAATATTTAATATATTTTGAAGTTAGGCTGGAAATTGAAATTTGTACCATTTCTTTTAAACAGGAACTTCATTATAGTTGTCTCATCATAAATTTTTAATCACCCGTACAACTTTTATTAAAATATTAAATTCCTTATTAAAATTGTTTTTTTAAAAATTTGAAATCAATTATTGCGCAAAAGTTAAAATAATATTTTAAATAACTTTATGAGAAATTATATATTAGTCATCATTGTAAAAGTATTATTGTAACCGTACAAACAACAAACAAACTTTAGTTAAGTGCAGATTAAAGAAATGTACATATTTTAAAAACTAATGTTGCTTAAAATTTCAAACGCAATAATAAATGAAATTGGATTTTTTTACCAATAATGAAACAAGGGAACCAACAACAAATAATATAAACTTTCTTCCATTTTTGGCTGGTACATTGATATCTTAAAACCTTACCTCATCAACATAATTACGAAAGCTAGTTTTAAGTTTCTTTACAGATATTTAGAGAAATATTTTTTTACTGTAAAATATATGACAATCAAGATTAAAAAAAACTATCCCACCTGAACCAAATAAGCTACATTTACATAAATTTACTTTATGTTCATTTTAATAATACATTGTTGATAGATTAATGACCATAAAAATCAAATATTAAATTTATCTTAGATAAATAATTTTATAACAAGAGCTCTTTTATTAAACATTGATTTTTTCAAGTTCAATCCAATATTTTTGTTGGTTTATAAGCTTTAAAACTTTTCCAAGAGAAGAAATAATATTTATTTAGTTAAAATAAATTTTTCGACGGTATTCTGTAGAGGATTCTATGAATGATGGGTAATTAAGGAATAAAAATTTATTTGAAATGCAGGGTGGTTATAATTAAAGTTCCACTTTGAAATGGTCATAAAAATAAAACTACTAGATCAAATGTTATCAAACTTGGTAATAATTTAAAGGAGATCATGGAAATTTTCTTTCCTCCAGAAGAAGTTAAAAAACTCATCACCAGGGGAAAAATGACGCTGTATGCAATATTGTTAAGACAAATAGGATATGAAGACATCGGTTTAAAATGTGTTTAATCGTTTCTGACACGTGTTACAAGTATGCTTTGTAACACGTTTCAGAAACAAACACTTTTTAAACCATTAAACTCATTTTCATGTCCAATTTAGCTTAACAATATTGTATAAAGAGCTATTTTCCCCCTGGTGGAGAGTTTTTAAACAATTTTTTTTTATGGCGGAAAAGAAATTCTTATGACCTTCTTTAAACTATTGCCAAGTTTGATAACATTTGGTCCAGTAGTTTCACTTTTATGTTCATTTCAAAGCGGAACCTTAATTATAACCACTCTGTACTAGTTTTACTCAAAAGGAAGCTTGTTAGATGATCTATTAAACCATGATAGATAAAATTAAAAAAGAAGTTATAAATCCTTCCTTATGCGGCATTCGCAATATACAAGGCAAAAGATCTTTATTACGAGAAATATGAAGAAAGAGTATTTCTCGGAGGAAAGAAAGGAAAACTCATGAGTTTTTATTAGACGAAGCGTATCAAGTTCATTAGATTTCAGTTAGAGAAATCATTTCTGCTCTAATCAGCAATGCTGTATAATAAATGATGTTAAAGACATGACGAAAATAATAAATGATTTACGTAATATATATATATATATATATTGATTAATTGAATGATTTATCGTGACTTGGAAAGAAAGTTCAGAAGATATCAAAGAGTTATTTTTTATATATATTAATGATGTTAAAGACATTTTTTATTTAAAGATATCATTACTATAACAGACATATTGCAAAATAAACTTAATTGAAAATCTTCGCATTTTTTCCATATAAAATTTAGCTAGTACAAAGCCTTGATTGATATCTTAGCTCAATATAATTTACAAGTTAATTAATGGTTCTCTTTAAAATTTAATAAAGAAGCGTCGAATTTTTGAACCCTATTTAATATTATTTACTGTGCATACTTTGCTGAAAAATTAAGACAATTCGTAAAATTTTATGTGATTGGCACAATATAAAGAAAGTATTTTTCAAAATCGTTAATATCTGACCAAGTGCCGTATTAAAATCATTAGTAAGTAAAACAAAATTGATTCCCATTATTAAATTAAATTTTTGATCAATGCATAAAAGTTATACTTCGTATTTTCAATGAAACAGTGCATCTGAGGTTTATTAACTATTGTTTTTGTAAGCAAATGCATGAATAAAATCAAAATCGGCGAAGTTCCGTTTGCGAAAAATTATAAATAAAGTAAAACTTTATTATTAACTTCCATCTCAGAGAGAATTCAACAGGAGAGATAATCTTCGTAGATTCACTCTACGGTCTCTCCAACGTCAGCAATTCACCACTGTCCTCTCGCATTAGCTGTATCCAATTGCCGATACACTACTACACGACTGGCTGCTCTTCAGACGACACGATGCTTCTTCTACAATATACGCCAGGACTCCGCACACAGCTCAGTTCAGTTCAGCACTCGCTTGGGCCCCACACAAAGCTGGACTATTCCGCCGTTGCTTCGTTATCCCCTCGACGACTCGTTTCAGGACAGACTCCAGCCTGAGAGTGTCGGTCTTTTTTAATTCCCGGGAGGCGGACCGAGAAGGTTTTGGACCAATCAGGCGTATCTCAGTTCCGATTAGCTGAATCACGAAAGCTTTCGAAGTTTCCAGTAATATCTATTCTGTCGCCAAATTCGCCACCGTCACCAAATGATCGCTAAGTTTATCACCAAGCTCTGAGATTACTGATTCTGCATCCAATCACCACCCAAGAGAGCCGATCGTAAAACGGTCTTTCCAGTGATTAAACTAACCGTGCTGGAAAGCAACATTACAGGTTTGTAGCATTATTAAAAAAATTATTTAATAATTGTTTATCATTTCATAAAATGACAAACAAGTACTCAAAAAAAGTAATATCGCAAAGAATAGTATGGAATATTGCGTAATAAAAGGAAATTATATCATTATATTCAAAACACGGCGTTCTTCTTCATAAACAGCTAATAATTAAGTGAAAATAAGAATCGTATATAGGTTCCTAAACATGATCCTTAAATCAAATACAACTCTTAACCAAATAAGTGAGTAAAAATGTATGCAAATATTAGTTCCAATCTTTCGAATTAGTTCGAAATCTTACGATCTTAAAAATCAAAGAAAATGCTTCATAAAATTTAGTAATGAGTCTTCTTTAAATATTTGGAAATCGTTTTCTCAAGGGATCGTCTTCACTCTTTTTTTTGTTTTTCACTTTTTGGTTTCAAATTTTCCAATAACAATTTATTTTTCTTTTCTAATTTTAAATAATCTCAGTAATTAAAAAATTTTGGAATACGCGTTTTTCTTCACAAATTGATGCCAAAAAAGCGATATGTAGATATTCTATCGTTGTTTTGATTAAGATAGAAGATATTCCACAATAAAAGGAAGTTTTCCCCAAATACATAAACGTAGGAAAAAAAATTTCTTTTTCAAAAATTTCTTAATTTTTTATTGTAGTTTAAATAGATGTTTTCCAGATTCAATACTGGACATTTTAGATATTTTTGAAAGTAAATGGAACAAAGAAAAAAGCAAAAAATAATGACTGGAATATAAATCCAAAATTATATTTTCTAATTTTTACATTCATATATTTAAAAATACATCTAAGCAAAATATATTTAATTTTTTTTATTTTTATTTCTTTGTTTATAAATAAGTCTTAAGCACATTCATCTGAAGCTCACTCGTTTATTCTCAAATTATATAAAATAAGAATTACGGGATCATACGATTTGATATTATATTGTTCTTTATATTTGTTTATAGTAAAAAGAAGTTAGTGAAAAACAATGTGGAAAACAAATTGCTGATATGAAATGTTAAAAAAAAATATTCAATGTGCATTTTTTTTACAGTAAGTAATAATTATTTAATTTATTATCAAATATTTCTCCATCAATGAATTACAGTTTTTTTCACAAAATTTAATGTTATCAAAGTTATGAGAACTTTTGAAACATCATATATGTTTAGACTGTAAGTATGAAAAGTGTCTTACACAGTTAGAAATTTCCATTTTATTTTTAAGGGTGATACTTCAACGAAATCAACTGATAATATATATTCTATTAATAAATATATTATTTGACTTTATTCTTTCATATTTTGATTTTACAATTTTATGCGTTTTCCATTCATACTTGATAGAAGACTTTCAAATATTACCACTTATTATATTATAAATCAAAGACTCACCGAATTTTCGGAAATAGTTATGTTATGAAAAATACATTTTCATTCAAAAATAAATTCAAAGCAAATCTGTTTCATGAAATAATGTTGTATTTGAGCTATATATATATTTCAACTAATGCATATATTATTATTTTTATATATAATCTCCTTACATTGCAATCCAAATAATTTCACCTCCGATCCACCCTACTCAAACATGCATAATAAAAGAAAAAAAAATCGCAGCACTTCTCTATACCTTGACTTCTACTTTTTAAAAAAAATAGACCGCAGTTAGATATTTTAAAGACATTTATAAATTTTAATATCATATCCTATAATTTTTAATGCTTCATAAATCAATGCATCGTCCCTAGAAGAAGTTTTCAAAAGTGAAAGGCAGAAGATTCTTAGAAAAAAGCTTAACAGAGAAAAAATCTATAACTTCACTTCAAATGTAATCTTCTACTGCCTATAGCGGTAAAACGCCATAGAAAGGAAGATGTCAAGATGTATCCAGCAGCTTTGTGTTCTGAGAATGTTCCCTGAAGATTCAGCCCGATGGCTGAGAAGATCGAAAGTTGATATAGAAACAAATCCCAGCATATAAAGAAAGTACTACTTCAATAATGGTTCTTGAAGATAGTCTCTGAAGCGTGCAGATCCTATTTTCATAAATTTCAATCTTGAAGGAGAGTTTTCCGAGTTATTTTCTAAGGATATAAACTAACTATATATAAACTAAACATATAACCAAATAAAGAAAAATTCATTTATTAACATTTTTTAAATATCATATTATAAGAGAGCAACTGAAAACTATGCAATCTCTGTAAAATTAAAATCCACAAAGGTATTAATGAAAATTAGTTCAAGGAAAATTTATATTGAAAAGCAATTTTATACTCTGCAGTGCAAGTTCAAAAGAAGCATCCCAAATTGCCAATTCTTTTTTTAATGTTGAGTTATTTTGATAAAACGTTAACTTCGAGTAAGATTTTAAAATAAAATGAAATATAAAAATCCAAAGTCTATTTTTTGTAAAAATAAGTCGGCTGAAATTACCAGCATTTCATGTTTAAAAATATTGACATGCATATCTAAATATGCTGTGTAGAATATTAAGATTCCGTTCATTTTGTACATTATCGAATATGCAATATTGATTGAATATATGTTATTAAAGTTAATGGTTGTAAAAAATAAATTATAGATCAGGATCATTGCAAGTTTACTATTTTCCAGATATTATATTATAGCATAAATCATCTTTTGATTATTTAGAAAGTATAAAAAAGAATGTCGAAAGTCAATTTTATAGGATTATTCTATTTTTTAAATATATATATATATATATATATATATATATATTTGACTGTTTAAATAAGATTCAATTATTCTGTGATATTTCAATTATATTTTATTGCTTATAAAATTGATCCTGATTCTTTTAGGAAGGTAAGTTTACCGCGAGAGACGTTCTTAGATTTTATTGGTTATTTCACGAGTTTTGAATAAGATGTTGTTTATGATAAAAATTATAATTTTTGTTCTCTCATTTAGTTATATTATTCTTCTATATATATTTTCTTAATTGAAGATGTGTTTCATTTATTTATTTTGAAAGCTTCTATGGACTATTATTCTTTATGTAGAATCTCTAAATACAAATTTTGATATTTACTCCGTAATTATCAACCTTATCTATGTATATGATATAAGAAATATTTCCTTCAAATCATAATTCCAATTTTTTTTTTCATAAGTCAAAATAAAATGACCTCATTGCACATAATTATTTTTTCTGCCAATATTCCATTAGAATTAATTCCAGTTTTATATGATCAGAAAATCTAAATTTTTGTAAATATTTGTAGAATTTAATGTTATCTTCAATATATGCAAGTATTAAGTTTGATTTTATTTCTTCTGAAAAAAAAACGTAAGAAATAAATCATATTTATGATCAACTTCTGCTTTAATTCAGCATAAGATTAATACAATATTAATACTTATTATTCAAAACATCAAAAAGTTATGGATATCCACTTCATCAAAATAATTCACATTATCAATATTATTTATCTTTCCTTTTTAAATACAACTAAATTTATGTTGACCTTAGAATAAAGAGTAGGAAAAAAAACCGTTGACTAAATTAAAACTTAACTGAATTAATAAATGTTTTTACAAACTGAAATTTTTCCTTAAACTATTTCTGTTTGCAATGTTAAAAAATATATAGAAGATATTTTTAACCATATTTACTAGGATGTTGAAATTGTGAATAACTTAATCTGAAGATTCCTGAGCTTGCATATAAAAATACTATTTAAATTTAATATTAAATTCCCCATGGAAGATATGCGTATTTGATGCTTAAGTGCATGTTTACTGCAAAAGAGTGAAAAAATTTTTTCTATTATTTTTAGCACTTCTATAAAGTCTGTGATGGTGTTCGCTTTCGTAACATTTAAATCTTTTATTATATTAAATAAACTTACTGGCAGTTTGAGTTATATTTGTTTTCAACAAAAAGAAATGAATTCATAGGGTTGCTAAGTTAATGCTGACCAACATTTCTTATAATATTTGGGATTATTAAAATCATTAACACTATTCCAGATTATAGTTGATTGTATAAGTTTGAAACGCATAGTATACAAACAGGATGACAACTGGATTTTTAAAGTAAAAAAAATAATGAATAAGTTAACAGAAAAAATAGTCCCATTAAAAATTCTCGTAAAGTGTGATGAAATATCTAAACGTATTCAAACTAAGTATAATAAAACAGTTAAGTTTCTGTGGCCCATATTAAATTAATGGTTTTCAGCTTTAAAGAAGAATATGGAAAATAAATATTCAGAAAATAATTTCTTTATGCAGTTTCTTTATTTTTGAAAGGTATTTCTGAATTCACTTTATAAAGATGGCTCGAATCTTCAATGGTATGAACAAGTATGGCTTTGAAAATAAAACGAGTTTAATGCTCGTCACAATTTGATAGTTAATCATTTTATTCATGAGAGAATTATGAAAATTAAGTTATGCGTAAAATATTTGAAAAAATGCCGACAAACAATATTCAAGATCAGCCATTTGGTTGCTAAAAGGTTAAAAAATAATCCATCTACACATTAAATTATTAACATGATTATTTGTTTTAAACTCATAAAGAAGGTATGCTGATTGTTGCAGTAATTAAGTTTAAAATTCATATAGAAAAAGAAGTTATTTATACATTATAACTTTTATATACAGTAAGAATAGAACTCTAATCAAAATTTCAAACTTCTACACAAACTGAAAAATAATAAAACCTACTTTTCAATCGCAAATTTATTCCAACACACACAGATTGAACAATATCAGTTCAATGAATTCCGAAAGAAATGTGTGCTCTTAAACAACATATCTTTCCACTTTCCAAATATCCAATGCCGGTACTTTTTTGTTCAAAAAAGGATTGTGTGTTTTAATTTATGTTCAAAATTAAATATAAAGAGAAAGTTTATAATCATCAAGAAAAAATGTCGAGCTCGATATATTGAACAATCTCCACGCTTCAGATGTCTTTTTTTGGAGTTATGTCTACAAGTTTATGAATATGCTATGGATTAAGTGGATGATATCTGATATGTAATCTTTATATCAAATTTGTAGATTTTTCCTCACTTTTAGAACGAAATAATTTGGAGGATGTTTCTTTACTTGACTGTCCGAGTACAAGTGAGCAAGATGACTGCAAAATATAAACATTTAGGTAAGCGAAATTTGAAACATTGATTTAACATCTAAAATATAGATCCGTGTGAAATTCTGAACAAAAATGACTTCAAAATATAAACATCTAGGTAAATAAAATTTGAAACTCTGATTTAACACTTAAATATAGATCTAGATCCATACTAAATTGTGAAATAAATTCTTCAAGGATATGACTTGCATTGTTGTGTTCTTTTGCATGCATTTAATAGAGATTATTCAAAAAAATTAATACGCATTTCAATTAATAATTGTAATATCCATTTCCTAAATGTAATATATTTGCACTTTCATAGTAATAAAAAGTATATATTAGGAAAAAAAAAATTCTACTTCACACTAAGTATAAAGTCTTTAATCCCCCCCCCCCCTCTAGCTTCTCTCGATGTTAAAAATATCCAAAAACCGTTTACTTTATTTATAAAAGTGTAAAACATTTTTTCCCGTTTTTGTCGTATTTTCTTTAAAATAAACATTATGCTGAAGAAGAAAATATTTTTTCACTAAAAAAAAAAAAAGAAAAAAAAAAGAAATGAAAAAAAAATTTAAATCGGAAAAGCGAGTGGGCGAAGAAATGCAAAAAAACCTTTTTCAAATGTAAAGGCTGTTTATTTATTTATTCGTTTTTTTCATTTCCAAAGAGGGCCAAATTCAATTCTCCGTAAGTCTGTTTTGAATATAATTCATCTCTCCCTCAAATAATACGATTTGCATTGCCAATATAGAAAGGACGTTTTGATGGACATTTAATTTTTCATTTTAAAAATTTCGTTCTTTTTCGTCAAAAAAACGAGTAGCAAATAACTACAGGAAAATTAATATTTAAACAAATTTAACTATATGTAACTTATTTAAAAAGTAGAAAAAAAGCTTGATCTTTTTGTCTGATATAAATTTGTTTATGATATTTTAAATGTATAGAACATTCTCGATTTAACAGTATTTGTACCATTTGTCCGTTTAGAAAAAAAACAGCGGAAATTATCTCATTAAAACTTTTTCACTTATTCTCTAATAAGCTTCTCATACCAAAGAACACCTTACATGGCACAGGTGCTCAATAGTTAAATATTTTTTGGCATGAATTTAACATTTACAGAATGTATCCTGTAATTCTTGGCGATTATTCCCCGGGATTCGTCAATAGTATCCAAAAATCAAATTTCTGTTTTAAACAAGTTTTTTCCCAACTGATTGAAAAAAAAAATTTAAAAAACTGCACATATGGTTATAAAATTCCATGCCTAATTTGATATATTTCATTGTGTTTTTGAACTATCGCGTTCCATTTTTCTGAAAGTACCGACCAACAGACAGTCCAATTAAGTTGAATTTGGTTCAACCTTAGATAAGTTTCTACACTATAGATGTTAAATCTGTGTACCGAATTTCATCTAACTTTCTTCATTTTGTAATTATTATGTTAATTCATATCCGAACAGACAGACTTCCTTCGAGTAGATTTCACTCAAAATTTGACAGAAGTTTGCAAATTTGGTGTAAAGACAATCAAATTTCAACTATCTAGCTCAAAGCGTTTTAAGTTATCTTCGTCACAGACATACAGATGGACATTTTTCAAATATGTGTTCTTTGAACTTATGGAGTTTTTATAGTAGAGATTCGCCAAAATCACGAGTTCCAATTTTTTGATGATTACTATACTTTTTCTATACCAAGTATATATATATATATATATATATATATATATATATATATATATATATAGAGAGAGAGAGAGAGAGAGAGAGAGAGAGAGAGAGAGAGAGAGAGAGTAAAAAAAAACAATCGTGACATAATTTATTCAGAAATTTTTAAAAGAAGTCGTAAAGGGCAGCTAGTGGCACAGTGAAGAGAATAGCCTACTTCTCTGCTGCCAGGATCCTTAACGCGGAATCGCTTGAATTATAAAAGATAAATATAATTTGCAAAGATTAATTCTTATACTTTAAATTCTGCGGGATCGAGATTTTATATAAACTTTGACGAATATGTCTTCCAGCAGGCATCCTAGGAAAGCATTTAGGATATTCGTCACGACATCATAGAGGCGGGAATTAAAGTTTAATAATAATAGCCATCTCCGGCTATGGTACAATCTCTACAGGAGGAAGTAAAGGTAACTCGACCACACAGCTTTAATGATCACACCCGGGATGCTTGAATCAATATATTATCTCGAATTATTAAAATTTAATCCCGAAATCTTCACATCCTCGAACCTAAGGCACTTCCTGTAGGAATAGTTTAACGTAAGTTGTAGGGATAAAATTCAAGAGGAATGTCTAATTTAGCATAATATAATTGATCCAAATAATTTCATTAATGTTTCGAAATTATTCATTTAATAATATTAATAACAAATTTTCTCAAACAATGTTAATACTATTATGGAAAATGTATATAGTTGATACATGGCGATAGGAATTGTGACGGACTTACTTTACAGCAAACCAGAGCCAAAGCGTAGACAAAAAATACGGGAAAAAATAAACATCATATATGCTATTAATTACTATTAATAGCAAACTTACTATTAATAACAAACTTAGACTATTCGGATTCTTAAAATTTATGTGGAATTTATTATTTTTTATTCTAATCCTTCAAAAAATGAAATGGAAAATTCTGAAATAGGAAAATAATAACTCGTTATAAAGTAATATTGACATATCAATATTTATTTACTATCATCTTTTCTAATTAAGACAAAAATAATTCTTTTCAAAACTATTTATGTTTTGTACTAATTTATGAATACAAATTTCAGTGTAAAGATGAAAAAGGTAAAACTTCGAAAATGACGTATTGTTCACCAGAAACCTTGAAAGTTTAGATTAAACAGAATTATAAAATGTCTAAACATTGCAAAATTTGCTTTTAGCAAATTACTTTCTTTATAATTAGCCCTAATTTATTTCACTTAAACTAGATAAACTGCGAAGTGGAATATTTTTTTGAAACCGGATACTTTTTTGAAACAAAGAATCAAAATCAAGGTATGTGTATTATAAATGCATCCATATTGATTGTTAGTTGAGATGAAATACATAAACACGATTTAAAAAATGCTGTATATTATTTATATATTCATAAATTAAATATTCTCATAACAATATTTATCAAGAATGTTTAACATTGAATTAACAAAATAATCTTCGCATTATTGTTCAAAAAATAGTTAAATTTAGAATTTGAATATAGTTTGCAGAATATTGTATAATATTTAGTTAAATCTAGCTTTCTAATTCACCTACTTAATTTTTTGAAGTAAAATTTGAAACAAAATGGAATTTTATTCCAAAGCCAATTTTATAGAAAGAAAATTTAGTGTTAGCAGTATTTTGTTAAATATGCTCCCTTGTTTATTGTTAATATTACACAATTTATAATATAGAATAAAATTGATGAACACTGATTCATTATAATGTTCAGTAATGCCAAACAGTTTTTAGTGTTTTGACTTATATTATGGTAACAAAATCATTTACACATGTTAGCTTTTTTGGTTGATAGTGTCAAAAAATTAAAGTTTTGCAATTTTCGTATGAAGATTTTCATTTATTCATTTCACTATTTCTTTAAATTATCTTATCCATATGCATACGACAGCCTTCAGATTTTGAAATTTAAATAGGATTTGCTCCAAATTTTTTATAAATATACAGTTATTGTGTTAAAAGATACAAATTTAATCCATCAACTTTTTTAGCTTTTTTTCCCCTTCACATGATGAGATGAAAATTAAAAGTCCATTAATTGGAATTCATCTTCATGGTCTGCTTTCAAAAGTAGATAGAAATCTACAAAATTAGGTTAAATATAACCGAGAGAAAATTTTATGTAGTTTTATCATTTTTGAATCATGGTCTTTTTAAACAGACAAATTTAAAATTGTCATTTTTTGGAGCAAATATGCATAAAATATGAAATTCATAAAAATTACGATTGCCAATGTTTTGACGACAATTTTATTTGATATATAATTCACATAATTAAAAAAATGCAAAGGCATTTGATTACAATATGTATATAGATATATTGATTAAACTGATTTGCATCATAAATAAGAAGTAAATACAAAATATTTTTTAAAAAATTCAATAAAGTGCCCTGAAATTAACTTTGAACTGACGCGATGTTATTTACTGCTCTAAGTGTGCATCCACATTTATAACTATTAATATGTCATATTTATTACTATGCAATGTAATAATTTGAATATTGTTTCAAATACTATTAAGTGCGACAATTGCTTTGTTTTATATTTGTGGCTTCTTTTTAGAATTATTGACTTTTGGGCTTATTATTAACGGCTTCTTATTAGAATGAAAGACTTTTAAAAGTTGCGGTCAAGTGGAGCTTATAAAGGATAATTTTAGATCAAAATATTGATTTCGGCTTTCTTCCTCAAATATGGATGTTACTTAAAAACATATATTATTGATACAAGTATTTTAATCAAATCAAATATGGATATAAATATTTTATAGAAATAAATACTTCTATAAAATAATCTTTAATGTAATATACGAAGAAAAATTTTAAAATAAATTTTATAGAAGGGATTAGAGCTATTTTCTCATCTTGAGTAATTGATAACATCTGAATCTCTTCTTTTGATGATATGACTAGTTTATTTTTATTTTCATATTTAGTCATAATTCTTGCTATTAAGAAATGTTACGATATTTCTTTTCCTTTAATCCCAGATTAAAGCACTTTTATAGTTTTTTTAAAATTACTTATATTACATATGCTTCATCATTTTTAAGGGAATGCTTTTGTTTCAAAATCATGTTTATTTCGACAAGGATAGTTTAATTTTTCCTTTATAATTTCCAATTCATATTTTTTTATTAATATACGAAAATATACAATATCAATAATGATCAATGAAGCTTTCAGTTCTTAGTTATAATAAATGTGTTGATTTTTTTAAATATGTAAGTAGTTCTTATGAATTTAAAGTTTTAAAATGGATTTTTATCAACTTTTTATATAAAATGTAATTAATTTTTTTTAAAATTTAATTTAGATAAATTTTAAGATGTTTTTAACATTATTTACATTGCTGAACAGAAAAATCGCACGAAATGAAAAAGCAGTAATATTAGAATTTGTTCTCACATACAAAGTCTTGTGATGAATAAAAAAATGATATAATGGCACTGCTTTCAGATGGAGAAGATTAAGCTTACTAATATTAAGAAGGCAGATTATGTTGATTCAAAAGCTAACTCACAAATCAGTCAACAATAAGAAAAAAGCCCCATGAAAAGCCTTTCTTGTGTCTATGGGGTAGTATAACCATAATTTATCACTAAATTAGAAATGAGTGGTTTACTAGAAATAGCATAGTTTCTAAAGAAAAAACAATCAGAAACTTTTAGTCGGGTTTTTTTAATTTTTTAATTACATTAAAAGATCTTGGCCTTTAATGTATTAAGCATAATCATTACTCACAGATGTTTAGATAATTTGTTGGTAGTAATGGTTAATGATTATGAAATAAGAAATGTTTACGATCGCGCCAATATAACAATACAACTGAGGGCAAAAATCTGGATAAATGAGATTTACATGATGGAAAATAATTTCGAAATGTGAAACAAAAGAATATATTTACGATTGAAGGAAATAACTATGCCTTTTGATTTTATTTAACACTTCTAATTTTTAATTAAGTTATTGTAGGAGTGTTCATGTAGTCTTAAGAAAAATTCACGAAAACAAATTTTAATAAATACATATATTTCAAATGTTTCCTTAAATAACAGTATCATTATATCATTCAAATAAAAACTTATGGGAACCAATTTAAGTCGTATTTTTTTGAATAAATTATGTAAATAAGTATTGAGGCAATAAGAATAAAAAAATACTTGAAAATCTTTAAGTAATCATAATTTAATGCAACAAAATAAAAGCAAAAAAATGATGAAACAAAAATATTCGTATAGAAAATCAGTGTTAAAGCTGATTTAAGCACTGACAGATAATTTGCATATTCCAAGGGTATATTTTGTGACAATAGTTTCTTGAGATAAAAGCGAGCTTCACTTTTCTTGATTCTTAACTGTTTGACATACGGTTTTCGAAGATTGATAATTTGCAAAACTATCGATTGAATGCTTCTGGAAAAAAAGTTGTGGACATTGCAAGAAAAACTCTTGGAAGCAAAATTGGTATTTATTAATTCTATCGAAAGGTGACAATTTTGAAACAAAATCACGTTCTATCAACGAAAAATTATTAAATGGCAGGATGTATAGATTTTCAGATTAGTTTAGACTTAGAACTTATCTGTACAACCAATTTCAAGGGAAATGGCCATTCCAATTTAGAAATCCATGGTGCACCAAAATGTGGAGTTCACCAAAGTTGAAGAAATGGCATAAATATGCTCGTGTTCAGTAAGTCCAAAATCATAGGAATTAAACAGGTGAATGGTTGAGTATTCTATTCAATGATGAAATGAAGTTAAATTGAGATGGCCAGGTAGTTGGGCATATTACTGAAACGATATTCGCAAGGAACTGCAACTTTTTTCAGCAGACAACAAAACGGGGTTCACTCATGGCATGAGGAGCATTTTCTTATAATGGAACTGCCATATCGTTTTTTTAATATCGTCAGCATTGCGAAAATTACTAGAATAAGCTCGAATTACAATTACTTAAATTTAGGAAGTTGCTGATATATCACTTTGTCCTTACCTAGCAAGCTGATCGCTCCTTTCATGTATCAAACTCCAGAATGCTATAGTTAAAAAAAAGTAATTATACTGGCCTGGCTAATCCTATGTCCTGAACTGAATGGAGAAATTCTGGGGAATATTAGTTAGAAACTTATATAATATTGAGAATCAATTTGCAACAGTTTTAGATCTAAAGCTTCAAACTAAATGAAGTTGTTTTTCTCTAAAGCCAAAATATTTTCAAATTTTTGCTTTGAATATGCTTAATTAAGCTTTGCAGTGATTAAAAAGATGACCCAAAAATTTGAAGATAAAAGAAAAAAATGTGTTGTCTATAATCATTTGTGACAGTAAATTATTATTTTTATTGCAAACTCTGATTATGATATATTTTTGTATTGTTATATATAATATTGTATTACGATATTATTTATAATTAGAAAGGAATTTTAAAATTTTGCTCGTCTTTTACAATCATAAAATAAAAACATTGTCTATAAACTTTTGGGAAGCACTGTAATAAAAAAACCATTTTGTAACTGAAAAAATAAATAAGTGTCAATCAAAAAAATTCTTGCCACACCTACATTGTAAATTACATCATTTAGATCAGGAAATGAATAATGCTCAAAACAGACAACAGAAAACTGAAATCCACTTCAAATATGATAAGGACATGAAAATGAAGGATACAATTTTTATTTGAAAACGATTTTGCCGAGATCCTCATGCAATCTATTTTTCCGATCTCAGCTTCACTTTTTTATTTTTATTTTCATACAGTGAAAAACCTTTCTTCTTCCACTGAAATGTTAGTTTTGGAATGTACAGTAAGAATAAAGGAAAATTTATTTTCATATAATATTTAAATAAACAACTTCGAGGATTTTGTTTTTAAATTGTGAAATTAAAAATTTTCAGCGAGGAAAGGATCATTAAAATATTTTTCCAGCGATATGAATCGGAATATTTGATAGAAAATAACAAATATTATTAATTTTTTGTCTCGTTCGAAAATGTCATTAGTATATACACGTACATGTTGCTACATTTTGTATTTAAGCATTTATTTTTAACTTTTGGAGAATTTACACTTATAAGATGTCACTTTTTCTTTTTAAACTTTATTTTTCACATTTGGAAGACATAAATGCGAGAAGATTTAGCAGTACAATACCTTATAAGGAAATAGAAATAAAAGAAAGTATGAAGTTGCCAGATGATTATTATATGCACGGTTTTAATTTTAACGTATATTATATGCATTGATTAAGAAATACGAAATTTGAGACCTGTATCATGAAGATAAAAAAAGAATTTACAAAGAAGTAAATATTTCCTTGAAAAAAAATTTAAGAATTTCTTTTTGGTAATGTATTTTATTCGTCATGGGAAATAAAAATCGTGATAGCTTCTAAAATATTAAATTTCAATACTTTTAAAGACAAATATTTATATACAAGAGGTACAAGGAAAAATTAAAGAAAAGAAATACAATAAAAGCTAATATTTTGACATTTTTGTATACTATATTCTTTTAAATTTTGAGAACTATCTGCTGAAGAAGATTGCATAAAGAATGTAAAAAATATTATATCAAATTTAAGAAGAAAGTAAAATATAAAAAAAAACTGCCAACCATTTTTTTAAAAATAAATACGCCCTTAAGTATTACATGGCTAAGTTACTTTGAACACTTTAATACTAGAAATAGCATTTCCATATACTTACTTGGGCTTCTTTCGATAAGGTAATTTTGAATTTAAACTTGTTTAATACATACTTAAAAAAAAGTCGATGAAAACCTTTTCTCTAGTAAAAAAAAATCTTAAGAAAATAAAGCTAATTTATGAAAACTTATATCTAATACTCTTTGATTCGTCTTTTATTTTTTGCACCAAAAACCCTGAGGATATCAAAAACCCTCCTCTATTTCGAAAAAATTGCAAATTTCGTTGAAGCTTGAATTAATATGATAAAGTTAGCGCTATACCACGTTAATATTTCTAAGAACAAATTGTTTCTCTCAACACAAAATTTTCGAAAGAGAAAAGAATCTGAAAATCAACGACACACTGTGTGTTTTTTGCCTTCAAGCATAGTTAAAATTATTCGTAATTGATTGCATATTCGAAAACAACTTAAAATCCTTGTTGTGAGTTACACAGGATAATTTAATATTACCGAAATTTAAAACGTAAGGAAAGTTCTGCATTTCCCTATAAATTTGACTTTTATTCTTTTACATATTTAACAATAAATAGAAAGTTGATAGGCGATGAAAAAATTTCAGATGAATTTGATAAATATAAAGGCTAGATTTTTGCTTATTCCATTATAAAAAAAAGTATGATTAATTTTTAATTCCACGTTTCGTTATTAGAATAATTCTGCAAGATTTTCATAGTGAAGAAGATCCATCAGAAGAAATGAATAAAAGTAATTTTTGTTATGAGAAGAAATTTTAATTTTGTTACCATATTAAAAAACAATGATTGGGGAAGGAATTTTTTTGAATAAAATCAGTTTACACTATATGTGCCAAAGTTTAAATTTGTTTTTTCATTTCATTTTTGAATTTTTTTTGTTTAACTGAGAAGACGAATGTTATCGTGGTTCTAGAAATATTAAAATTGGTAAAAGTGCAAAAAAATGAAATATGGTTTGTTAAAAGCTATTATTACTAAATAAACCATAACATTACTATAAACTTGAAAAAAAAAGTAACTTTTGACGGATATCAAGTATAAAATTTATTTAAGTGTGATTATACCTGATTAAAATCAGCAATATTGATTGCCAAAATATATTTGAAATAAATTGTTATTAAATTTATGTGCTTGATTGCAGTTGAGTAGCTTTAAAATTCATTTATTAATTTTTATATAACTGAACAATTGATCTTTCGTATGTTAAACCTAATGATCATGTATTTTTTTTTGTATCTGTCTAATCATAATGATGTGTTTTTCTTTCTGCCATCGAATGTTTTGGATCTGAATACATATATTTGACTTCATTGTATAACATCGTAGCACTGATAATAATAATACAAATTGCCATTCCTTCCATTTTCCTCAATTGAAATTTTGGATGGAAATTTTATATATTACAAATACTTAATCAAAGAAACAGGTTTTCAGGTCCATTCACTGGTCCAATTTGTCAATTTTTCCATTCTTATATGTGAAGAATATAAAAAGAAACATAAAAATATATCGAACAAGAGTTTTTTTGAAATCTCGACGTTTAAGATGTCCTTCGAAATTGTTTGAAAAAAAGTTTTGGTACTACGTCTGTATATGAATTCCATTTATCTATATATGAATTCGATAGATCAGAAACGATTTGAATTAGGTGGAGGAAATTTGATACGTGACTTTTATATCAAATTTATAATTTTTTAACAAAATTTTAAACTAAATGCTATTGGAAGATATTGCACTGTCCGAGTTTAAGTGAAAACAATAATTACAGAAATTTAAACTGATAACATTTTGTACAAACCACGAGAATTCTCAAATTCTAACCATTATCACGTTTCGAAAATTTTTATTACATTTAGTTAAGTCATTAACGGTTGTCTATCTACCTCCGTCCATTTTTGGAGACATAAAATATACAGCGCAAAGGCCCCCAACGTCAACAACTAGAACGATTTCCCAATTTAATCTGCAATTAATTTAATCATTGTTCTAAAATAAAGCAATATGCTCTGTTTTTATTGTGCAAGATTTATTTATAGTAACTCCCTCATTTGATTAGATATGTATTCATAAATATATAGGATTGCAGAATAGTATAATATTAAATAATTAATATTATTAATATGGCTGACAAATAGTTGGTCGCTAAAGGGGGCTTGCAGTATTTAATTATATATCAAATAAACATTTTTTACTACATATCATATGTATTAATTACAAAATGAAATGATATATGCGATGAAATTTAAACAGTGCTACGAGTCCTTATATCACACACACACACACACACATATATTTTATATATTGAATTGATAAAAAGTTATTGACGTGTTGAGGATTAAACAAAATATAGACATAAAATGAAACCTAAATTGTTTCCTTACAGAATCTTTTAGTCCTTGGGATTTTTCATGTCTTCTCTAGGGTTTTGAAAGTTTTGTTTATACATTTAGATATGGGATGAATAAAAATTTGGGTTAAATGTTATTTCGAAATATTTCAAATAATAAAAAATCAAAGTAAAGGATTGTGAAATAACTACTCCTACACAAAGTAAGCCGTAAAAGTTACATATCCAATCATTTTCCTCTAAATAATTCTTGAAATTTTATATTTATGTCTCAATAATGGTTATCAAAACCATATGGTTTTTTTCTCTTTTGTCCCATTTCCGATTTATAGATAGTAAGTTTTTAAGTAAGATGTTTATTTAAATCTAAAAGGTGGTTAAGTAAATGATTTCTTAAAAAATTATTTTCTTTCTGATAAAATATACTACTTTCTATTTTACTAAATAATATCCATGCCCTTTTAAATATTCACGTTAGCTAGGAAGAAGTGTTTGAAGAAACTTTTCAAAAATCTGAGCTTCCATTGATGAGAGAAAATTATTCCGAGTCGTTTTCATTTCTTCAGCACAGTTTCAGGCTCCTGCCATTTAGGAATCTCTTCACTTGGGAGAAGACATAATTGTTGATGTTGTTGTTTCTAATGGCTCTTGTCTAGATAAGCCCACTGACTTTAAGAAGTCAATTGTAGTTTAAGCCAAGGTACGTCTCGTTTTCACAGTAGCCAAGAGAACGACTTAGCGACATACAAGTCACAACCCTTTTTACTGGGCGGACTTTATTCGTACATTTCATTCACTCATCTACAGATCGTAATTTAGACCTAAATTAATCAGAGAACCCTCACCCCTGATCCAGTACCCCCAGTGGTATTACTCTCCACATGGAGGACTTTGTGACCACTACAAATTTAACGCGTGTCAGCCACCACGCACGCGGGGAATCTTCGGCCGGCGGGGTTCGATCTCGCAAACCAAGGGACGCGAATCTAGCTCTCTACCAACCAGGCTATCCCGGTCTATATAATTCTTAATCACAAGATGTGAAATGAAGGGTGAATAATCGAATAGCTCCTAATCAAAAATAGTTTTTCAGGTTTTGAGCATGCACTGAAATATATGTCCCAACATTTCTCAATTTCATATATGTTTCCTACTTTGGACATTTTTGTTCATCTTATTGTTTTAGCCTACATTCATTATGTTTTCAAGTAAATGTTATAAGTTTTCCATATCTTTGATGCTTTATACTATGGAGAGCTGGATGACGGAGCATATTTCCGAATAGGAAAGGATTCGATTAAAGAAAAGTAAATTCAAAATATTGCTAATGCTCAAATGTGCTAAGCTCTCTTAAATATGTTAATTAATGCCATGAATACAAATATCTGCGAGCATTCAGTCACAAACTTATAAAATTGAAATGCATTCAGATATGGATGTGATTTAAAACATAATTTTTCCAATAACGAATCATAAATTCTATCAAATAAGGTTAATGAGTTAAAAGCATAAATTTTATCAATTTAAATGAAAAGTAACATATACTAAATAAAGTTAGAGATTACTTTCATCTGTAACATTCCTTTTTGAGTTTTCTTCCGAACTGATGCTCTTTTATAGCTCTAAGATAATTCTTACTAATGTCACTCTAGTTTGTAACTTTTTAAAACCATTCCAATATGAAGGATTCCGAAATAAACTTACATGGGACGGAAATAAAAACATCGGGGGCAATTCACACAAATTCAAGATGTAAACATAACTTTACGACTCGATCGTTCCTCTGTCTTCCTGTAAATTCGTTTAATACGAAATCACGACCAAACATCTGGTTCGATTTCCCTCGGATTTAGTATGAAACGTTCCTGTGAAGTAAAACTCGAAGTATATGCAACGATTCTATCTTTTAATTCTATTTCAAAATGAGAACTATTTTGAAGATTTCAGTGGTTGGCGAGTCAATGGCGATTTTGATACTGTTAAAACATATTAGTCATTTTGGTAAAGGAGAAATATTTAATTTTAATTCTGTTAATATTGACAACCCCCCCCCCCCAATGATTTCGCATTACATTGATTGTAAATATAATTTCAGTCAGTAACGGGCAAATACTAATTAAGAAGGTATCTCAAGAATTATATTACGATGTCCGGTGGTCCTAAAATAATCCTAATGAACAAAAACATTGATTAACCTTTTAAGGAGATCTTGCATAATTTTTAGGAGTAAGGAACATGATATTTATCGCTTAGAAAATCCTTAATATAAGAAGAAACCTTTCATTATTGATATTATGTTCCTGAAGGAACAAATTAAATTGCAATTTTGTTAATATTGATGATGGCATTCATTTCTCAATACATTGATTGTAAAAATAATTTCATCTAATGATGCACATATGATAAAGAAAAAGATTCCTTCTAAGAAAATCGCAATGATCGGTATAGTAGGAATCCAAATTTATTTCAAAATAAAGAACAGAATTTAGATATGCTAGTGCGAGATCTATTGGTCACAGAATTATTCATGTACAAGAAAAGTTATTTCATCATTCATTTTATAATAATGGAAATCATTTTAATAAATCGCTATGATAAAAAATTCCTTAAATATTAAATAAAATTTGACTCGCCCGCTTTCATTTTATTTTCAACTTTGCATGTCCAAATGGGTAAGCGCCAGTTTCTGCCGAATACAAAATTTAATAAGAATTGTTGCGATTTCTCTATTTCTAGGACTGAGTTGACGAATTGCGAATTCTGAAGCAATCATTTCTCTCCTGTAAAAAATAAACACATAAAAGTTACATTTTGATTCGAATTCACGAAATGACTGCACCCGATTTTTAATGCTATAAATCTTAAAGAAATATTTTGCCACAATTCTTCAATGGAGCGATTACTTTCCTTCCCTTCATGGAAATAATTGTCCAAAGCAAAGTCATGAAAAATTTTACTGTCTTGGGTGGAGAATGAATTACTAAAAGCATATAAAAACCAATACTGGCACAATGAAACTGAGCCAAAATATGTTCCTGTAAAGTTTCAACCAAATAGAAAACACACAGTACACTTAAATGATGTATTTCATAAAGAGGCTGCAATTGTTTAATAAAGTGCTAAAGCATAAGAGAGCAGGATTAAGAACTTCACTATCAACTAAGCACTCTTTCCCTTGAATTTATCAGAAGAAGAACATCACTTCAAATTAGAAGTGATACTTAGCTATAATGTTTATAAAGAGTATGTAGATAGGCTGGAAAAAATGATTAGCGAGTTTACATGTTCGTATAATAAGCGATGACTAATGGTCTGAAATGGTTGATATAGCATCATTGAAAACATTTATTTTGTTTTAACGATTATTCGAAAGTTAAAAATGGTAAAGAATTCCAAAGGAGATTTTCTTCAAGATTTAGGAATAGTCTTGATAAAACTCTTTATAGATATCTAACAAACTTAGCTACTTCCAATGGATATCACCTGAAGTACTAGAATGATCTTGGAAAATGCAGAATAAGTAGAAAAATGTTATGAAACAGTTCCTCCTAATAAGAGTAATCTTTGCGTCGTGGGCTCTAGAACACTCGATAAAACAATTACAAAGAAATTCCTACATTCCGAGGTATGTCCATTCCAAAAGCAATGGACTTACTTTCAAAAGTTATGTCAATTTCATCAGCAATATATCATGGCAACATAATGCTTAACTGCTACTATCAAAATGATTAATTCAGTTCAAATGAACATTTTGTGCTCTTGAATTTCTAATCATAATCATACTTCTTAAAGTATTTTTATAGCTATATTGTCTTATTTTTTTATGATTGAAAATCATGTATATATTGCCGCATTGACAATAGGCAGTCGACTTTCCATGGCAGAATGGTCATAGCACTGACCTCATAGTCAAGAGATTGTGAGTTCGAATCTCACTAGAGACAATGTCATTCATATTCTGTGTAAATATTTCATTCCTTGATTTTATGTTTTCCCTTATTTCATGTTCCAGAAGATTCTGGACATTTCTTTAGTTTACCAGACAAGTCTTCTGGACTTTTCATACTGTCCCCATAAAAGTATTTTGGAACTTTCCCTGCTAGTATAAAAGCAGAAGATTTGTCAGTAACTGTATTCTCAGTTCTAAGTTCAGTTAATAAATTGGTTTAGCCCTACTTCTTGTGTGTGTCATTGAGTTCACTATTATTAAATGATTTTTAAAGTAAGCTTTAAGTTTATTTTACATAGTAAATAGATAAGAATTTTTTCATTAACAGGGTGCAGTAAGTGATCGTACATAGTCTCATGTTTTATTTTTCCATTATGGCATATCCGGAAATGGATATATTGTTATGGAAGATAATGCAAATTCCTTTGTAGGATATGGGATGAAAAGTCCACGAAGCACAGTAAAGGATAATGATATTTTATTCCGTACTAAAACAAGAAACACGAGTAACAAAATACACACAAACCGCACACAACAAAGTGCTATCGAAAATCAGCAACAAAATCAGGAAATCATTATTAAACACCGTAACAGCCCTAGATTCAAAAAGAGAACTCAATTGAGAAACTTCTCTTAAATATTCATTTAAACAATTCAATTATTACGCTTCTTTTTACTCCACCATTGACAGGTCTTTATTCTTGATAGAACAAGAAATGTTTTCGACCAAACGCATAGAGCTCAAGCGCTAATAAAGCTGTCGTTCATATTTGTAGACTAAATATCTGAATTTCGTAGCTTTTAAGTTTATCGCTCAAATTGATCCGACATCTATTCAGCAACCTTTAGACTTATCGGCAAAACTATATTTCGTTGCAGAATATTTCTGAAAAAGAAGTATTGCAAATTTGTAAAAATGTATATAATCCATAACAGATTGCGAGAATAAATTGCAATTATTTACTACACCATTTTTATATTTAAAATTCTGAAATTTCAGTCAAATTTTATAAAACAATTCCACGAATTCATTTTCGATCCTATTTTCAAAAATTCATTTTTACAATCTGAAAAAAGTTTTTTTTCATCATATATATGTCAAATCGACAAAGTTATTGATACTGATTTGTACAACTGTTTTGTTTAAATTTCCGAACAAAATGAGGTAAATGAATAATATTCATTTTTCTCAGAAAATTGTGATAAGTAAGATGCTATATATATATATATTTTTGTATTTCTCTTTGTAAAACAATAAGAAATATTGAGGAAAATCAATTTTTCCAAATTTTAGACTTGATTACTTTATAATACTAAGTTATAGTAAATTTTGGTCAATCAGATTTGAGAAATGCATATACGAGTTCTATTTTAAAGTTAAAAATATATTTAAATGTTAATGTTTTGAAACGCAACAACTTAAATTCTCTAAAATTCTGGTAAATTATTCCATTTTATTTACTATTATTAATTCCATTCCATATTCTTAAAGACACTTTATTTTGAAAACTTGCATATGCAATGACATTTTTGGCAATCTTTATCAACTATTATTTCAACGATCTTTATCAACTATTATTTCAACGATCTTTATCAACTATTATTTCAACGATCTTTATCGATCTTTTATCAACTAACATTAACAATTTATCGTAATTTTTCATCATTTTCTGTATAAGATCAAAAATTAGATAGTAGGAATTTTTTCTTTACGATCTTCGATAAATCATCGAGCCATTTAGCGAAACTTGCTTTAAAGAATATATTAAGCATTTTCAGCATGTCTTTGATGTTATTAGTAGCACAATATTGCTAACGATGCGCGAGAACTAAGTAGAAAGGAAGAAAGTGATGAACTTGTTACACTTCATTTAACATGACGGCATAAGCAATATCTTTCCTTGTAACTGAGGTTCTATTTCTTTCTTTTTAAAGCAATGGCGATTACCTGTGAGGAATCAGTTATACATATATTTTCATGGCATATCGAGTCAAACCGTCACAACTTATCTATTTGTAAAGATCAACGCATTTGGGTGTACTTGGTGGCTTTTGTATATTTAATCACGCGTTTAACTAAAATCGTTTAATAATAAACAAAAAAGAAATGAAATAAACAAAGATGAATTTTTGGATTCGTTCATTAATATACCAATCTGTCATAGACAGAAATATTTATATGATTAGAAACTGTCAATTTAAAAATGTAGAATTAAAAAAAAATTATATTCTTTGAACACAGCATTGAATTTTTAGAAATTGTGAAGTTAATATTGCCAATCACATTAAGAATTTTGCAATAAAATAATCCAAGTATCATACATTTAATACAATGTAACATTTAATTAGAAATATTAAATTTTAAAATATTTCTTAACCATTCTTCCGGTCCTTTATATTAGATGCATTGCTATTTTTTTTTAATTGAATTGCATTGTCAATGTATATGATGACTTAAACATATGACTTTGTCAATAACAAACTACAAACCATAAAATTAAAGCGATATTTATCAAACTACTTTTAAGATAAATAATTCTCGAGTTAAAAATTATTAAAAAGATGCATTCTATTTAGAGCTCACAAGTGCTGCTACAACAAACAAATTAACTTGACTAAATCATAAATGAATATAAAGATTAAATTGCAAAATATAAATAAAATAGAATAAAAATAAATTATGAATCCTGCATGATGACTTTATCAAAGGTAACCCACAGGCAGGGATTCAAACTAGGGATTATTTATATGAAGCGTCTTATTTTCATCCAAGTATTGACCCCTCGTGACACGAAAATCCCCAAAACCTGAGGTATTTTGAAGATACGAATCAATATCAATAGAGCAACGACATTAAAATTGGACAATAATAAACAAAATATTTTAAACTTCAAATCGGAGCAAAACCAAAACAAAGTGGAATCAAACCGTCATAAGAAACGAAAAAAAACCCCCATCAATAAGACATAAAAGCAAAGAACATACCAGTTGAATATAAATATACTGTATAAAGCTTTTATGAAGAAAACAAAAGTCATTACTGCAGACGAATATACTGTTCTAAATTCAACTTTCCCACACTTACAGTTGAAAACACCTATAATGCTTAATCAAAGTGATTCGTCATCAGAAAAATGAATCTGACGATATTAGCGCCATCTGTTAAGCTTAAATAAAAACCGAAGATAATAAACTAATGCTACAGTCACAACAAAAATGGCAAAACATTCATTTAAAGAATTGGAATTGCTTTTTAGTGTTTGATGCCAGTTATATTTAAATAGTCTATATTTCCTTCTAATATTCCAGTATGTATATTTGAATGTATCTTCAATGTAATTTTTTTATGATAAAATTTCTTCAAAAATGACTGGAATAACAGCAAAGCCTAGATAATATTTTTGCAAAAGTGTTTTTACTCTCGTTTCTAAAATTTGTTGTAAATGAAAGTAATATATAAATACGTATGGAAAATATCTTCTGAAATTCAATACGTTTAAATATTAATTTTGAATTCAAATATCAATAACAAGAGCATTTTTAAAGTACATGTTAAACAAAAATACAAATTTGTGTTTATACTTTTAAAGTAATTTCACATCTTATTCTGTGTTATTATAATTCGCATAAAAAAGTGAGATAAAGATGGATGTAAACTGGAAATTCGTTTTATGAAAAATGCTAAATTGAAGTATGAATAATCCTGATATCTGAGTAAAAAAACATGGATATTTTTAACAGTCTTGTAATTTTTAATTAAATATTTTTCTTAAAAAGTAAAATATTTAAAAAAATATTTAATTGATTTAATAAATTGGTACACAATTGCATATTTCAGGACTATATTGTCACGTAGGTACTATAGAACACAATGACACACACACACAAGAGGTAGAGCTAAACCAATTTATTAACTGAACTCAGAACTGAGAGAATCGAGAGAATACAGTAACTGACAAATCTTCTGCTTTTATATAAGCAGAGAAAGTTCCAGAATACTCTTCTGGAGACAGTATGAAAAGTCCAGAACACTTGTCTGGTAAACTAAAGAAATGTCCAGTATCTTCTGGAACATGAAATAAAGGAAAACATAAAATCAAGGAATAAAGTATTTACATATACCATTAATCTCAGTGTCTCTATCGGGATTCGAACCCAGGTCTCTTGATCACAAGACCCGTGCCATGACCATTCAGCCATGGAAATTCGACAGACTTTCTTCAATGCGGCATTACTCCCTCCTTAGAAGAACAGCGTCTCGATGTTATGACATTTCATTGTGTGGTTCTAGCTCTCGATCGAGTCACAGGGCCAGTATAAGTTGTCGTGTCTTCACGGTGAGTAGTCTCTTGAGAAATGTCTCTTTCCGGAACCTCCATTATTTTATAAGAATGTTGGTCGTCTTTTTCTTCTGGGTCATGGTATGGTTTCATGCGTAAAACGCGGACAACTTCTTTCGGTTTCCGCCTTCTAGAATTAGGATCGAAATCGACTACTTCATATGTGACGTCGGACAGCCGCCTAAAGACTTGATAAGGGCCGAAGTACCTCTTGAGTAGCTTCTCAGGAAGCCCCTTTTTACGAACTGGAATAAAAATCCACACCAACTGCCCTGGTTCGTATGCCACCCTCCGATGTTTGGAGTCATAATGCCGGCGATCTTTCTGCTGAGCCTCGAGAGTTCGTGCACGAGCTAATTGCCTCGATTCTTCTGCCTTGTTGATCAGATGACTAACGTAATCGTCTTCTTGGCTGAACTCATTAGGGCCGAGAGGAAACATCGTATCCAACGGCGTTTCAGCTTCTCGCCCATATAGGAGGTAGAAGGGCGTAAAACCTGTCGTGTCCTGCTTGGCAGTGTTGTAGGCGAATGTGACGAACGGCAATATCTGGTCCCAGTTCTTCTGTTCGACATCAACATACATAGAAAGCATATCTGCTAGCGTTTTGTTGAATCGTTCTGTAAGGCCATTTGTTTGCGGATGATAAGCTGTTGTCATTCGATGAGTGATATTGCACAGTCGATTAATATCGGATACCAGCTTGGACTGAAAAACTTGCCCACGGTCTGTAATGATAACTCGTGGAGCTCCATGCTTCAGGATTATGTCCTCTAGTAGAAATTTGGCAATTTGGGTACCTTCCGCCATCGGTAAAGCTCTGGTGATTGCGTACCGTGTCAAATAATCGGTGCATACTACAATCCATTTGTTGCCGTCGTCAGATTTTGGAAATCGTCCTAGCAGGTCGATTCCGACGCGATGGAAAGGAGCGGCAGCTGGTGGAATAGGCACGAGATGACCTGGTGGCTTCTGAGGAATAGATTTTCTCCTTTGACATTCTCGGCAGTGCATCACATATCTTCGAACACTTCTGTACAAACCTGGCCAATGGAATCGCTTTCTTATTCTATCATAAGTCCTGGTGAATCATAGATGTCCGGCGGTAGGGTCATCATGGAGAGATTCTAGAATACTGAGCCGTAAATGCTTCGGGATCACTGGTAGAAATTTCTTTCCGGACGGATCAAAATTCTTCTTGTAGAGGACTCCTTCGACCACTTCAAAGTTTCCCAGTCTGCTTGCTTCGGTACTTTGTTGGTCTCTTATTATTCTTGCCAATTCTGGGTCTTTCATCTGTTCTTCTGAGAGATTAGTGAATAAAGTGGCACAGACCATGAAGCATCGACTTTCAATGGGTTTCTGGACAGACTATCAGCATCTTTGTGTTTCCTTCCACCTTTGTACACCACTGATACGTCGTATTGTTGGAGTCGCAGCGCCCATCTAGCGAGTCTTCCAGAGGGATCCTTCAGTCCTGTCAGCCAACACAGGTAATGATGGTCGGTGACGATCTTGAAAGCCTTTCCAAAGAGACATGGCCGAAACTTAGTTATAGCCCATATGGCCGCAAGACATTCTCTTTCAGTTGTGGAATAGTTTTTCTCAGCCTTCGTCAGAGTCCGAGAGGCATAAGCTATTACTTTTTCCTTCCCATCTTGGATTTGGACTAATACTGCACCAATTCCGTATCCACTTGCGTCGGTGTGAAGTTCCGTTGGTGCAGTTTCGTCATAAAGGCCTAAGACAGGATCGGAGGTAAGATCTTTCTTCAAGGTATTAAAACCTTCCACTTGTTCAGGTCCCCAACAGAATTTTGTGTCCCCCTTCAGTAACAACTGTAGAGGCTCGGCTTTATGGCAAAAGTCCTTGATAAATCGGCGATAGTAAGAGCAAAGTCCCAGAAAGCTTTTGATGTCATGGATATTCCTAGAAACGGGAAAATCACTCACGGCCTTTATTTTTTCTGGGTCCGGTCGTACGCCATCACTGGATACTAGGTGTCCCAAGATCTTTATCTCTTGTGCTCCAAAGCGACATTTTTTTTGGATTAAGGATAAGGCCGGCGTTCTGTATGCACTGAAGGACGGTATTCAACCTCTGAATATGTTCATCGAATGTTTCTGAGAACACCACAATGTCATCTAAATAGCAAAGGCACATTGTCCATTTTAAATGTCGCAGAAGATTATCCATCATCCTTTCAAAAGTTGCAGGAGCATTGCATAAGCCAAATGGCATCACTTTAAATTCGTATAGTCCCTCAGGTATAATAAAATCCGTTTTCTCACGATCGGCTTCATCGACTTCTATTTGTCAGTAACCGGAGTAGAGATCCATAGACGAAAAATATTTTGCCCCCTTCAGGCAATCCAAGGTGTCGTCAATACGGGGCAATGGATACAAGTCTTTCTTGGTAATTTTGTTGAGTCGGCGATAATCAACACAAAAACGCCAGCTTCCATCTTTTTTCCTGACCAAGACGACTGGAGATGGCCATGGACTTTCTGATGGTTGAATGATGTTTTTCTCTAACATTTTGGTTACCTCCTCACTGATAATGCGGCGTTCGGATGGGGACACTCTGTAAGCTCTCTGACTAATAGGTAAGTGGTCGCCTGTGTTTATTCGGTGTTTAACATTGAGTTGGTTTCCGTTCTTGAACGTCCTTTCTTGATCGAAAATTTCTAAAAATCTCTGGAGTAGATGAAACATCCTTTCTTTTTGGTCGATCCTCAAATCCGGAGCTATCATCGTGGTATAATCGATGACACCCAACTTTGCTTTTGAAGTGGTCATGGAATAAGGCGATCCCTCATTTATGGTATTTACGCAGTCTTCGTGTAAAGGTTCGGCATACCCGATGCATATGCCTTTAGGGATTATCTGAGGTTCTCCTTGTCCATTGGCAACCCATAGTTCGGCTTTTCCATTAAAGAGCGTAACTATAGTAGACGGAATAGCAACTTCCTTGTTCAAGAGGAGCATCCTATTTCCCTCTACTATTACGCCGATAGCTCGAAGGTTCTTACGGCCTAAGACAGTAATCTTTCTGATAGAACGAGCAGGTACTGTATAGTCTTCTATCGTGAATAAATGGCTGGAGTCTGGAGTTTGGGATTCTCGAAGGACGTCTTGAAACAAGAGCTCCGAACGGCCACAATCTATAACAGCTTGAGAAGCGCCCAAAAAGTCCCAACCAAGGATGATATCGTGACTGCATTGCGGCAAAACAATAAATTCAAAAGCTTGGGGTCGGCCATTGATTTCGAGACGAAGCGTACATTTTCCCACTGGTCTCACGTAATTTCCATCGGCGACTTTTAAAAGAACATTGTTAGTTGTGGGAAACATAACTTTCTTCAATAGGCGACGACATTTCTCCGAGATTACAGAAAATGAGGCTCCAGAGTCCACAAGGGCAGGTACTGGCTTATTGTCGATGATTACTTCTATAGTGTTTCCGGTCATCTTTGTGGCACAATGTTGCGGCATCGGAGGATTTTTGTCACTAGCGGCCTCACCCCCAAGGAAGGTCGCACCGCTTAGTTTTCCTCATTTCTGCGGCTAGGAGATTGACTGGATCTTCTATATGGCGACGGAGATCTATAGCGGCGTGTCAGCGATCGTCCTCATGATGGGCTGGGCGACAAACCTCGGGCTGCTGGTCGGCGGTATTCATCGGCATAGCGTCCCTCATTCGACTGTGGACGGCCGAAATCTCTCCTATTAGCCCGATATGCCTCAAAAATAGCTTTGCGATCTCGGCAATATCGAACTATATGGCCAGGGCGGCCACAATGGAAACAGACGGGTCTTCTATCAGGGGTGAGCCAGACATCTGTCTTCCTCTGTGGTTGCTGTGCTACGGGCATAGGTCGTCTGGCAACGTCTGCATAGGTAGGTTGGCGTCTTGGTTTGACCTTTGTCCACTCTGGTGTTGTCAGTGACAAAGGAGCCAAAGCAATTTCCACTTCCTCTCGAACAATGGCTTCAATGCCTTTGTACTGGACTTCGGGATCGACTACTGGAGACATAAGGCGCTGGACCTCCTCGCGCACTATTTGACGTACTAGTGATGCCAGATCCAGTTGTTGGTCAATTGCAGCCATTGGTACGACATTTGGGAGCCTTTCGAATTTCCTACCACGGATCCTCTTTTGCTGCATTTCTTCGATTTTTCTACATCATTTTATAAAGTCCTCTGTAGTGGTTATTTTTTCGTCAGAAGTGCCTGGTAAACATCTTCGGCGACTCCTTTCATCAGATGAGACACCTTCTCTTCTTCTGACATACCTGGTTTGACTTGATGGCATAATCCCAACACGCTTTGGATGTATGATTGCGTGCTTTCGCCAGGTTTTTGAGCTTTATACTTGAGCTCATCTTCTGCCTTCTTTACATAGTGCTGTGTTTCTCCAAATGCCTCTTTTAACATCGATTTGAAAACGTCCCAGGAAGTCAATTTTTCTTCATTATTTTCGAACCATTGTTTTGCTGTACCCTCCAGGAAGAAGAACATATTTGCGAGAGAGGTCATGTCATCCCATCTGTTGAATTGTGATACTCTATCGTATTCCTTAAGCCATTTGTTTGGGTCATGTCCTACTTCTCCTTTAAATACTGTTGGGTTCCTGTACTGTAGCTGTGATGGTGTCAGGATGACCGGTTTAGTCTCCGGTTCCACAGGCATTTTCCTTGTCTTTCTCGGTGGTGGAAAATAAAGTCCAAATTCTGGTTCAAGGCCTTTAAGGCGATCGCTTCTTCGTAAATTCGTTTCCACGCTGACTGGAATCGCTACCCGGCGCCTCCACCAAAGAATGTCACGTAGATACTATAGAACACAATGATACACACACACACACACAAGAGGTAGAGCTAAACCAATTTATTAACTGAACTCAGAACTGAGAGAATCGAGAGAATACAGTAACTGACAAATCCTCTGCTTTTATATAAGCAGAGAAAGTTCCAGAATACTCTTCTGGAGACAGTATGAAAAGTCCAGAACACTTGTCTGGTAAACTAAAGAAATGTCCAGTATCTTCTGGAACATGAAATAAAGGAAAACATAAAATCAAGGAATAAAGTATTTACATATACCATTAATCTCAGTGTCTCTATCGGGATTCGATCCCAGGTCTCTTGATCGCAAGACCCGTGCCATGACCATTCGGCCATGGAAATTCGACAGACTTTCTTCAATGCGGCAATATACCAATAAATTTGGAGAGCATTTGCAATTTATCCCTTTCTACGGCAGTGGGAAGTATGCTTCCCACCAAATTTATCATTATTTGTATAAAATTATGTAGGTTGGCATAAGTTCTGACAATTTTTTTTAGTAAGTCAGAAATTTAGATGCATTAGTTCTTTATCTCAAACAAAATGATGTGTCTTCATTTGTTACTTAATTATTAATTAACCAAATTAATTAATTAATCAAATTAAATTTATCTAATAAGCTAAATGAATCCCTTTTCTTATTCTAATTTCAAGTCTAAAAATATTTTAACATAATATGACTACAAAAAAATGGCTCTTTAAAGGGTTAAACATAGTAATATTAAGATATCTTACCTGTTCTTCGTTTAACACATAAGCAACAGATTTATATGATGCATATTTATCTTCAATATGAATGGATTCTTTATTCCAGATAGAAATAGAGAAAGAATGAAAAGGGAGAAAGTGAAAAGCCAAAAACACTTAAAATGCAACTAGTAAAATGATGTGAATTTATTAAAACTTTCATTTGACTATCCATTTCCTGAGGATACTACTCAAATTTATATTTCTGAGCACAAGAGTCGGAATTTGAAACAAAAGGGCCCACGAGCAATGAAAACGGCTAATAGTTACATAGATACTTTTTAATTCACTTTGATCTTATCAGTTATATGTCGCCTTTTACTTTTCACACACTTTTATATTCATTTCAGTTCCAACATCAGAGTTGCAAGGGCCTTCCTAAAAACATCTGGATATCTCAAGAATATGTGTATTCTATGCCATATAATTATTCTGAATTCGGTTGACCTTCTAAAAAAAATTCAAATTTTATGTTCTAAAATATTTTTATGTGAATAATTTAATAAAAAATAAAATTTAATTCATATCTTTTTTTTTGCACTTTCATTTAAGAAGTTAGTATAGAATGTATTTTCAGAAGTAATTTGAATTGATTACATTTATATACTAATTTTCTTTACATGCATTTGATTTTACCTTTAATTTTCGGACATAAAAATGAATAGTTCATTCAAAGCTTCTTACAGAGATAAAAAAAATTATTGATCAATTTTAATGAAACAATTAAAGGTACTTAATAGCTACTAACACTTATACAATGTCGACTTATCTTATGCGAAATATTCTTATAGACTCAATTTAATTTTTTCTGAACGCTGAAATAATAAAGATGTACTTTTTTGTCCTATATGGCTCCGAGTATTTGTCTTCAATAGTTATTGAAATTTGATTTTCAAAATCTACATGTTTTTTTTTCTTACTGTCTGCAGAATGAATTCCAAATTTACTGTTACAGTTTCTACCTTGTTATCTGGGACTCATATAGGGAAGTTTACTTCAAAGATCAGAATATTAAAAATGCCACCCACACCAGGTTTGGAAATTTCATTTCTTTCTTTTTACCACCGTATGTTTCTGAATCGATAGCTACGAAGATACTCTGTCAGTTGAATGAATAGACTCGGAAAGAGTTATTGAAAAAAAAAAAAGAACATGTTCGGTGTTACATCCAAAACACAAAGTATCAATGCGACAATTATATAACATAAAATACCATTACATAAAAAGGACTGTTTAGTAAGAGAAGCGAGTTCTTGAGATTCGATGCGAAGTTTAATTTACTTAGGGATAGGTCTGATTGAGAATATTGATGAAATAAATTATTCCGAGCACATATCTGGAAAAAATGGAAATTCTTTATACTGCTGAACTGTACTGTGTTTCTTGTTTTTATTTTTGATGTTTGTGTTTCGTCACGCTTATCCACCATATTGGTTCGACTGCACTTAACGCTGTTCGATTCACTCTTCTGTTTTTCAGAACTTTTGTACTGGCATTTGCCGTGGAACTACCCGTTGCAAATGAGCGGAATTAGACATTCCGGAATTTTCTTAATTTTTCAGCGCTCGACTGGGGATTTCTTTACATTCCGAATATTTATTTTGCAGCCGGGTAAAATTAATTTTTCTGTTTAACTTCTTGTTTCTTCATCTGATTGCCTATATTTCATTGAATTATTAACACTCCTGAATGAGCGGTTCTTTAGATTTTTAATGGCACGGGGGTTTTTTTTGAACCTAACAATCAAGCGTTAGACTTAGACGTTTCAAGCATATTGGGTGGGTATTTCCCTTCTCTCTCCCGTATGGGAATAGCATATGTCAATCAGTTCTATACAAGATAAATTCATATATCAAGCAGATAGGAATTATTATATCAATAGTATTCATTTCCCACTCTGAAATAAACACAAGCTATTTATATATGGCATAATAACTGATATACTATATTTTACGAAAGTTGTTTGTATTGTTCCTAGTATACTAATTTTGTTTCGAAAAACACTTTTTCACAATATATTTGTCTGTCTATATGACTATGAATGCAATAACTCAAAAATGATTAGAGCTAGAGATATGGAATTTGGTATATGATGTAATGCTCAAAATTATAGATTTAAGTCTAATTTTGAATGACATTTAGTCACAAAAAGTTTGTGCGTATGGCTCAAATCAAAGAATTAGGTAGTAAAATTTTTCACACAGATTTCGCACATATAATATCTATCGAATTTTGAACCAAATCTGTTGAAGAGTTGATCGTTTGTCGGCCTTTATTTTAGCTTGTCTGTAAATGTAATAATTTATAAGCATAATAATTTAAATCAACGAAATTCGGTATGTTGTCATGTGACTACAACTGTAGTTCCATGAGAAATTTTGATTTCTTTCTTTTGTCAAAAAAATAAGTTCAAAACATGTATAACATGTATTCCCGCTTTAGATTCAGTAAAAGTGTTAAAATCATATCAATATTTCGTAACTATTGCTGGCTGATGTCATGTAAAGTATTTTCAGCTTCGTCCAAGATCCAAAATTTTATGGGGGTATGGCATAAGACCTTATTTGAAGATCAAGCGAGAAAGTATCAAAAAGCTAGCTCACTTTCGATGGTTCTGTTAGGGATCCTTATTTTGAACATTCAGGTTAATACGCATCTCGTGTTTGTGTGATTGTGTATTGTCGTGGATGTGTGAATACATTTATATTCATTCATCAAACAATTCCCAAGGAACTTTTTCACAGTTTATGGAAATCATCAATCAAGGTCGCAAAATATAGATGAGAGATTTATATTTGGAATATAATTATTGTTAATAAGGAATTATATAGTTCTATTTATTAATAAATTATGTTTATCCTGTTTTCAAGGAGTAAAGGGAAATGATAAATAAATCTTTTTATACGTACTAAATTAAATAATTTAAGAATTGTAGAGATAAAAGCTTTTTTGCAAAATTACAAGATTTAAAAACTAGAGTCTAGATAAACTTGACTAAAACTAGAGTCCTAGAGTCTTCAGTTAATGCATTCGAAGCCTTTTTGTATTATTAAATCTATCAAATTAAAAGGTCCAAATGACTCGTTCAATGAAACAGCTATAGAAGCCTGGATATGCTATGAAATTTCCTACCCCTTCCGTTGAGATTGATTGATTTAATATCTGTAGAGCATGCTTGGTTCATTAGATATGCTCCTCCAGATGGGTTCTGGAGAAAGAGATATTTCCGGAGATATTATGTACATACATTGTTTACAACATACATTATATATTTGTACGCAATGTACATTTGTTAATAGCCATTAACTAAACGCGATACTCAATGTATGCTAAGTCTTTAAGAGCACGGAGTGTCATTGCAGTATTTGATGGGGAGGGCGTATTTTCTTATCTATGAAGTGGAATTTAGGGTATTCCAATAATTTGAGGAACCTCATCTAGATTATTCTTAGGAATGAAAGGATTAAATCACAATGTCAATGCATTCAGATTATTTTCATCATCTTTAAAGTGTTTTTTAGATATCTTCTGAGCATTAACAATTTTTATTTCTTCTTTAAGTAAAATTATATGTATTTAAAAATATTTAAGCTCATTCTTCTACTCAGATTTAGTTCTTTCTACACCCATGTTTCATTAATTAATTATTATATCCACTCTTACTGAAGTGTAATTAATTATAATTTCTGTCAAATAACAGCTAATTCAAAACAAATCGAGTGAGAACACTATCATGTAAAAAATTGATTGATGCAATAACCTTCTTTCATTATCTCACATAAACTTACTATCCTGTAAAGATAAGAGTCATTGTTCTCAAATTACTGATGCACAAACTAGATAGAGAAAACTATTTCTTTTCACATTCATTTGAGCTTTCAGAGAATTTAATACCATATGTCAAACCTTAACCCGATATTCCAACGATGTTTAATGAGAGTGCAATTAATTAAGTTTTAAATTGAGTGTAAGATGAGTGGCAACCCAAGTCCAAATAAAACGATTGGTTTCAAAATAATAGTTGTTTCATGAATAAAATAATTAGATAGTTGAATTATAAATTATATGCTTTTGAATACCTTTCTCTGACGCTCTATTTAACTTCATTTCAATGCCTTACATTATTGTCGGAGAGTTTGATCTACTGGATTAGAAAAAATTTCTCTTATTTAATTTAAATTTCTCATTAATAATTTCGCAATTTTTAAATTTTTCCTTCATGTTTTACATTAATATTTTCGTAATAAAGATAAAACGTTTTTCAATAAATGTTTTATTTTTATTGAGAATAAATTCTTTTCATACTTATTCATCCTATTTTTTATGTGTTCTATTTAATAGTATATATATATATATATATATAGTATTAATTAGAACACATAAACAATAGGATTTCCCTCATAATTATCTTGTATCATCAGTGACATGCAGTATGCATTATTACTGTATATTATTTGCAATACTAATCTTTTTTTATTTGCTCCTGCAACGCATGTAACGAATAGAACATCTACTTTTCCATGCCATGCAAATTTTACAGTTTCTAAAAATAGGTATTTTATGTTATTATATAATTAAAATGGTTTTTCAACATCAAACAAATATGTATTTAGAGGAAGCCCTTTTTTCTGCCTCAAAAATGCCCTATTACAGACATGCTGTGAAAACGTGTGTTCTCTCTTATTAGTGGCTCGCATGTGATTCAACATGATTCCACGTATTAAGATACGATAGGTGTTGATTTGAGATAGTAAATTTCTTTGACTAATACTAATAACGGTGGTCATTATCATTACCAAGTTATTCAACAATACCTTGAAAGAAGAAATATCTCACAGCTCTGTTATAGAGTGTTGCTCATACCCAGTAAATTAGTGATATACAAGTTTGTTCAGAATTAAAATATATCTACTCTGAGCTCTCTAAACAGTGAAATATTCGGTGTAAAGGCTTCAAAATTGTTGAATAAAGGAACAAAAGCAATAATTTTTTGATGAAAAATATGAGTATTCGTAGGAAAATTGATGGGTTTGACAATGTTTTTCTTATGGCTAGACTAAAATATTTTAATTCAAAAGATATCTACGAGAAATATATATATTGGAAACATGTGTACATTTTATATTCCAAGCCGAAAAATAATTTTGTTATCTGTCTTTTCGCATTAATATATTTATTTCCATACATATCAATAACAGACAAGCTAATATAAAGAACCTAAAATAGAAAAAAAAAAACTTATTTTCAATAAGATTAGAGTTTCAAAATATTCAACCTCTTTCGTCAACACATCAACCAACTAAAAAGTAATTCTGGCAACTTCGATTCTAGTAAAACTTTTATTATGTTCAAAAGGAAAAGAAACATATATATTTGCATTCCTAGCAAAGATTCAATTCATTTCAATATACTTCATATCAGTACTGTATTTTATTCTGGAATATAGTTAATAAAATATCACATTTCAATTTTTTGTCTTTATTGAATAGATGCGATTTCTGCTAAGCAGGAAAACCAGATTATTTTTCCAATACACAAAAGCATCGAAACATTTTAATTGAATCAAACTTTTAAGCTATTTTTTGCATTTCAGATTATTCATGACAGTTGAATTGAAGATCTCACACCCGTACGTTTGTAAAACAGGACAGAAGCATTTTAATCTCGAACCTGAAACCCTACAGCTCGCATGTCGAGACCTTACCACCAGGCCACTGCGGCCCCTATAACATTTATAGAACAAATAGTAATGCCGCTAAATTTAGAAGGCAGACGATTCGGACATTTACAGTTTTAATAATGGTATGATATTGGTTTCCATTAGAAAGATTCATATATTCATTAAAGAGTTCATATATAAGAAACTTGGCTTTAATGTTTGACCATTATGGGCATGAAATTACATCTGAGCAATTTAATAGAAATGAAATATTACCAATATCTTCAACGAACCAGATGAACGCAAAAGACGCTATTCAAATACTGATGAGCGATAGGGCTCATATAATGAACTCAATGTTTCTTATCTTTCAGGATTTAATTTTATTTAAAGACATGATATTAGAAATTAGAGAAATCACATACGTAATAATAGAGTCAGATGGGAATTTTGATCAACTTGGATCTGCAATCTATTCATTTTATATTTGAAGTTTATATTTCTTTCTCATTTATACAATTAATATAATTCTGTATGAAGTTATAATTAAAAGGAGAAGTTTCATACCTGCTTTTATGTTTTATTTCATTAAGCTGTCATTTTTTAGTGTAAATATGAATAAGCAGATGAGTTCAATTATATTAACGTCCCTATTTTTAAAGCAACACAAGGGTTATTTTGGGACGGACCACGTAATTTTCTACCATGGTGAAATGACGAGGGTGGCACCTGAGCTTGCGCCCCTCTCCAAAATTCAGCAACATTCTAATAGATATAAAACTGCACAATTAATCAAATAATTTTATATTATATTTCCTAATAACAAATATTGTCTTATTTTGTTTTTATATACAAAACTCTTCTCTGGCAATTTTAAAATAGCATGCTGAAGTTTTTCGAAAAACAGTCAATATCATTGTAATAAAAAAATCAATATAAATATCGTTTTGTTTACCAAGTAAAATAGCAAATGATATATATCTCTTTTTGTTACTTTTCATATGTTGGATAAAAACGATAGTATCGTGGACATGTAATTTCTTCAATTTATATCTAATATAAATATCGCAAAAATACTGAATTGGAATTTATTTTAATATAAGTTTTGCTAAATGTTTTAATCTATATTTCCTTTCCTTGAATCTAATCAGATGAGCAAGTAATAAAATTTTTGAATGAATTCTTAGCAACCAATTTGATTTCAAACTCTCTGACAGCTTTATTAACATTTTCTGGGTTTCTAGGGTTTTGATGCCAGCCATATTGATGTTTATAGATTTCCTAAGATTCTTAATGACAGAATGATATCCTTGGAACATTTGTGGATTAAAAGCCTTTGCAAACGATTTTCATTTAATTATTTCATTTTCTTTTATTTAACTACTAATGCATGATTTTTTCTATATTTAACATGCAAATTTAATTTTAAAAAATACATGTATTTTGCTATAAGTATTAAAATTATTTATCATAATATTAATGAAAAATATTTTTGAAGGAAATACAGTTATGATTCATCAGCATTTGTCATTGCACTTTTATTTACAGCTTTTATATAATGAATCAAAATACATATTGCGAAATAAAAATTGCAAAAAATAAATCCTTTATAAATAAATATTGTAATATATTTATTTTTATATGTTTTATCTCATTAAATTTATCGAGTCTTCTTACTGTCATGTATTATGCATTATTTCAAAGTTTTCATTTTCAAATTCTTTGAATAATGCTAAAAAAATTGTCAAAACAAAATTAATATGTTCGCGATATTCAGTTCTCGTTGTCTTTCTTAAAGAAATGAATTATTATTGAATATGAAGCAACTAATTATAAATGACTATATATGAATTATAAAGGCATAATAAATATATTCGAGAAATCTGCAACACATTGAAATATTTTCTGTTAATCAATTATAAATTTGATAATTCCATTGAATTTAATTCTATTTAAAATTTTAACATTAAATAATGTTTAATTGTTGTCATTTATCATCAATTAAAACATAAAAAGCAATGGCTTATTTAAAATGTGACATACTTTCTTGAACACTGAATGAAATAAATCTCCTTGAAATTTTATAAGAATTCTTCTTATTTTCATGCTTTTCTGCAATCGCAGATTAAATCCTGATATGCAGAAAATTGAGAGTTTTGCCGTTTACTCTACAGAAAATCATCCGGAAGACATGAGAATCGTAACAAAATTAACAATTCCTGTTTTTACCCAATGATTATTTCCATGTCAATTCAAATATTAGAAAGCCTGCTAAGTAGAAGGGAACAATTTAAATATTAGAAAACCAGCTAAGTACGAGGGTACAATTTAAATATTAGTAAACCTGCTAAGTGTACAATTTAAATATTAGAAATCCGGCTAAGTACAAGGATACAATTTAGATCTTAGAAAGCATACTAAGTACAAGGGAATCTAATTTCAATATTTTTAAAATAATTTCAAGATGGATTTGAGAATTAAATTAAGAATAAACATATTTGAGACACAGAAAGGGATGAGTTTTACAAAATTATTTATTAAATTGCCAAATAGATTACATTTTACTGTGATAAAAATGGAAAAGAAAAATTGGTTAGCCTATTTCTAAGTAACTGAACATTTCTCATAAAAAGCAAAAATAATACATTAAAAAGGTTTTTCCTTTAGAGAGAAGGATCCGCACTTTTCTTTTATCTATCTATATATATATATACTTATAATAAAGCTCAATGTGTGTGTGTGTGTTGGAGCTCCACACGCCAGACCGTTTGACCTACAGCTACCAAATTTGGCACGTATATACCTTGGAGGCCAGGAATGTGCACCTGGGGGTTATTTTTTCGAATGTTTAATTAGAATTTTATTTATTTAAAAATTAACCGAAGTTTTGGCGTTTTTCTGCTATAACTTCCTAAAATATTACCGTACAAAAAAGATTTTTGCATCAAGTTAAAGAACAAAAGTTAATCTTTTAAATAATACTAATGTTTTAACCTGAAAATGAAATTTCTATTTTTAATGAATTTTTAAATAAATATTTTTACTATATATTTCAACAATTTTTTTCGTACAAAATAAAAATAAAATTTAAGCTGCACAAGCACGTTTCGTATTCATGGGGAAAATGTAGCTTTTTTCAAAGTGTTGCCATCACATTGATTAAAGCTCTAATTAAAAATAAATTAAATCTTTTTGGAAATGAAATCTGCAAAAATATAATTTTTGGTCACGTGTCAGTAGGAAATGAAAATGAAGTAGGAAATTCCTGTCAGTAGGAAATATGAAATATTATTTTTTCTAAAAAATAAATTCAAGAAAATTTATTTTATGATCTTTTACACTCTCTATATTATTAATCCAATAAATCCGTTTTATTTCAAGGCAAGTTTTGTTTAATATGAACAGGATATCCATTCAAATCAGGGCCACACAGCTAATTTGTAAACCTTTAGTAAGACACAGATCTGCTAAAATGGTCTAAATGGCAAATGATTATATTTTATGTAACTTGATTCAATAAATGCTCTAATAAATTACGAATTCTTGATTTTACATAAAGCTTCTGCTGTGGAAATCACGATTAACAAAATGTTATTGAAACACTAATATTGATACAAAAAGAGTTAATTTCCAATCAACTAAATCAATCACTTAAACTGAATGATTTATGAAAATTTGAATATCACTATTCAATAAAAAAAGGATAATTTTAGATTTTCCATCGATCGTTTCAAAGAAAATACGCCAATCAGCGGGCGGGTTTCTCAAATTAATTGGCCTAAGATTATGAAAATGTTGAGTTTTTCTAAATTTTTAACATTCAAAACTTTATAAATAAGTCTTAGTTGATCGTGGAAAATAGAAACATTCAGTCATTTATTTAAAATTTGGTGTGTACAGAATATTTCTCAGAATATGTTACCTTACTGCATTTAATTTAGACATCATAATTTTTGAAATATATTTATAGGCCGGAACAAAATATTATTATTGATTTCATTTCAATTCTTTTGAAAGCAAAACTAAAAACTGAATTTTTATGCTGAATCTGAGAAATTTTTGTTGAATTATTCTTTGAGATATTACATAAATTATGAAAATTTTTTGTAGTTCACATAAGACTTAAAGACCGAGAGATTCTGTTTGCAATACTCATATTCAATAATAATAATAATTAATAAATAAAAATAAAGAAAACGCTTGGTTTTATTAAAAATATCTTTATATTAATTGCAATTTCATCATTTCCACTTTAAATTAAAGTTGAAGTTTTACCCGACATGACAACAAATTAGCAAAATATGTATAGTAAATGGAACGAAACGATCTAAACAACAGTATAAGTTTGGTATGAATATCAAAATTTGAAGATTAAAAATGTTTTGTTTGAGAATCTATTAAGAGATCAGTTACTTAAAATATTTAATTGAAAATTGACGCGAACGGTAATACTGGCGAACCGGCTGGTCGCCAAAGGCGACTATTTGGAAATAAAACTTGCTTGTAAAATTAAAATTTGTGAATATAATAATATTCACAAATTTTAATTTTACAAGCAATCAATAGATTTATTTATTTTTTAATTTTAAAATCTTATGAAACTCATTTTTCTATTTTTATTCAAAGCTATTAATGATTGACTAACAGATAATACATGAATTTCACTTTATTGAATTATCAACAAAACGAAGACATTTTTTTAAATAAAGTTTAAAATTTTTGATATATTAAAGAGAATTGTTAGCATAAAAACGTTTGAAAAGTCCTATGAATAGGCGTCTTAATGCTTCAACAGGAGCGCTTAAAGCGTCGTTTTTGTTTTAAAAACTACTATCATGTAATATTCTTCAAATGTATTGTATTAAGTTTAGATTTGATTTTCTCCAACAAAAAATTGTAATTTTGCAGTTAGTGAATCTATTTTTTTCTGAAATTCCTATATAGGGCTGGAAAAATCCAGCCTTGTATAGAAATTTAGTAAATTGTTATTTGAATTTATAAATTTGATTATGATATTTTGAGAAAAGGAAATGATTTTTTAATCTTTTTGATCAATGTAGTTTCATAAGGACCATTTATGTTTAGTTTACTTTTGATATCAATGAACAACGTATAAAATGCTAATTTGCTAAATAAAAATTTTAAACAATTTAAAAGAAAGAAAATTTCTTAATGGAAAACTTTGAAGAAAGCAGGCAAAGATTGCTGAATTAAATTGAATTTAATAACTATATCTTGTTTCAGCTTCGTTTGTTAAGATATGTATTTAAGGGAAACGTTGAATTTCAACCTTCATTAATTTTGACGACTTACAAAATATTTATAAAACTCAAAAAAAGATACAAATTATTGCAGTTAATAAGGATCTTTCAAGATTTTTGCTTTCAAAATTATAAGAAATAATGCAATGTTGGAGCTTGAGAAAAAAAGTGTTTTTGATACTTTTTCGGCAGCTTAAAAACACTATTTTACGCACATATATGTTAGTGCAAAATCGACCGATATAACCAATATCCAAAAACAATTTATCATTAGCAAAAATTTACAGATTTCTGGTTTGAGATTTTTTTTGTCAATTATCCAAGAAAATTCACTAAATTTTCATATTTGAAAATTTATTTATTTTCATTATTAAATATATTTTTCCTACTTTATATTCAATTCATTTGTTTGACTCTTTCACAAAAGGGAAAATCAATGCCTAAAAATATAAGAAGTTTTAATGTATTTTTTCAAACTTTTATAAATCTAAACAACCATCAATTTTGATTGTAAGTAAGACAGATGCATTACCACTCTCCCAAACTTGAAAGCCAAAATTTTTAGAAAAATCCTGAAGAAGTGGTATTTTTAGAAGATATATTGTAACAAAAACTTGAACGTCTTCATCTGTTGTTCGTACTGTCAAAATAACATCCAAGTTTTCACAAAGAAAAGTATAAGGATATCTTAAAGAAAAATTTGATGTTTATTTAGTTTTTTTTTATTTTACTGTTTAGACAAAAAGTGTCAGCAGTTTTTGCTCGGAATGTAGTAAAAAAAAAGTGTCCGATTTATTATAGATGTCTTATACAAAATTTATAGCTGTTGTACATGATGACAAAACTTGAAGTCTTACAAATGTATTATTTATAGAGGTTTTTTTACATTTTTGTACCATTTTTTATCCATAGGGTTAAAGTAAATACTGCTATCCAAACGCCATCTGATGCTTATATATTGTAGTAGATTTGAATTATACTATTTGCTCTAACAGCTATATTTTGGGTAAATATTTAAATGTTTTCAAGTACATGTATTCAGATATATGAAAACCAAATTAATTTAGGATGCAAAATTGTTTTCATTTCCTTAAAGAAAACTGAATCGTTGATTTAAAATCATTCACACATTTGAAGGAAGAGATTTCTAACGCAAATGCTTTGAATTCTCAGAACCTCTTGATTATTTAAATATGTAAAATATTGAATTCATTAATAATCAATTCATTTTAATAATAAAATCCTAATAATTCCATATTGCCTATAACTCATAAGTAATGGCATTATCTGATCTGTGATGTCACTCTTACATTATTATCGTGCATGAAAGGCACGCTAGCAGAATTTATTTTGTATTTGAAAGTATGTGAATCTGGAGTTTCTATCAAATTGGTGTCAGAAATTATCATGTATAATTTGAGTTTTTACTTTTGAGAAATTTGTGTAATATGTCTACAGTTGAAGAAGAAAAGAATATATCTTATTACAAAAAGAATATTTGAATGTTATTGCTTGAATTTTTGAATGTTATTGTCTAACTTTTCTTTGTTGCTTATTCACATGATAAACTATTAGAATTCCAATACCGATTAGTATAAATCTAATTCCCATTTGAGTTATTAAGATAGCCTTGTCTTATTTTTATAATCTTAAATAACTATTACCTGAGAAAAATAGTGCTTCTTTGAATTGATAAGAACATGATTATGAAGCATAGTCTCATTCTTCCGAATATTCTATTAATTGACATTTATATCTCAGACAATGTTCAGTAATTATGAAAAAGAACAACAAAATGGATGAAAATATTACGAACTACAGACAGAAAATTATTTTCTTTATGTGAAGACATTTGTAATTATTCAGGACAAAATGCAAGGTGCCTTTGAACTCACATATGTTGACCGGCTGCATTTAAAGTACAGAAATAACCAAAAATAACTTATTAGATTACTCTTTGTCTCCAAAATTCCCTTCTACAGCTTGAGTTAGAATATTTTATATTGATTTGAAGGATCGAAAATCAAGCAAGTGAAATACTTTGTGAACGAGAGAAGTGAATAAGTGAATCCTGCTCAATAAGTAAATAATGCTCAAAATGTTTTTTGTTTTTATTTATAGTACACAAATTTACGAATTATAAATATAAATTCATAAGTGAAATAACAATAAATCGCGATGCATTTTATATTATTTTTTATATTATTGTGTCGAGTTTGATAAAGGGTGAAAATATTAAGGGATAAATTAAAAAACGAAATATTTAAAATACTTTAAAATTCTTTTCATGCAAAAATTAGATTAAATTCTTACATGCATCCTTGTTGATAATAAATATATTTTCCAAAAAAAGACCAAAATATGTTTTCTTAAATTTTTTTTTTAAGATTTAAAAAAATCAGCACATTTGATTTAACAAATTTCAAATTTTTCTTATTTCTTTCTTTATATTCTTTTAATTCTTTTTTATTAGATAGGTTTTTTCTGGCTTAGTCCAACAAAACCAGGAGCAGGAATCTCCTATAAACATACAACGAATGCTCTCTAATTGCACTTGTAAATACTTGCCCATATGCCAATTCTAACAATAACTGCGAAAGAGTGAGATCTTTTGCGATTAGTTTTTGCAATAAATCGCTAAGAAGGGGATAATACATTACCAGAAAAAGCTATGCGTATTCTGGATACTTTTCTTCTGATTAGTCAAAATCAAAATTTGACATGGCACTATAATTATAGTTACAAAATTATATGCCAAATTTCAAATGTTTAAATCATTGCGTTTTCGATATATCGCATTTATATGCTTGTGAAAGTAAAGGCAGTCCGTTTTAATCCCTTGGCGGATTAGGTTCCAAATTTGATACGCATCTACGCTTTTAAACACTCTAGATCTACGCTTTTAGATGTTAAATCGGTACTTTTCCGTTAGCTGGGTGCAAATGGAGCCAATTGTGAATCAAATGCGAATTTGGCGTAAGAAATTTTGGCGGAATTCTATATTATTTTGCAATTTTTCGCTTGCGCCCGGCTAACGGATTGTGAACCTGATGCGCATTTGGCTTAAGAAATTTGGCTGAATTCATATTATTAGGCGATTTTTCTCTTGCTCCCGGCTAATGGAAAAATACCGTTAATTCTGTAAATAAAATTCCATACATCATCCTAATTCCGTTTTACTAGTGTTAACTTTTGCTCGGAATGCAGAATAGACAGACTTTTACAGAATGGATGCTTTTGAAATCCATTAGGAATAGGATGGAAATAGAAATATGAAAATTTAAATCAAGCCCCTTATACCAAATGTCATCTGTTTCGTTCAAACCATTTTTGATATATTTTGTTTGAAGACAATGAGATAAGCAAACAGAAATATATATTATTCCAAAATCGTGTTTCTAGGATTCAAGCAGATCAGAAACACGGAAATTTGAAAATATCCATCTCGAAATTTCTAGCATTTGCAGTATTTTCTTACTATACACTTCGAAGAAGAGAAAGGAAAAAAAAGGAAAAGTATATTTCAAAATAGTTAAATATTATTATTACTCAAATCGAATTATGGTTATAGCACACATTTGTTTTTATAAATATTTTGCTTGAACTAATTCAAAACTCGTTATAAGAAATTTATTTAAACAATTTTTGAAAACTATTCGAAACTCGGAAAACACATCTTTGAAAAATACTGAGCTGTTGCTAAAAGCATACATGATTATTCCAAGAATTTAAATGAATCTTTATCTAAAAAAATTACTTCCTCGTTATTTTTTTTTCTTTTAAAACTTTTAGACCCCATTTACACTTTTTTTTCTCGTATTAGCATTAACACAAATTTGTCCTTCATGACTTTAAAAAAATAAACGTACTCATTTGGGACTTTTAAAAAAATTCTGGTTGTAATGAGCTGCCTTAGAAATGCAAATGATGACTCTTTAGCGAAAGTAAATAGTTATTAGTAATGAAAAAAAAAGCAACGATATATAGAAGCTTTTGATATCTCAAATTGCATAGCTCTTAACTTAAACCATATGCAAATTTATGCAAAGCTTTTAAATGCCTCTCTACATTCACAGTTGAATCTGTGGAATTGCAATCAGAAGTTGAAAACGATTTTCTTTGTCACACCTACTCACATTTGAATTTAAAGAATGATTTGCACATTAAAACAGCTTTTTCTATTAATGTTTGTTTAGATATCATTTTAATTCTTCTTCTACTAAATGGAAGTTGTTTATAAAAAAAATGTAATTCCAGAATATTTCTGAGTTGCATTTTGTTTTGTATAATAGAGTCAATGATTGGATTTTACAGTCATAAAAAAAAATAAGTTATTTCACTAGTTTTACAGCAAATTATTTTGTCATTATTATTTTCCCTGTTTGATTGCACGTATTTTTGAAAACATTTTAAGCATCTGAAATAAATAATCTTTTACAACTTTATGTCTTTGTGTTTCTATCATATTTTAAAATAAAACAAACATAAAAAAATCATGAGTAAATGTGCTAAAATTTAATTATTTGGAATGTTTTATCTAATTCACAAATACATTTATAAAATTTTTAAATATTGTTCATAAGAGAAAAGAAACATAGTGCATATGATTGTTAAATGTAATAAAATATCTAAATAAATGTGTTTAAAAAAAAGCTTAGAAGTATGAAATTGCGACAAAAGGGATTTTTTTCCCCTTAAACTCTTTTTATAGCTTTCATTTGATCACTATTTTTATTTCCTTTAGAAGTTCATATCAATTATTTGCAGCAGGTATGCATAACAAGATTTACCGAAATATGTTAAAAGTTAATTTAATCGAAAACATTTTGAAATTTATTTCTTCATTTTTTAGAGAAGTCACATCATTGATGTTGAAACTCATTTTATACTTTATGAGTATAAATAAAATTCAAAACCATAAATACTTTTTAAGTCAAATTAAGTCCATACGACTCTCCATATTATCTTTATGTTTTAATCAAAAATATTTTGAAGCATGAGAAAGGTTTTTGGAAAGATTTCTAGACTTTTAATTAAATATTAAATATTTTATTAGCTAAAACTTCATTAAATTTAATTAATCAATGCACCAGCACATAAATCTAGTTTCCCTCATTGCGTATATTTACAAACAAATTGATTTTCCACCAACTGTTATTATAAATTAAATTATTTCCAAGTCTGCTGTGCATGCATAACACAAAACATCCGCTATTTTGATATGACATCAGTTTTTGTTTATTGTTTTCTTTAACTCATATTCCCATTGTTTGCATTTTAGTCTAGTTGAATCTGTACAAATTAAAGCTAAAAGTGCAAATACTCTTATTATGCAGAAATACAAGGTACTTTTACTGGTGTAAAAATCAATGCGTTATCCCTACGATATTTGCTAGATTTTCTGAATGTCATACAATATCGTAAGGAAATTGTAAAGGATTTTGTGTTAATAGGGCTAGAATTAATTTCTTCCATATTTAAGTCATAAATGCTGTGAAACATTAAAAAGGTGTTCAGATTTGTCACAGACATCAAATTAGTAAATTTTTCCTTAATTTAAACTTATTTATATAGCAATGGTGACCTTTCTTCATGGCACTATAACTAAAGTCCTTCTTACTAAATATTACTACTTTAATCCATATTTTGCCATATTAAAAAATTAGCATTTCCTAAAAGAAACCTTTTTTTATTAATGAGATAACACGGAAAATATTAAATTAAAAAACACTCACAGAACCTTTATTGGTTTTCTTTTTACAAACTATGCTTATAGGATAAACTATAGGATGATGGTACGATTTTCTAATGCTTTTCAGTGAAGCCTTTGGCTTGTATGAAAGAGGTAAGAAACATAGACAGATGAGGTAAGAAAAATTTAACCATAAATTACAGTTTTTGGGGAAAAAATTAAATTTTGTTGTATAGTTTTTAAGCTGATGTCGTTGCTGTTTCTCATTTGAATTGGTAATTAATATATGATATTTTCGCTATTTCTGGCAGTCTAGATTTTTTTTTTATTTAATGCCCAAAATCCAGATTGACACAACTCTATTGTCAATCCAGAGAACAGCTGCATTTCATCTTTAAAATCAAAATTTTTATTGGATATTCCATAATCTATCTTTGCCAATAGTTTCAATGATTTTAAAGTGTATTGTTCCCTTCTAGTCTCTCTAACTGTTCTTGAGTCGCACAGAGATTGTAGCCTCTAATGCAAGCAAAAAAGTGATGTGCTGTGAAAAAACTATCCATAAAATGTTATCTTTTGCTAGGGTTTCAAAATTTGAAAACACGTTTTTATTAATTATTTGATTAATGATTTCTTTTCTTAATTATTTTCATTACACTATCACGAGTTTCAGATATTGCTTGTTTCTGCGCAATATAATATGAAATATAAAATTAATATATGTATATGTATAATTATATAGTATATGCATAATATAAAATAGATACCCACTGAGCCGGCGTACTGTCGTAAGGGTAGTCCGTCTGCCCCGTGACATGGGCATCCCACGTTCTAGTCCCGGTTCGGGCATCGTTGTTCTTCTATGTTCTATCTGTGAGGTGTGTGAATATCCCCCCTGTAAAAAGGGGTTGTGCAAGCGAATGTGACGCATGAAGTAGCTGAGTCGTACTCCTGTCCTAGTTAGTGCTACTGAAAAAACAAGAGACTATCACTCGGTTTGAATTACTGATAGATAAATGTCTGTGGACTTGTAAAGTGTCATAAGTCACACACACAGATACCCATTGAAAACTCCAGTGTTTCCAGAGGTTGTGTGTAAAATTTATCAGTATTTTTTCTTTTCGAATAATTTTGTAACAAGGATTTCCAAAATCGCGTGCCTTGCTCTTATCAACACATGAATATTTGTAAGACATTCGAAATAATATAAAGTTCCATTCAACAGTTTATTCAAACTTTTATAATATCTATCTGATGCATCAATAATAATACTGTCACTGATTTATAAATCTTGATATCAAAGTATCGCTGTTATTACTTTATAACAAGTATTGCTCCAGTATGAAGAACATTTTCCAGCCCACTTTTTCTTTGGGTAAAATGCGATACTCATTATAGAATAAAATACCTAAAATTTGTTTCCACTCACCAGTTTTCAGACAAATATCGTGGTTATTTTTCTGTCTAGCATACCTGTTACTTCCCTTGTTACAATTTTTGCAATTATATCTTCTGTCATCATTTCAAAACTTTCTACAGATGATTTCCCTGAAATCTTATCCTCTAAAAAAATCCATGGATCAAGAAGTAGTGATTGCATAAGAAGGCATTAAAATCTGGAAACCAAAAGAAAATTTTAAAAGAAAAAAATAAAGGAATATTTTGGAGTACTTTAAATATCATTACAACAAGTTACAGGACAGTCGGAGGGAAAAATAAAGGAAGTTGTTTTCATCAGTTCAGATATTCAAAAATATTTTAAGACGAGGTGTTTTGAAGTAAAATGTAAATGAAGGGAAGAAGTAGCATGGAGAGCTCTTAAGGACGTCATCAGAATATTTCTTGCGAGATTGGAGGATCCTATTTTAAATGTATCGTGAAAAACATGTTAACGAAATTCAAAAACTTGTTTGATGAATTTCAAAGCACATTTCTTAAATGCATGTTAAGATTATTTTCTCTGAGAATTTTGTGTTGATAATGAAGAAGAAAGGAGGTGATTTCTTCAAGATATCAGGAATATATAGTATATTTACAAAGGTATGTGGAACGTCAATATGATGGTGGACTACTATGTTGAATACTATGCAATGGAGATGGTATATTCCTAGAAGAGATAAAAGGATATTTCAATGGAAAAGAAAAAGATATCATAAGGGCCTTTGACTTTAAAAATGTATTAACAAAGTTAGCTTTAGCTATTGATGTAATTCAATAAATGCTTTCTAATATATAAAAAGTAAATTTGAAATAAATAATTTAAAATGTTTGGAAAATAACTAATTGTTTTCTAGAATATATAAAATAAACATCCATATATTTTGACAGAACATACTGACATTTTCTTATATATTCATTTCTTATATATTCAAAATTCTTTCGTGGAAAGTAATTAAGCATTTTAAAAAAAGGATATCATATTTGAAATTAGCGCAAAATACTATATAATAATCCAGTTATTATATTGAAAACCCTTTTTCATGACAAATTTTGCAAGGTATGATTAAAAATAATTAAAATTAGCAACTGTAACAATGTTACAAAAAATATGATGTTCTACTTTTATCATTTAATGTCTAATGCATGTTCCAGCCTTATTATTTAATAAAATTATTAAAAAATGATTATAATTACCCTTATATATACAATTTCGGAAATCGTTTTGGTAAAAACTTTATAGTATTTAGAGACCGCAAATGCAGCTACTTCTAAAACACAGATGAAATGATACAAAAGTATAAAAATCAAGTTAATAGGAAAAACAAATAAACCCAATAAAAAATATGAAATAAAAGAATCCGGCCTGAAGGCTTTTTCAAGGGTCACCCTCAAGCAGGGATTCAAAAAAAGGGATTTTTTCTGTTAAGGAAAATCAGACAATTAAGTCTAATAATGATTTCTTCGTGACCCGAAAATCCCCTGAAATTAGGCCCAAGAGATATACCATTTTAACAGAAAGGAAAACACAAAACGACAAATTAGAAGAAAAACCACTAATAAGTAAAAATACAATAATAATAAAAACCAATATACCATAAAATAACATTAAAGAAACAGACACTAAAGAAAAAACAAAAAGGCAAGAACTTACCTTCAACAGACAAGGAAAATTTTAAGATATCGATTGTGATTCCCGCTTATTAAAAACACAAAGCTAACGGTAATTTAGGTAAATATTGTAAGCTCCCAGCGCCACCTATTGAGTGATATAATATGCAAGGAAAGTTCTATTTTTTATTTTAGCCAAAGGATTAATCCCAAACCATAGCTTGTTTAATTAAAAAATTGACATTACAGTAATTTTTAGGAAATTCATTTTTAATTAAATTATTAATGAGGTTGTTTGATGCTTCAATATAGGAATTTTTATTATTGCAAACCCTTTTGATCCTGTTAACTTGTGAGAAAATTAGATTTTTGAAAATTTTAGAGTTTAGATTGGAATGGTAGTTACATAGTTTTGTTATTTTGAAGTTGAATTCATCCCTTTTATCGTATATACCAACTATTGTTTTATCATTAGAAAAAATTAAACATAAAATATAGTATATATATATATATATATATATATATATATATATATATATAATCTTAATATTTTATCTTTAATTATATCTCTCTATTTTATCTTCAATGTCGCCATCTCTATTATATAACAATATAATGCATTTTAATTTCCATATAAGATCCAAATTCATTTACAGTTTGAACAAATTTTGTATCTTTATCTATAAACAGCTTATAGAAAAAAAATATTTGATATTTTTAAAAGATAATTTGAAATTATATTATATATTGAATATTTACAGGAAATAAAATTATTTTGTGGTATCTTATATTCTCCTTTTCTAAAGATTAAAGATATAAATATTAAAAAATTTCATACATTTATAATATTATTTATATAACTATTTAAAATACACTATTTTGAATTATATTGCTGAATGAATTCAATAAAAATTTTCTACCCATAAATGACAGTATAATATCGATATAATAGACAGTATAATATCGATTTAACATAAATGTAACATTGTTAGCTATTTTCTTAATTAAGTGGGATTCATGAAATCCAATCTAAAAATGGAAAGAATATGTTCAGCCACACTGAAATATTTTGTTGGAATGGTGAAGCAAAAAAAAATGATTTCAATTTTCCCGAAAATATAATATGTGCTAAATTTTTTTATTGAAATATACTATTGAATTATTGCTTTTAAAGGCTTAAATATTTCACTTTGAACAATCTAAATAAGTTATATTTAATGAATATTATGAGAACAGAAATTCAAATGTCTATCTTTAAGCGAATGATTTTTCTTTGTTTAATTGCACCCTTTTTAATAAATAAAAATTATATGTTTGTGGAAATCGATTATAGAATAATATATTTCTAAAGATTATAATTTTATATTATAAATATATTTGTTTGATTAATATTTTCTATTTATCGATATGAGTTTTTAGAATAATATTTATTTATGTTTGCCTTAGGTTAAGGTATTAAATTATTTCTGCCAGAAATATAAATAAATTAAATATTTTCAAACAAATTATTTTCAAAATGAAATGATTTTAAAATACAGTCTTTAATAGCATTATGTAAATAAGTTTTTTAATATTATTAAACGAATTAATTAAGGGTAAATTTCTGTAAAAATATAATATAATAAATGAAATTTTGAAAATAATAGTTTTGCTAACCAATTGTCCTTTACTTTAATCAGTGACAACCACGTTTATGTAAAACCTGCAGACAATTTCCGCCATTTTTTTTCTATATTATGATACATCACTTACATATGACAAGCTTTTTATGAAAAAAAATAATTTAATCGTTATAGCTATACTAAATAAAAATTTCGATTGATTAATGCATTCATTTACAGCAAATCGTTTGATGAAGCAAATCATTTTATTTTATAAACTCGAAATTATTGCAAATATTTTTAATGAAATAGTGTAAAAAAGAAAATAATATGAAAAAAGTTTCAAATTTTGGCTTGATCGTTCAATATAGTTTCATCCGATAATTAATTTTTTCTCATTTTTTTCATAACCCTTTTTTGCTTGTGGTACGGGCTTTAAAAATATTGAAGAAAAAAGTATCCTTTCAACAAATAACATCAATTTGTTTTTAATTACTTTTATAGATTAAGAGCTAAATATTTTCTAAAAAAGGCTAATCATTCTTTTTGATTAGTCTTTTAATACTTTAAGCATGGCAGTGAATAGGAAACTAAAGTAAAGCTTTCAAGTTTTTAATAAAAAAAAACGAAGAAAAAAATTTAAAAAATGTTTTTTATAAATATTTTCTGTGCTGGAACATCTTTTGTTACAAAAATTGTGCTAATAATTTTTTAATAACAATTAGTGCTAAAATGAAAGATTTTTTTATTGTGATAATTTAACAAAGGTTCTCTCTTGTTGTATTATAATCTAAGATGGCTCCAACGTGCGTCATTAACACTCTTCCTGTTAAAGATTCAGAAGAATAAAAATAATTTTTGAGAAATATGCTACTTCGAATTTTAGTGACATTAAATTATTCTGCATAAATTTACAGAGAAAAACTATTTTTGGACATATGCATTTAAGCTTAATTTTAATTCTCCCTGGAGGCAAAAGACGAACAAGAATTTTGAAAGATTTTCATATTTTTTCCCCTTCAAAATACTTCAGTAGGAAGAAACTTCTTCGAAATATCAACATAAATTACACACTTACTTTATCATATTATGTTAATTTTTCACGTGTATTTCACGTTTAAAGTATTTTTCTCGTTGCCGCGATAAGCATATAGTAACCTCAGGGTACTAATTGGTTTAAAAAATAAGATGCCAATCAATAGCATTAGCTATACATTTTCACAAATTAACTTTATTTTCTTAAGACTAAATAAAGTTTTTTCCTTGGTAGAAAGCATTTTATTGAAGTATCAAAAAAGAAAAGAAAAGAAAAAAAAAAAAACTCGACGCATATGACATGATAAAATTCAGAATTACCCTACACAAACAAGCTCCAATAGGAATATGCAAATGCTGATTAATTTTGATATGAAAATATTCAAAGCAACCTAGCATATTTGAAGCTTAAAATTATGTTTGTTGTAAAATAATAGAGTTGCGTGAAAGTGACAGCGAAGAATTTGAAGAAGTAATTTGTAAGTAATTCGTTTTGTTAAAGTTAATTACATGAAATAATATTAAAAAGTCTTAAAACTAAACCCTACTGAACAGTGGTCCTGAAAATATTTAGTTATTATAATTATTTTATATATTTTATATCTCAGTGTCGCAACGACACCGGCGGACGTTTAAGGGTAATCGAATTCCGAATGTTCTAGTGTTATGAAATAAAATATCGCTTTAAAAATGAATTAAATACAAAATTAATATTATATTATCCAAAGTATTCTTCCACTTAAAGTGCAATACAATTAATATATTTTCAGGAATATTTTGCTAAATTAAAATAAATTAAAGAATTATGAAAATCGGATTGAGCTATCTGTCAGTTATTGTTTACTCAATTATAATTCAGGACATATTTATAACTAGCCGCCTTTGGCGACCAGCCGGTTCGCCAGTATTACCGCTCGCTACAATTTTCAATTAAATATGTTAAGTAACTGGTCTCTTAAAGGATTCTCAAACAAAACATTTTTAATCTTCAAATTTTGATAGTCACACCAAACTTATATTGTTTAGATCGTTTCGTTCAATTTACTATATATATTTTGCTAATTTGTTGCCATTTCCGGTAAAACTTCAACTTTAATTTAAAATGTAAATGACGAAATTGAAATTAATATTAAGATATTTTTTAATAAAACCAAGCGTTTTATTTTATTTATCATCTTCATTGTTATTTCTTAATTGTTATTATTATTGAATATGAGTATTGCAAACAGAATCGCTCGGTATTTAAGTCTTATGTTAACTGCAAAATATTTTTCATAGTTTATGTAATATCTCAAACAATAATTGAACAAAAATTTCTGAGATTCAGTATAAAATTCAGTTTTTAGTTTTACTTTCAAAAGGATTGAAATGAAATCAATAATAATATTTTGTTCCTGCTTATAAATACATTTCAAAAATTATGAAGTCTAAATTTAATGCAGTAAGGTATCATATTCTGATAAATATTCTGGACACACCAAATTTTAAATAAATGAATGAATGTTTCTATTTTCCACGATCAACTAAGACTTATTTATGAAGTTTTAAATGTTAAAAATTTAGAAAAACTCACAATTTTCATAATCTTAGGCCAATTAATCTGCAGAAACCTGAGCGCTTATTGGCGTATTTTCTTTGAAACGATCGATGAAAAATCTAAAATTATCCTTTTTTTATTGAATAGTGATATTCAAACCTTCATAAATCAATCAGTTTAAGTGATTTGAAATTAACTCTTAAAAGTCAGTGATTTAGTTGATTGGAAATTAACTCTATGACCACCATAAAATCTGTGCTTTCTCTTGTGGTGTATGCATTCTACTTAATATTTGCTCGAATAAAACATCACATACAAGAGTACTACATAGAACAAACACATCAAAAGTAAACATAACATTTCAATAGTTGCCAAAAACAAAAGAGAGAAAAATGCAATTAATAAGCAGACGATATTTAGAAAAGTACAGATATTTAGAATGGAAAATGAAATTATCTGAAATTAAAAACAAGCGCAGACGATATTTACAAAGGTAAAATTATTCAAACCTGAAAAGGAAAATATATGAGTTATTCCATCAATAAATGCCATAAGTTTGTTTACATCTTCATTATTTTAGGAGTCATTAAATATCAAAACGAATCGGGGACTGAATAAACACCCTGTATAGAGAGTGTAAAAGATCATAAAATAATTTTTCTTGAATTTATTTTTTAGAAAAAATAATATTTCATATTTGTTTCATTTCCTACAGACACGTGCCGAAAATTATATTTTTGCAGATTTCATTTCCAAAAAGATTTAATTTATTTTCAGTTAGAGCTTTAATCAATGTGATGGCAACACTTTGAAAAAAGCTATTTTTTCCCCATGAATGCGAAGCGTGCTTAATCTTAAATTTTATTTTTGACGAAAAAAAATTATTGAAAAACATATTTAAAATATTTATTTAAAAATTCATTAAAAATAGAAATTTAATTTTAAGATTAAAACAGTAGTATCATTTAAAAGATAAATTTTTTATCTTTAAGCAGTTATAGAAGAAACACGTCAAAATTTCGCTTAATTTTTAAATAAATGAAATTCTATTTAAAAATTCGAAAAAATAACCCCCAGGTGCACATTCCCGGCCTCCAAGGTATACACGTGCCAAATTTGGTAGCTGTAGGTTGAATGGTCTGGCCTGCAGAGCGCCTACACACACACACACACACATTGAGCTTTATTATAAGTATAGATTACAGTTGTTTAATTCATACTGTTCGGAAAAGCAATTAAATTATTTCATATATTAAAACGATGCAATTAATAATGAAAATAATCTTCCAAATTCTACGGAAGAATTATTCTGTGCAATAATTGTCCCATATTTGTGTAAATTCCAGCACATGGATAGGTGGAGAAATATTTAAAAATCTTTATATATTTAAATATTTAAAAATATTTATAAATATTTATTGCATTAAAAATATTTAAAAAAACCTTTACTTTTTTTATATTCTGTGTAACGAATAGTAAAAAATTTATTTAAAATACAATTTAAGGTATTATTTTTAATTTTAAAGAAGTTATTTCAATTTATTTACTATTTATTATGTAAATAAATACATTTAATGAATCAAATGACTCACATAAATAGATTCCACTGACCTTGAGGTGTTCGTAAATCAGATAAATATTATGGTCTTTATAGAATGAATCAAAATTAATTCTAAGAATGTGGATAGTTACATTCTGTATATTTTAATACAGATTTATTATAATTAATTTGATAAACTCTCATTCAACAGAAATATTTGTTAAAATGTCGTTCAGTAAAAATGTTCTTTAAAAGGTTGTTCAAAAAAAATTCATTAAAGTAAGTTTTATTTACTTCTCTTTATAAAGAACTGTTGGATTCTCCTTTTCTTCTATAGTTTCTGAAACATAAATGTTCGTTTATTGTAACTATGTAGCGAAATTTAAAAGAAGAAAAGAAAATTTATGAGTAATTTTCATAAAATAAAAATATGTTAGCTCAATTAGCTTTTAATACAGTGTTTATAATTTACTGTGAAAGCGGAAAATTTCCGGTATTTAACCTTTAATTTTTCAATTACAATTTGAATGAATGCTAGTAGCATGTAAATTAAAGAATAAATAGAACTCTAGTTGTGTAGTATGTGTGTGTGTTGTCTTCCTGTATATTGTTTTTTTAAAAATAAAATTACTTATATATAAAAAAAAATTTATCGCCAGAAATGTTTACTTTAAATAAAATTTGAATATCAGATGAACCAAAGAACTTTTAAAAGCTCTCAGTAGCTAATTTTATCTATAAGTTATTAATATTTGTTAAGTTAGTACAGAAGATTTGTTCGATATCGCCTGTAAATATACAATTATTTTTTAAATTTTCAAAAATCAATGAAGTTTAGTTGAAGAAAATTTACACAGTTATTATTTGGCGTCATTGGAATATTCACAGCAATTTTGGAGACTATGTTTTTATTGGTCATTCTATTCTTCAGTTCATGACGTCCTCCAGGGGTTCCTACTCTTCAACTTGTTTTAGAAAGTTCTGACATAGTCTGAGTCGCTGCTGTCAACGAACATATGTTTCATTTGCTAACAAAAGTCGGCTTCTTTGAGTCTGAACAATTTATAATGCTTATTTTCAAGAATCTTTAAATCATAATATTAAAATCAATAAAAGTATTCAAAAACTTTACATTTTTTAAGAAATTTTTGAAAAAATACTTTAGAATAGTTATCAGTGAAACAAGGGAAAAATTTCGGTTAATTTCTAACAAATTGATCTTTTAATTAATATGTAGTTTGCATACCATGCAATATATTTTTTCTGGTGTTTTATAACATGTTCGCAAAATTTGATTGACTTGAATCTAATTTTTTAGAGAAAAATGTGGAGCATAGAGGACTTATATCCATAATGAATTTTATATATGTGTATGTGAAAGCGTGTACGTGTATATATAAAAAATTACCATGCAGGATTGTGAATGCCTTTCAACATTAATACTCACAGACGACGAGTAATGATAAGATAATGATGCCAAACAATGATGTGAATCTTCTCACACGGATATCCTTATAGTTCATAAAAGCAGATGAAAAAGAATAACTACGTTTTTAGAAATCTTTAATCTAACATTATTTTTTTAACTCTATTTTTTTTTAAATTTTATACATTTCCATCATTACAGAATTATATGCATATGCAGCTACTTGATAAGATTCTTTATCTTAACTTCTTTAAAAGTAAATCTTTTAAAATATGTTTAAAGCTAAGCTTATTTCTTTCTTGTGTAGGACTCAAGAGATATTTTTAAAAAAACTAAAGACCTTTCTTTTTATTTTATTCCAGTTTTAGAATGAAAAATAAGAAGATCATAAGGAAAGTGAAATTAACTTGCTTTTAGAGCTTAGTTTCTTTATTATGAAAGAGAGCATTAAGAGATGCGCAGTCAACAGTTAGGTAAATCTTATCAAACGAGAAATAATGATAAGTCCTCATTTCAAAATGACTAAGTTTAATATATCATTCCAAACGTTATCAAGATTTACAACTTCAAAGAAATTTTTCACTTTGGTATTTTATTGAAGCAACGTACTTGAATTTAAGAAATTTAATACATTATTTAATATTATTTTCGAAAGTAAAGAAGTTCTTTTTTTTAAACAAAATAGGAGTTTAAATCAAATTCATGCATCTTTTATTGAAATGGTTTGATTTTTTTTTTCTTTTTAATTTTATACAAAATAAATAAAGTTATCATCAGAACACTGGTTATCGTGTTGATATAAGAAATACAAAAAAAATGCAGTTTTTGCATATGACGTGAATATGAAAACTCAAAGGCATCAATTTTCAGATGAAAAGTATCAGTGGTTGTCTGTTTTTCACAAGAACTTAAAAGCACAATGAGGTCGATGAATGGAATTTGATATATGGCTTTACCATGATAATTCTGTATTAATATTAAATTTTGGAATAAATCTGATTTATATTCCAAAATTGTTGTTTCATCATGTATATAGATGTTTGTGTACAGCTAACTAGGTGAGTGGCATTTGCTATATATAGTTGGTTTTCCAAACTTTTAATCTGTGGTAATATTATGTCCGCCTGAATTATTGTTTGTCTGAATTTTATAATCGAATTAAATGGTCACATTTTTGCTATCTTTTGTCTAAAATAGAGAAGGGGGTCAATTAAATATATATATAGTTCGGTATAATTAAATAGAAATGGAAACTACGGATGAGTTACGCTTTAAATTATAAATTAAATGTTTGCTAACAAACAAATAAATTTATAACTAATGGTAATAATAGATAATACTGTATGCAGGATGCTTATATGAAAAACACTCTGAAATCGACTTGTTTAATTTATTTACGCGCTCGGCCAAAGATGTGACATAGGTAATTTTTTCGAATGTTTATTTAAAATATATATATATATATATATATATATATATATATATATATATATATATATGCATTATGGAGAAATAATGCAAACACTGGTTAAAGTAAAAATCAAGCATGAAATTATAAAAATTTAAAATAAAACATTATAAATAATTATTTGAATTACGATTTTTAAAACTTTCTTATAACGCCAATGATGCATCCAATTTCCATTATTCACTGGAAACTATTGTTAATGGCTGAATTTTAAATAAGGCTGTTTTTCTAATGCAGATGCCACTGTAGAATTCATTCTTTCTGTTTTGAATAAAATTTTGGAAACTCAAAACTTATTTTGGATATAAAACTAAATATTGCCCAGAAATCAATGGAAAATCATATAGGACATTAGAAAATAGGAATGCGCATTCCCATGGTGCCAGGGGTAATAAACTACATCTAAAATTTTAATAATTGTCATTTGAGGTTTTAATTATTTATCTAATACAATACGGCTAATAATTTTTTTTAAAAAATACGAATGTCATTTATCGATGTAAAAATAATTGAAAAACTGAAAAAAATAATCATTTTAAATTGCGAAAAAATTAGGAAGAAGTAATTATTTTAATTATGATATATTATTTTAGTTTTTTATAATTTATAGTTATATGATAAATTAAGATAATTACACAACTGCAAGAAGGCATTTGGCAATAATTAAACCTTTTTTAAACATAATAAAATGAATATCCAACATTTAGAATGCAAATTACAACGTTAAATGTTGTAATAGCATTAATTATTACTACGAAACAGATTATTGTATCTTGATATCATAATAACTATTTCTGTTACTTTAATTATTTAATTTGTATTCTGACATTAATTATAAACTCTAATTAATTTATTAATATCATTTGCTTCGAATTACATTAGTTCGAAATTAATTTTCAGAAGTGCATGCAAATTAATTAATATTAAACTTGTTACTGTTATAAAGAATTTATAATTAGCATATACTATTTTTGCTAAATATCAGAAATTGAATTTACAAATTTTCTATATTGATTTTCTAACAAACATAATTTCAGAGCGTTTTTTATATGAGCGTTCTTCATAGAATATTATCTATTGTTACTATTACTTATGATTTTATTTGTTTATTAGCAAAGTTTGCTGTCTTGGAATCATTATTGGTTGTTGGGGATTGACTCCGCCTCTTTGATTGATAGTCAAAGAAAGAAGACAGCACGTTATCCTTCACTTAATTCTGGAAAATCTCTCTGAGTCGCAAAGTTTCGAACATTAGGCAGATTATTCATCACTGTCAATTTCTGATTTCGACAAGGGATGACTATTGATAGAACAAGGACATGAATCTCTTGTAGGAATCTGATTGTATTATGATAAACTTACCTCTTCATTAATACTTATCCTTTCATCACTGATATGTCATTTCTCTGCTGTTAATATCATATACTTCTTTATATATAAAATGCACAATGAAAATGTTTTGTTACTGTCAAAGTGCTCAATATTCAAATTTAGAAGATTTTTCACATTTTATAACTTGATTGATTAGTGAAGAAAATACTTTTCGGTTGATAGTTAAAACCAGACATCGAAATTGCATGAATGATAAGGCGCGTGGAATTGTAAGGATATGTTAATACCAAAATTTTAGTTTCCTTTCAAATTTTCGAATAAATTGTTCTAGAAGTTATACTGTTCAACTGTTCACGCGCATGTGACCATATTATTAAATTTCTGATATTACTTACTACTAGAATTTAAGTTGTGCCCAATCTGCGAATTTTATTGTAAATGTTGATTTGCTATTCGAACATGAAATTTTAAAAAAATAAACTAGATACACGAAACATCTTAACCTTTTGACGGGTGATTTGACACCACCTGTTTCCCTTTTTTTATGTTCTTTATCATATTTTTTTTTGTCCTTTTAACTCAAATTATTTTGATCTTATTAGAATATTTCTAATGTTTAAAAAATGAAGTTTCATAGAAAATTAATTAGTGTCTTAAAAATAATTGTAAATTCATTTTTTTTTCAAATGATGTAATTTTTTTTTCTTATTTGTTGCGAAAATAATGATTTTTAAGTAAATGTTTGTTTCAAAAGAAAGCTTTAAGATAACATGTATATATTTAATATAAATTAGATTTCTAAAATTTCGCTGAACTTAATATCTTCTAGCGGTAATTGTATCAAGCTTCTTTATCAGAGCTGAATATTTCTAACACGTGCTGACAACAAGCACATTTTGTTACATAATACTGCGCGTTATAGCAGTATTCAATATTTTACAATATTGATAATATTATTTAATATCATACAATATTGTACAAAATATCTTAGTTACAATATAATTCCTGTTTCTTCAATTTTTAAAGTGCAAGAAGGAATTTAAGACTTGACTAACAACAAAATTCGGAATATATTGTCAGCTCCATTCTAAACCTTTAAAAGAAGACTTCATCTAACAAAATACAATAAACGATTATTTGATTTGGGTGCTAAATGTGGGAAATTATTTCTGTTACAAACACAGATACATATACTTTAGATAACATACTCCAAACAAGCATGCTTCAAATAAAGACATTTGAAGAAATTGAGAGGAATAATGAACTTTTATGATATCCGTGTAATCGTGAAATAACAAACGATAACTCAGAAAGTAGCGGAAGATTCTAGAAAATTTTTCCTTTGAGGGGCGTTGGGAGAAATACCGTTTGATCTTCTTGTGTGAAACCAAATCCAGAGAAAATTATTTAGGTACAAACAATTTTACTATCCCGGAATGGAAGACACAGTAAAGAAGCGATACGAAATATTTTTCAAATTATTTTTAAAAAATGAAAACAATATTTTATATATATATATATATATATATATATATATATATATATATATACAAAAGTATAAAAATCAAGTTAAATGGAAAAACAAATAAACCAAATAAAAAATATTTAAAAAAGATTAAAAAAGGAAGAATCCGGCCTGAAGACTTTTTCAAGGGTCACCCTCAGGCAGGGATTCAAATAAGGAATTTTTTCTGTTAAGGAAAATCAGACAAACGTCTTACAATGATTCCTTCGTGACCCGAAAATCCCCTGAAATTAGGCCTAAGAGATATACCATTTTAACAGAAAGGAAAATACAAAACAACCAATAACAAGAAAAACCACTAATTCTTCCTTTTTTAATCTTTTTTTAATATTTTTTATTTGGTTTATTTGTTTTTCCATTTAACTTGATTTTTATACTTTTGTATCAGTTCATCTGTGTTTTAGAAGTAGCTGCATTTGCGCTCTCTAAATACTTTGAAGCTTTTACCTGTTCCATTTTTGGTTTTTGTTTGAATAGATATAATTTTGTTACGATTTTGAAATTGTTTTGCTTTCGTTTTCATTTTAGTTTAGTTTTCAAACTATTTCTTGCTTTAGATTGGTTACTTATATATATATATATATATATATAT